>OLMO02000275.1:23175723-23197556 GCA_900291935.2 Cassiopea xamachana
TCACGGGGAACACGAATCTCGTACTGACAGTCTGCGTTGTTTGGATAGTTGACATTCGGGTAGCCAGGTGATGTTATACTGCCATTCAGTGATGTGAAAATTCCTCCACAGACTAAAAGAAATATGAAGAACACAAGTTACGAAATCAACTGGTAAGTTGAGGAATGTAGTGTGTAGACTAGGGCTGTTCATAGATGATCGAATAATTAGTATTTGGTTCTTACTTTAATATTCGTTTAGCCGATCCTCTTACCGAATACTCTCTTGGAGTTGACTTATTCCATTATTTGATTAGGGATGAATTATTCGGCTTTCCTTTAAGATTTGAATAGTTTAATAGTCTGGTTACAGTTCTGTGATTCGATGATCTTTTTGGATTTAAATAATTTGATTATCAAGATAGGGTTGAGTAACTCGTATATCGTTGCAAGAGAGACATCCTAATGGTGTACGGCTCAATTCGGATCTCATACTAAACATAGAAAGCTATTACTTAAATAAACTAAATTAGTGTAAACTTGGTAGCTGTCAATTGCAAAGTACATGCGATGACCAGTATCTGATCCTGCTTTAAAACATTTTGTTGAGATTGCCTTTTTTCTGACACTTTCACAAACTCGGCAGTGATAAACGCATTATTGTCATAAATGCAAAGTTGTATATGGTCCAAAAGCATGGCTCAAGTATATTATCTGTAACACAGTCTCCGTTCTACATTGTGGGACAGCACACTTTTTACCTCTTAAGTCGATCTACCTTTTAGTCTGTAGCTGTTAGAACCTCTCAACACTCATCATTTTTATCATTTGCTATATGGAAATGACAAGCATACATCATTTCCTTAAGCGCTGAGGTCGTGGCCATACAGATGCTTTTCCTTACTACCCTAACTCTTCCTCTTTGATCTCATAACTTATCTCAGGGAATGGAGTCGCTCTCTGAATTGTAAAATATTGTTGCTTAATGATTCAACAAAGAAAATTTGAAGTATAAGGTAGAGAGTAGTGCCTTTTATCTGTACGATATTAAGCTTTTCTGCAGAGTTCTGCACTTGTCAATGGATTAAAGCTGTCAGCCAATGGAATTGTGCGCCCTTCTGGTGGATAAATGACTGTTTGGTACAACTTACCTAACTGCATTGTGTGGTACCTAGCTCTAAAACCACGGGCTGTGCCAAACCCATCGCTTTCAAACAGGAGTACAAATACATGTTCTTCTGAAATGAATCTTCTATTTGTGTTTTTTGAGCCAGTTAAGACTGCGACATAAGATAGATATCCAGAAACGAGTTGCTTTACCACTAATTTATCATAGCCTTGATCCAATTCAACATAATCAAGTGTAAGTACAATTCTTCTGTCACTTGGAACCCAAATCTCATAACGGCAGTGTGCGTTGTTTGAATAGTTGCTATTTGGGTAGCCAGGTGATGAAAAACTTCCAGTCAATGAAGTGAAGATTCCTCCACAGGCTAAAAGAAACATGACGCATTGAGTTTCACAACTCATGGAAATGAAATGTTGTTGTGAAGAGGATCATTAATGCCATCGATTGAAAGTTAAAGTCACAAGATTATATGTTATAAGTTCACTGTTGATTGATAAGATTTAGCCTTCTCATCATTGATGTAATTATGAAAGAGTTAGCTAAATTTTGACATGCCTTACGTTTTTAAACACGCTTTTTGTTTGAGCTGTTTCGAAGAACAAGTTTACGGATTTATGTCCGGCTTAAGTTTTTCAGAGTAAAAACATCCAATGAGAAGGATTCTTGTGTTCTAAGTTGAAATTCCTGCTTAATCTTAAGTTCTGAATAGATATGCCGCTACGATAATCAAGTTTTTGAAACTTTCCATCCACAGATCTTTTTTCCAGCCACCTTGTGCCTATTCAACCCTCACGTTTAATTAAAGTGCNCACAAGTCAAACATGACAGGAAATTCGCGCTTATAAGAATATGCAAATTAGTTCCTCATTCGATCACTACGGAATGAGAACAAAATTTTTGTCTGGTGTGTAGAAAAACTTGAATTTTTGGCGATCTGATGGACTAATCACTTACAAAGAAACATTAAAGTATGCCTTGATTTCTTGGCTATCTTGGTGTCCTGGCTGAAAAACATATCCATATCGAAATGGTTGTGCCATTTTCAAATTAAATCATTGTACCGAGCTTCGCGCCTATATATTGTGACTAACTTGTGGCCATTTTGCCGTACTCTCTTACTCTTCTCGCTGTATTGCAGGGGTTCTGTTCAACGTACCTCTCTTCCAGATGCAGGATCCTCTATGTCAGAGCATTACCTAGATTCCCACGAAATCTTAAATTTTTAGCGCAACGAGAACCTTCATTCTTTTTTGCTTTAATCTAAGTACATGGTTTGCAGTGTGGATCTTGCCTACAGTATTTGAGTGAAATAAATTAGTCTGTTCAAAGCTAGACCGATATGCTCTTTTCCAATCATTTATTTTTAATCTGTAGTTTACTGTATTGGCTTTCTGGACCAAATTTACTTGTTATTTGTATGGCTGTGCCTGAAGGTGAAATTTATTATTTAGAGCTTCTGATCAAAAAGTAAGTCAGGTAAGATCTTCACTCAATATACCAAAGTTTTTGATGTAAGGAAGTTTCTTCCATTTATGTTGTAGTGACATATTTCGAAATGAATGAGAAAAACATTTAGTAAATGCATTGATTAGGGATCAGAATCAGCACATAACTGCAGGGGCACGGAGGGGCAATCGGGAGGGGGGCTGACTCTTCCAACGAGGGGGCTAAAATGCAGTCGCCACGATACTATGTATGCCAAAAATCTAAGTAGTTGGAGTAAAATTATCTGCAGATGGTATTTGGTTGACAAGTAAACTTCATTTGATCAATTTCACATTCACTTTGACAGACTTTCCTGATGCTAAAGCTTCCTCTGGCAATACTCTCATTGCAATATTTACATCATCAGAATCATATGATAACTCAAAAATTGCACTCCACAACATTGATAATGAATGCAAGGACTTGAGTTATGGGAAAGTGCATGATAAAGTACACCCCTTAGTATTTGTTTAGGAGGAGATCTCAAATTTCTCAATTTGGTATGTGGCATTGATTCAGATTCATCTACTTATTAATGCCTCTGGTGCACATGCTCTGCCAATCAACGCTATTACATGACAAAGCTGTGGTCTATGAAAGACAAGACAAAAGTCTATAGAGGATGCCTCCAAATGTGCTGATTTGAAAAGAAAGGAGAAAAAGTATAATTGTCAAATCCCCATATCTGAATTCATCCCCTTAACAAGGGTTGTTCCTGATCGATTACATTTGTTTTTAAGAATATCTGACCAACTTATTAACCATCTTATAAAGGATCTAACAACTGAAGACAACATAAAAAGTATGACAAGATTTTGTGATGGGAAAATGAGTAGCTATAAGAATATACAGGGTTTTGAATAGTTTCTAGAAGAAATAAACATTAACTGGAATTTCCATGTTGATAGTGTTACGTCTACATGCACATAATGATCTATCATGTTTCTGAAACAATTCAAATGAATGGTTCTCTTTCTCAGTTCACACAGCAAGGACTTGAAAAGTTAAATGACCATATTACAAAGTGGTACTTCAGATCTACTGGAATTAATCAACAGATTGCTATGAAATAACTTTTACAAAAACAGAATCATCTGCGCCAACTTGAACTTGGTGGAAAAAGAAAACCAAACTGCAAATGCAGAAAGTGTAAATCTCTGAGCCATAGTACCAAGAAATGTCCTTTGCGGTAATACGGTAATACGCAAGAAGGTATCCTAGTATATATGATAAAGATGTTCAGTGTATTTCATGAGAACACCTATTGGGCATAGTATATATGTGAGCACAATACTTGCCTAGGCTTATTTAGTTGTCTAATACTTTTTAGGTGTCAGATGCTAGAAAATACAGCAAAAAGTAAGTTTCACTTGATGAAATATGACAAAGAGCAAGAGTAGCAAGGTGAAGTGATCAAATAATTTCTAATTTGAGATGTAAACATTTTCAAAATACAATGTGTTATGGAAAACATTGTTTTGCTTTATTTTGGTTATATAGTCTGTCACTTTGCTAGAGCATCCCTAATCAAAGAATACCAGGATACCTCCTTGTGGGTTATAGCAATTCTGAGATCCAGCTTTAACTTTTACAACTAATATTTGTAATGTTCAATCACAAATTGAAGCTTTAAGTTTAAAATAGATTCGATTTCGTTTAGAACAAGTTTTCCATTTTTCTCTACGTACTCTTTCATGGAATTTTTGCATGTACACAAAACTTGCAAAGTGCTCATACTTATCTGAGCCATATCCCCGGCCTCATTCACAATGTGACGGAACCAAAANAGCTATCACGAAATAAGTCAGAAAGAGATTCTTGTTCTGTTGTATAGATAGTAGCACGTCTTGGACATACTTTGATAATTTTTAGGTGTGGAGATAACACTCCACACATTTGTAGAGCGATTGGTTGATTCAAAACAATATTTGTGTCCATTCTGCCTTTCAAACTTAAACTTTCGTTTATGCGAAACCTTAGGATGCTTAAATCATTGATAAAGACATCTGGCATTACTTCAGGAACTGTAAGAGGGAGGGTATTGATAATCTTATTCACTGGAACCCACTCGTCAAAGTCGTGACGATTCCCAACGTAATGCACGTTATTCTTCAATACATCATCTACAACCTGGGGCTCTTTGGCAATTAACTGTATATTATAAAAGCGTGATTTAATTATCTTTTCATTTTTCCTTAAATCATTTGCCATAAGCCTTTCTGCAAGGGCCAATGGCTTGAAATCAACCTTACTCGCAGCTCTTTGAGCCCGACCTTCCGCCATTTCGTTCTCGAAGGACCTATGATTTAGACGAGGCTCGAATTACAATGGCCAATCAGGTTGTGCAGAGTTTTGCCGACTTGACCATGCTTCCTGTAATGCGGTCTTCAAACACCAAAGCATCCCTATCTCAGTCACCACGCTTATTAATACTCTCTATATTTTCGACCACCACAGCAATTCCAAGCACCATGCCAATTTAAACTACCCTGAACTATCAACCATCAAGCTTACTCCCAACGTCTATTCAGGACTTAACGGTAGCTACAAGCTCCCAAGTTCTAATGCATGAAAGAAAACGCAAGGTTGCTGTCCCTGGTCATTTTTTTCTCATTTCATTTCTTCGATATTTTCCCATGAGTATCTATCAGCGATAATACATAATGATATCAGTTAAAATACATAAACTTGGTACAACATTAATTAAACAAGGAATACTACCTTACACGATTTATAAGTAAATAAATGCTGTTCTTCCTAGAGACCACGCTTTTGGGGAATTTTTAGTGTAGCAAGTACTCTGTAAGTTTTCTTTTGAACGAGAAAATTGTAGGTCTATTCCTTATTTGGAGAGGTATCTCATTCCACAATATAGCCGCAGTATAGTGAAAACTTCTTTTGGAAAATTCTAGGTTTTGTCTTGGGATATTAATATTGAGGCAGTTTCTTGTCTCATATGGAGATATCTAAGATCTCATGGTAAATTTTCCATGAAGACTACCAGGACATAAGTTATTCAATATCTTGTAAGTTATTGCAACCTTTTCATATTTAATAAAACTAATAGCTGATAGCCGATTGCACATCCACACGTCTTTTGAATGTACGTTTACAATTAGTGTACAATCCCTGTCTTGGAGATATTGTAAATGATCTAGTTTCGTATCAGAGAAGCTACCACATAGTTCTTTCCCATATCTTAGATGAGATTCAACAAGAGCTCTGTAGACCTGTTCTAGCTTGGTTTGAGGTAAAATATTTGCTAGTTTACGTATTAAGAATAGTCAATATTTAATTTTGTTCTTGAGACATTTGTATTGCTCATTCCAAGTTAAATTTACATCAGCCTCTAGCCCAAGATATTTAACTTTCAGGAACCTTCTTACCGAATCTTCGTCTATCGTTAATTCCACAGGCTTTTGGATACCGTTAAGTTGCCTTTTGTGACCAACGACCAGGAATTCAAATTTGCTAGCGTTAAGACTAAGCATATTACTTCGCATCTTCTCTGAGATGTTGGTTAATTCCTCGTTTAAATCACCACAGAGTTTTTCAATATCTTCTGGTGAATATATCACAGTAGTATCGTCTGTGTACATGTTTGGGGAAGACCTGCTTTAGACAATGGGAAAAATCATTTACATATATAATGAATAAAAGGGGCCCAAAGCATGAGTCCTGAGGTATCCCGCATTGTAAAGCCCCACTACTCGATCTTACACCAGTAATTTAGCAATATTGTTCTCTCCTTTTTGGGTAGGATGAGAACCATTGATAGGGTCCCCAGTAATTCCATAGGCAGCTAGTTTCGACATAACTAGGTCATGCTCAACTGTGTCGAAGGCCTTTCTAAGATCTAGAAAGACGCAGATGTTCACCTTTTGTCTAGCAATGCTGGACAGCTACCAGTCTATCACGCCCAAGAGTGGTGTAACTGTACAATGGAGTTGTCTAAAGCTGTGCTGGCAGTTTGAAAAATGCCGACTCACCTTCATGAAAGTCGAAACTTGATCAATTACAGTTTTCTCAAATGGCTTTGACAGTACTGAGAGTAAAGAGATTGCTCTATAGTTGCACAATTCAAGTTTGTGTTTTGACTTGTAAATCGAGGTTATCATAGTTAGTATCCAGGTCTCCGGAAAGACGCCCTCGTCCATTGAAGAATTAAAAGTTGTTGCTAATGGTTTGCCTAATATTTCAACGGTGTCCCTTATCACTTTCAATGGGATGCTATGATGTCCAGGAGAATTTAATTTTTCTCAGCTAGAATTTCGTACTTATCCCCATCGCTCATTAACCTAGGAGGTTAATTTTACATGATAATCATGGGGTAGGTGCTCGTCTCTGTATTGCACTTTCGCTCTTTAGAGGTGCATGGATATCTAGGATTCGTATGAAGGGATCGTAGAAGTTGTTTGCAATTAGATTTGGATATACTGAGGAAGCGGATATTGCACGCTGAAAGTCAACGCTCTGCAGATCTTGGAGAAACACTTCGCAATCGCATCTTTTTAGATTTCAAAATTCTGCAGTACATTGCATTCTGTGGGACACGTATTGCTCCGTGAAATTTTTAAACCTAGGATTCATTTTCCTAATTCCATAAATTACATAGTGGTCAGTAATTCCAACTTTTATTACCCCACAAGCAGAAGTGTAGTTAGGGCTATTCGTTGAATAGTGATCAACTACAGACTTTGTGACTTTGAGCTCACCATGCCTATTCTTGTGAGTAGCTATCCTAGTATGCTCCTTAATTTTCTGCTCAAACTGAAAATTGGAGTAAATCAATTTCAGTTTTCTCCTGTTGCCATCTTTAGAGCTTTTAAAGCCACAATTCGTGTCTCCTATTAGTATGATCTCTCTACCCTCAGAATCTATTTGCCCTAGTAGATTTAGGAGTCAGTGATAGTATTTCAAATAGTAAAATGTAAGCGATAGATAAAGAGACGCTTTAAAAAAAGCTACACCAGTTGAAATATTGCAAAACAGGACACAACTTTTCAGGATAACACAAGATGTACGCGTCAGCTCGAGACAACACAAGGCGTACGCGTCAGCAAGACCTTGAATTTCTAAGCATTCGAGTAACACTTATATAATAAAATAATTTTGAGCTTTGCTCAGTATTTGAATCTACTTGCTCTTGCAAAATACAGGACTTTGCAAATGATATTGAAGATAATATTGGGCTTGATATAGCAATTTTTTGGAGATACCGCAATTAGATTAGCTTTCGTACTATCGAAAAAATTTATTGCTTTGTCCACCTGCTGAATATAATTCAAACTTGAAACAACTTGGATATATTGCAAAGCAACTCAATCACTTGACATCTCCCTATATACACATACATATATAAATATATATATATATATATATATATATATATATATATATTTATATATACTGATCTAATAATTCTTTAAATCCCGAAATACCAACTTTCAAAATATCCAGTAAGTACTTTCTGGGTACTTTCTTCATCTATTCAAGCTTAAAGAATTGCTCAAATGAATTCCATTTATGCATGTCACTGATTTCTAGTTCATAGTGTAAGTATTTATTAACATTTATGTATTTTACTTACATGGTACTGGTGATGGAGTTGGTAATAGGCTGCTTGATGATGATGATGATGATGATGATGATGATGATGATGATGATGATGATGATGATGATGATGATGATGATGATGATGATGATGATGATGATGATGATGATGATGATGATGATGATGATGATGATGATGATGATGGCATTGTGGATGAGGATGTTGGACAATGTCCTGCGTAACAAATCATTGACGTTGTGGATGAGCCTATGCAATTTCTTCCTCCATTTGCTGGAGGGGGACAGCCACATGAACGGTATCCATATTTATATCCATACCCACAAGATGCTGAGCAGTCTGTCCAAGGAAAGCTGCACCATTCTCCATCAACTGTTAAATAAGAGAGAAACTACACATTGCAGATCTTTCAATGTCAAACTACTAAATAGTATCGAACTTCTGAAGCTAGAATAAATGTTGATGTTGATAGGCACTATCCTTGTTGTAAAAATTTGAACTAAATGAGGATGAATATTGAGGAATAAAGTAAGAAAAGAATCAACGAAGGGCAATCTTTTTCCAGACGATATCAATGGCAAATTTCAGAAAACTTTGACACAACTCTGACAACCATGGAATTGAAGAACAACTTTGAATTACAAATCCGCAAACAAAAGCTTACAATAGAGCACTGGATCACTTCTTCAAAGTGTGGCTTACTCGATGGAACGTCTTTCAACAATTTCACGACCAATCTCCAGAGTCCTACTTCAATGACGCTTGGAAAAATTAGGGTCTAGACTGAAATTTACTCAGTAGATTGATTTGCAAAATGGTATAAAAATCTATATAAAAAGTAGTCTGACGTATGTACCTATATTTGAAGGAATTCTGTTCAATTTTAATTGGTTTTTGTTTGAAATTGGTTTTGCAGTGTTTTGCAGTTCTTTTACAGTTTTGTGGTTTCAAAAGTGTGTATTTTTCATTTCATTTTTAATTCTTTAAACATGGTGGCCCCTCAGATACAAAGATTTTTTCAGGGGACCAAGTGAAAAAACCAATAAATAAAATTTATGATGCATACCTACATACTTGAAATAAGAGTAAGTTACACAATGAAGTGACAACAAGCAATTGAACAAGAACATTTCTTGTGGTTTTTTGACGGCTTTTGGTTTTTGCAGATTTGAGGTGTTCAACACTACAAATAACTGAGCTTCCTGGTGTATAATTTGCTATGAAAATGACTGTCTCTATAGAAAGCAACGGTGCTCCTTGCAACTCCTAGTACATGGTACTTCTAGCAACTTAATCGTTCATGCAAAAATTAACTAGACTAGTTAGGATCATACCTCGGGAAGGAGACGGGAAAGGAGAAGGCGAAGGAGCCGGGGATGGCGATGGTGAAGGTGCTGGTGCTGAACCATTTGTGACGACAAACATTGCAAAAAATCCTTGAGCAGTTACGGAACCATCTGTCTTGAATTCTACCGTCAACTCGTTGTCTTGAGAGACAAAACCTCCTGGGTTTAAATTTGTGCCACACAGGGTACTTGCCAGCGATCCATTCTTCCATCTTATTCGCAAATAATCCTGTTCACAGTCACAGCTGCTTTGTAAAGAGTATTTGATAAAGTTGAGCTTAATCCATGATCCTGGATCAACAGTAATTTTGTATGTCTCCTTTATGTTGTTTGGATAATTGCCGGGAAAATTTGGTGAAGAAAAGCATCCGGTCTTTCCCGTTAGGTGCTGAATTGATGAAGCAACACTGCCTAAAATGAATGGATTAAGTGATTCTAAATGGCCAAGCTTCATGATTATAAATGTACATTCAAAGGTTAGAGACTGAAGTTACGGGCATGTCATTAAGCAATTTTACGCCATACATTGAAGAGAGTATAAATACTCACAGAAAGCAGCTAATAGTATTACTACGAGAATGAACTTCGCCATTATAGCCATTCGTGGTCCTCCTTCCTAAGTTGGAGTGGATCATTGGCTAACTACACTTCACATATATACCAATCATTCAGTTTATTTGTTCACCAGCGTACTTTCTAATGAATGGACTCTGTATCACTAGAGTATTCAGCTGCACATACATTTGGCATCATCATGAAATTGCTGAAGATGAGATAGTTGTCCTTGTAGATATTACAAGATCCAAGAGCATTGTTTCATGCATGCTAAGCCTTGTTTACCGCAATTTGTATTGGTTGAAGTAATTTTTAAACCAAATGAGAGTGGAAGGAAATGCAAGAATGAATAAGTTTTTGTAAAGTTTACCTGTCATTTAAATCTGAGCTCTATTAGAGCTTTACTCATTTCGAGATAGTGAATCAGCAATAGCTTGTGACTCTAATCACAGAGCAGTGGATTATGCTTATTAGTTGAGGGTCGAGCTCACCCAGATCTTCGTAAATTTTTTCAAGAGAGTGGAAGATCAACGAAAGTTGAAACTTTAGTTTTAATCCTGAAAAGTTACATACGATCGCAAAGGGCTTCTATTGCGAGGGAAATTTTCTGTTGACAAGTATTAATCTTCTCTCTTTGGTCATTACTGGTGATTGCTTTTGTGGGAATTAGGTAGTGGGAGCTGGAATCTCATAGACACATCTTGAACCATACTAGTTGGAGAAGCATTGTGTGTATTTTATAAAACCTCGATGTGTCAGATTACACTGTGAGGATGATGCACTAGTGTAAATATTAATATGGACTGAGAATTTAGATTCAAAATTATTTGCAAATGTTTGCGAAAGCTTATTCATTCTTCCATTTCCTTCCAATCTCTCACCTCAACCAATACAAATAGCCGCAAGCTAGACTTTTCATACATTAAATAATGCTTTTGGACTAGATGAGGCTTACAAGGGCAACACTCACATCTCTAATAATTCATATATATATATATATATATATATATATATATATATATATATATATATATATATATATATATATATATATAGCATACCTTCTCATACGTTGTGTGTTTGTGCATGATTTATGCAGGTCGAGAATTGGTAAAACAACTGCTTAGCAGCAGTGGTTAGGCAAAACTATTTCTAAGACTGTCTACTTGAAATTTCATAAAGAACCGCAAAATTCATACTCTGAAGACTGTCTCCGTCTGCAAGCATGACAACAGACTCCGTCTAAAGCATTTCAACTGACCACACAGAACACATGTTCTCAAAATAGTTTTCTTCTTCTGATTTCATTTTGAAGAAAATTTAAAGGTAGGAGTAACCATTGCAATTAGTTTAGTACTCGATGATAAAATAGTGCACCTTTGTGCGAATTGCAACTATTTTACCAAAAATGTTTTTGAAACTGTTACAATGCCATCGAATATGAGATCTAGAAGGTGATCCAGAGAACCGGGTTGCTTATAGTTGATTCACTGTTGCCAGTTCATTAATAGTCTTCATCATACATCCCACTGTACACAGGCCTTGTTGCACAACTTAACTCCAGAGCAGTGCAATGCACTTGCAGCTATTTTCTCTGCATAATTCATTCGTGGATGACAATATCAAACAGGCCTGATACTTGTGGAAAAGAAGATTCCTTGCGAGATCACCCGCGCACACGAGATCACTTTGCTTAAGCAAACTGCTACGAATAGCTCCTTGGTGCAGTGATTATGCCCTGAGCAACTAGGGAGGAGTTTAGCTAGGGGTGGGGTTTGGCCGTGTCAGACCCTCAGTCTTTGGCGAGCTTGTTAGTACTTTTACATCTAATGATTTTCGCCAGTAGATGACTACATGCTTTGCCACTGCTTCCATAGCACAAAAGAGAACACATCCTTCCTTTTCCAACAACCTATTCCAGTTGGGCTGCTGTATGTAGCATCGAATGCCTTAAATCGCTTAACAGAAAAAAATCAACGTGACTTGTTTGTACTTATAAAAGATTTGTATGGGAGGCACACAGAGGCGTTAATGATAAATACATAGAAGTGTGTTTTCCTTATGCAGTGGGATTGCTCGACCTCTTTTTCTGAAGTAGGGTAGTAAGATAATGATACCTATAGATACTGATAGAGCTGTAAATTTCCGACCCAGGGTTAACTTACTGACAGAAGTGTTTTCTTGCCAAGAAATCTATACTTTTAAAGGTGCATTGCCGCAAGAAAAGAAATCTTCAACACTCTTTTCATTATATCTTTATCCAAGTTTCGAACTTTAGACACAAAGTGCACAACTCCACATTGAACAACTGAACCGAATGGATGATTTGCAAAATATGTTATATATGCATATGCGTCGTCAGCTGCAAAGATAGTACCAGTTTTTTCAATGCTTTAGATGCAAGACTGCTCAATGAGTTTACACAGGATAAGAATATGATGAGTAACAATTTTATCTAAAATAACTACCTGTGCAACTGCACCATAGAATACCCTATAAATGCTGTACCCCTGCGGCCAATCATTATGAACAGTAGAAATGTCGTAGATTAGAATGGAGTAACATTTGATAGAAACAGTTAACTTATTAATGAAAAGTCAAAGATATGATGGGACCCATTCTACAAGGGATACTAAGTGAAAGAGAGCAGATGAACTGAATAAAAGTGAGAGGAAATGCCATATATTTCTATCTGCATAAACACTTGCTCTCTTAAGCCAATAAGGAAATAGTTGTTCTTGTATATTAGCTTCTTCACCATATATAATTCTTCCTAGCTGTTTTCATTGCAATCTATTGCTCTTCATTCGACACAATTCGTTGGTCTCTCTTATTAGGCTACTTTTTCTAATTGCTTTAGTAGCTAATTATTATCAATTCACTATTTATTTTCTGTGCATTAGAACTTACTAATTTTCTAAGTCGCTTTGCATTTATTCTACAGATCTAAGAGGCTTCAACTGAAGAGGCTTTATTTGTTGTACTTAAGTTGCATTTGTAGAACTTTAAGCCACCAACCATAGTTTCAGTTCCGAAATATAAAAAAAGATTGTTTTTGCTTTTCAA
The DNA here is from genome assembly GCA_900291935.2 of Cassiopea xamachana. NCBI lineage: Eukaryota > Metazoa > Cnidaria > Scyphozoa > Rhizostomeae > Cassiopeidae > Cassiopea > Cassiopea xamachana. Next base: position 23,188,855 of record OLMO02000275.1, read on the forward strand.
GGCAGGGGCGGTGCCAAGAATTTTCCGACGGGTGGGGATGAATCTTCCGACGAGTGGACTAAACTACGGTTAGCAGGGTACTATAAATGAAAAATTATCCAGACAAATAGATTTCCAGCTTCTGAAGAAGGGGCTAGCATGTTCCGATGGAATGGGGTCATAGCACCTTAGCCCTCACCTAGCGTCACCACCAGCTTTCTTCCACCCTTGTGAGGAAGCAGTTATAGTTAATTATTTTCGCTCAGAAGTAAATGTATCATTGTCCAATTTATTGATTCATTGGTATCGTCAGATTGCTTTTCAAAATTCTGCTACCACTTACTATATTTAGGGGTGTCTCTAATCAGAAACATCTCTCAATACATTTGCCATAGTAGGCCATGAATTTTTAATTAACAATTAAAGAGAGTTTGTATGAATGGAAAGCTCTTACATTGGCTGCAAGACTTCTTAACGGTTGCAGACTGTTTTCATTAATAGGTTCAAGGACTGCCAAGACTAAGGAGTTATTAGATTGGAATTGAGAAGTTGCAGAGAGAAACTTCAAGCAAACTAAATACTATTAGCAAAGAAAACATTGAATGAGCAATATAATGGGGGAACCTGGGAAATTAAATATTCTACAAAGGAAACTTCTACTCTCTGATGCACCCCATGCAGACTATTCAGTGAGAAAAGAGTCAATGTTCTATGCTATTGATGCTGAATTAATTTAGATTATGGAATCATAATCTTACATGATTAGGGTGAATTGAAAATCAAATCAAATAGTGTTTAACAGTATACATCTTTGGGCTTTTTGCTTTTTGAATCTTTGGGCAAATTCAATCAGCATCCATTCTAGTCACAGCTTTCTCTTTGGGGTCTTGTTGGATTCCGAATTGAAAGTCATTCACCGTTGCATCAGACACTAGGAACATCGGAGAGCATACAGCACATCAATATATTAAAAATAAGAATGTGTTTTCATACAATTTTTATATTTTACTTTTGTATTAACATTGTTTGATATATTACATTACATCATCTTGTGTTATTTCATATTCCATAATATTATCTTACAACATACTATGTTATTTAATATATTATATTACAGTACAATATAGTATATTTATATTACATTGTACTTTATGTTATACTACAGGGCCGGACTGGGCGATCAAGCAATTCGGGCGAATGCACAAACGTCCGTCTCCGTGAAATGGAAAGAGTGAATTAGATTTTGAAAGTTGCAAACTTTCTGGTATTTCTACCCAATTGTCTACGTTGTCTACAACTCATAAGTCACTTTGGCCAAACTGTACACGGGTCGAAAAAATTAGCCAGCCCTTCCCTGGCATACTATATATTGCATTGCACTATACATCATTATTGTACATTGTACTACGTTGCATTATGTCATGTCATGCTATAGGAATATGCATATTTGCTTAAGGTGATGGCGGTTACATCAAAGGAAAAATAGACCTCAGGCTCATTTGCCAAATGATAGGCCTACTATTTGCAAATGTATCTGTACTGCTTGCAGTAGCATATGTGCCAAATCTTGATTAGCTAAAAAAGGAATCACCATAGAATGATTCCTGCCAATAATGTTGCGTGAATTCGATTGTGATTCCTTTGTTACCCAATCAAGATTTGACGCCTATACAGCTTGTAGAACAGATACGAAAAAATTGAAAAAGCTAATTTAACTTGTTCCCTTTGACTAGAGTATGCAATTACTTGATTCGCGAATATTTATAATCAATTTTAGAAGAGCAAATACATGGTAATAAATGAAATTTAATGGAATTGGTGTAGCTTACATATATCCACTGCTTCGTACGTTCCATAAAACCCTTGCTTATTAACCGTACGACTTGAAGTGAATCGCATGAAAAGTGTGTTTCCTATTGAAGTGAATTCTCTTGGGCCGCTGTAACATAGCCTTGTCAAAAGTGTCATAGATTTTCCATCGTAAATAGAGAGTTTATCACATGAACAGCGAGAGCAAGAATGAACATCAAACACATAGAATTTCATCTTTATCCTTTTGCCTTTTGGAACTGTTATAGTATAATTACAATTTGCGTAGCTGAAGTAGTTCTTTGGGTAATGTGGTGATGTAACAACACCAGATGAGGCAGTAAAATGTTTTGCGGGACATGCTGTAAATATAATGTATTGGAGTAAATTTTTGCACCTATTTTATCATAAATCACATATCTATAAGATTTATTATGAGCAGCAAACAGCTGGTAGTATGCATGTCTTTCTAATTTACTTCAAGCTGTTCAACAGTTTTTCAGTACAAAGGCGAGAAAAAAGCTACTTTACGCTCCTGCATGGATGAAAATTACGCAAAAAATGAAATATTGCAAACAGATGGCTAGTATGGTATTGCAATATGTGGAGGTAATACTGGTATCTAGATAGGCCTGACCAACTTATCACGGCGTTATAATGTAATGGAGGCTTTGAGTATTATCATAATCCTAATTTCGTTCTAAAAATGATGGTTAAGCGTTTTTGTAGCAAAAGAGCAAGCATAATGAACACAATGGCAGCAAAAAATTTCACACTTTAAAGAATGCAAAAATAATTCTTACGCAGAGCATTCGCTAACTTCAGTTTGATTACATGTATTTTACATAGTATTCTAAAGCAGGCACCTGTGCATACGAAATTTGATATTTAAACCTAAACTGTGGGCATGCAAATGCAACACGTGTACTTTCTTATCGAAAAATGTCATATTCCTCACTATGGTTGGAGGATGCCCTGTCCTGTTCCATTTTCAGATCTATACAGTTTTTATATACGTACTGCTTAGTCAGTCTGTCTTCTGCGTAATGCTGTGTTATGGTATAAGACAGAGAATAATTGCAAAGCATAAAGTTTGCTATTGTGGAAATTGTGCTATCTCAAAAAAGCCGAAAAATATTGGGTGATCTTCTGCATTACCTAAAGCCTCTTTCAGTACTCACCATGAGCGATTCTGATTTTATACATGGGCTTAACATATTCGGTGGCTTTAAACTTCGGCAAACGAAATGTTTCGGACAAAAAGTCTTGTGGACACAGCCTCATGCCAAAACGTTTTTTCTCCGAAATTTTTCAAAGTTCATGCATCTATGTTACTACTCCTTAAGTCAATACTTCTTTTAGAGAGCAATATCATGCCAGATTTTTTAAGTGGTAGACACTGTCCCCATGTCCCTGCAGCTGCGCACCGAAGGTTAATATGGATATTGAAAATGACGACGATATTGAATCTCCACAACTTACCTGATTCAATAGTATGGTAACTAACAGCAAACCCTCTATCTCTGCCACTCCCATCACTTGTAAACAGAAGTATTAACACGTTTTCTACTGAAGTAAACCTTCTTCCATCGATGTGTGTACCAGTCAAAAGTGCCATATCAACAATTTTTCCAGATGCTACTTGTTTTACCCATAAGAAATCATACCTTGCCTCCAAATCAAAGGCCTCGATTGTAAGAACAATTCTTCTGTCAGTAGGAACACGTATCTCGTATTGACATTTTTGTATATTTGGATAGGCCCACTTTGGGTAGCCGGGTGATGCGAAGCTACCATTCAGTGAAGTGAATGTACCTCCACATGCTAAAAAATTACAGAGACATAGATTTATGCCACTTGTGAGGAGGATCTGCAAAGACATCACTGGTGATTTAAATTAAGAAGAGCATCTGACACGAGATCAACTGATTGAGAAACGTTTTGGTTTCTTTTACATTGCATCATACTTTGGCGTTATCCGAACATATTATTTATTTTTATTTATTCGTATAAATATTTACAAAACACACAAGCACAAAGCGATGCAACTTGAAGTGTGGAATTACATAGCCACTATTATACCATTGCAAAAAAGCATACAAAAGCAAATACAGTATACGCTCGATATGTATAGCCCGGGATAAGTGGAACTTTCATTAAGCGAAATGGATTTTTCAGGTGCCTTGGACTTGCTTTGATAAGTCCTTCTTATTATAGTTGGATAAGTGGAACCCTCGATAAGTGGAACTTTCAATACGTGGAACCATTTTGTTGGTCCAATAAGCAGTATGTATTCACATAAGTGGAACTTTTCCAAATAACCATCTTAAAAACTTGCGACTCATTTTGGTCAACACATTGTTTAGTCACTCGAATAGTCTTGCCAAGCATTCTATTGCTATCAACAGAGGCAAACTTTGCAATTGACCAATCAGCAGATTTGTTTACAAAAAATCATTAGCTAAGCAAATTCCTTTATTTTGACCTTGCTTCCTCACTCTGCCATTTTGAAACGGGGCTTCAAAATGGCTCGTTCTCCAGAAAATCAGATAAATAGAAAATTGGATAAGGAGAACTTTTTTCAGCCCCATGGAGGCTCCACTTATTGAGTAAATACTGTGAGCACAAATGAATAATCAAATGGCTGGATCATTCAGCCGCTATGCAACTCCTCCGCAAGGGAGAGAGCACCTCAAACTCTATAACAGCATCTCAAATTCACGCGTGTTGCCTTGCTACAAAACGTTATCAAAAGATAGAGTGAGGGTCTGAAGTAAGGCAAAATTAGCGTTACGCATCGGGGAATGACCTTAGTGAACTAATTAGAATGGATTACCTTCTTGTGAACTGAAAAAGATACAGAGAGTTCAAAATGCTGCTGCAAGACTTCTAGTGGGAGTGAAAAGAAGCTGTCATATAACGCCTATATTGAAAGATCTTCACTGGTTACCGGTAGTGTGCAGAATTAAGTATGAGATGTTGTTGTTGACATTTAAGTGTATGAAAAAGTTGGCCCCAGATTATCTGGCTAATCTACTAAAGAAACGCACAGCCTCAAAGGCAGCAAGATCAGCAACAGATAGACATTTACTTGAAGCCAAGAGAACTCATTTAGTGACAGTAGGAGACCGTTCATTTGCGCATGTTGCTCCAAAATTATGGAATGAATTGCCGTTCATTGAGGGCATCAAACTCGCTTGTTTCATTTAAAAAACTGTTAAAAGTTATTTTCGTAAATATTGATAGTTTATAAGCATATTCCTTTTATTTTTGTTAATGTATGTTATGCGCCTATGAGCCCTGAGGATATATAGCGCACTATATTTGTCTTTATTATTATTATTTTCATTACTAGTAAGAAGCAATGCCGAAAGAAAGAAACAAAAATATAGGGAACTGGTACAACAACTAAAAAACGACTATGAGAAGGTTAATTTCGTAAATCTATCGATAAGCGCTTTAGGCATATATGACAAGAGCACTACTGAATTTATTGACATGATGAAAATTTTGAAAGTTGACAAAAGAATGACCAACTACACCATTAAGAAAATTACCAACATTGCTATCCGAACGTCATATTATATCTTCTGTAGACGGAACAAAGAATGGACAGATCCTGAACTTATGACACTGTAATACTCCTGTGTTGATGTACTTTTTTTTCAACAAGTAGACATTGTAAGCTACCTATTATCTGGCGAGGTTTACCATTGTAGCAGTTAAATGTTGTATTAATTATATGAAGTTTCCAATAATAATTTATTACGAATAGAGAAAAATATGATTATAACCATATATGTATGGTATGGTTATTGCTAAGAGTTTTGCATATCACGATATGTCAAATTGCATTGTCCTAGATTATGCCATTTATGAGGAAATATGAGTTATACTATAGGTGTCTTAACATGCACCAGCTTAATTGCTTTTTAAGCAACTTTCACTTGTGATATGACCATCGCGTGACATTACCTCTGATTGGCTAATCTCACTTGGAACGCAAATGACGGGAAAGAAATGCTTGGTCTACGAACGTCATGTGTGTTTCTGTAAGTTCCCTGATACTAGTGATAAATGTATTTGTTCTGTTTATGGAGCATGGACTAAAACTGTTTGTGGCCAGCTTTGAGCAATTGATATTATAGCTCATCTTGTGATTTAGAGTCTCCACAGGCTTCATTGCCTGCTACTATTGCCTCTTTGAAGCAAATTGTTATCACTACTGTCATAAAATTGCTTTACGCTCTAGCTATCTCTGAACAGAAACACTTTACTTTCTAAGCAATAATGTCGTTTTTGAGCACCGCCCATCTATGTTCAATAGAACAGATTTTACTACGCCATACTATTTTCCAGCTTTTTGCCTTCCTGTTGAGATTAACCAATCAGAAATAGCATTGCGTAATGGTCATGTGACAGTTGCTTATTGCTGATGTATTATAACTAGGTCAAATTTATTAGCAAACATTGTTACTTACTTGCTGTTGGTGCTGGTGTCGTTTCTCGTATTGGACGTTTTGTTGTTAACTGAGCTGCTTCCGAAGCAGTTAGCGCGAAAAACCTCGCATCAAATCCATGATTTGAAGTAACTGATTGAAACTCTACCATTAATTCATTGTCCTTGGAAATAAAATCTCCTGGGTACTTGCCACATAGCGTCTTTGAAATCGATCCATCTTTCTCCATTATTCGCAAGTAATCATATCTACAGCTGGAACTCCAGTCCAAAGAGAATGTAGTAAAGGTAAGCTTGATTCTGAATCCTGGATTAACAGTAATTTTGTACCTCCTTCTGCTTTGGCTGGGATACCGGTTGGGGAAATTTGGCGACGCAAAGCATCCACTTTTTCCTCTCAGGTGTTCAGTTGATGCATAGGGGCTTCCTTGAGACAAAACAAGATTATAACTATATCTACTCCATATTAAATTCTCGACTGTGTCTACCTCTCTGCAATGTATACTAACATCTACAGTTAAGTACACTCTTCATCTCCTCAAACATGAAGACAATGAAATAGACAAAAGAAGAAGAGGAAGTCATCTTAGTTATATCAAATTCTAATCCTATGTAAAGGACATATTTATAAACATTTTTACTTACTCACTACTGGTGTTGGTAGTGAACCATTGTTCCAAGGAGATAGTTCAGTGTATCTTGCATAAAATCCTTGAGAATCTTTGTTAGCATCTGAATGGAATTCTATCATTAATTCATTGTCTTTAGAAACAAAGTCTCCTGGATTTTTTCCACACAGAGTTTTTGAGACCGACCCATCCTTCTCTCTTATTCGCAAATAGTCATAAATACAGCCAGGACTGCTCTCCAAAGAGAATGTGACAAAAGTAAGTTTGANATATCACGATATGTCAAATTGCATTGTCCTAGATTATGCCATTTATGAGGAAATATGAGTTATACTATAGGTGTCTTAACATGCACAAGCTTAATTGCTTTTTTAACCAACTTTCACTTGTGATATGACCATTGCGTGACATTACCTCTGATTGGCTAATCTCACTTGGAACGCAAATGACGGGAAAGAAATGCATGGTCTACGAACGTCATGTGTGTTTCTGTAAGTTTCCTGATACTAGTGATAAATGTATTTGTTCTGTTTATGGAGCATGGACTAAAACTGTTTGTGGCCAGCTTTGAGCAATTGATATTATAGCTCATCTTGTGATTTAGAGTCTCCACAGGCTTCATTGCCTGCTGCTATTGCTTCTTTGTAGCAAATTATTATCACTACTGTCATAAAATTGCTTTATGCTCTAGCTATCTCTGAACAGAAACACTTTACTTTCTAAGCAATAATGTCGTTTTTGAGCACCGCCGATCTATGTTCAATAGAACAGGTTTTACTAAGGCATACTATTTTCCAGCTTTTTGCCCTCCTGTTGAGATTAACCAATCAGAAATAGCATTGGGTAATGGTCATGTGACAGTTGCTTATTGCTGATGTATTATAACTAGGTCAAGTTTATTAGCAAACATTGTTACTTACTTGCTGTTGGTGCTGGTGTCGTTTCTCGTATTGGACGTTTTGTTGTTAACTGAGCTGCTTCCGAAGCAGTTAGCGCGAAAAACCTCGCATCAAAACCATGATTTGAAGTAACTGATTGAAACTCTACCATTAATTCATTGTCCTTGGAAATAAAATCTCCCTGGTACTTGCCACATAGCGTCTTTGAAATCGATCCATCTTTCTCCATTATTCGCAAGTAATCATATCTACAGCTGGAACTCCAGTCCAAAGAGAATGTAGTAAAGGTAAGCTTGATTCTGAATCCTGGATTAACATTAATTTTGTACCTCCTTCTGCTTTGGCTGGGATACCGGTTGGGGAAATTTGGCGACGCAAAGCATCCACTTTTTCCTCTCAGGTGTTCAGTTGATGCATAGGGGCTTCCTTGATACAAAACAAGATTATAACTATATCTACTCCATATTAAATCCTCGACTGTGTCTACCTCTCTGCAATGTATACTAACATCTACAGTTAAGTACACTCTTCATCTCCTCAAACATGAAGACAATGAAATAGATAAAAGAAGAAGAGGAATTCATCTTAGTTATATCAAATTCTAATCCTATGTAAAGGACATATTTATAAACATTTTTACTTACTCACTACTGGTGTTGGTAGTGAACCATTGTTCCAAGGAGATAGTTCAGTGTATCTTGCATAAAATCCTTTAGAATCTTTGTTAGCATCTGAATGGAATTCTATCATTAATTCATTGTCTTTAGAAACAAAGTCTCCTGGATTTTTTCCACACAGAGTTTTTGAGATCGACCCATCCTTCTCTCTTATTCGCAAATAATCATAAATACAGCCAGGACTGCTCTCCAAAGAGAATGTGACAAAAGTAAGTTTGATCTTTGATCCTGGGTTAACAGCAATTTTATA
>OLMO02000275.1:23199557-23211945 GCA_900291935.2 Cassiopea xamachana
ACAGTGACAGTGAATCGTCATTTTATGATGAATCTACTGATTATCAATTAGAAGATGATGGCAATGATGACCGTGTGCTTGCACAACCAAACCTACTACTACTTGTACAACATTTAGGGTAATAGGTACATGCCACGGAGAGCCACTAGCTGACGATTCGGATGCCCAAAATAAAGAAAATGTCGAGGCCAATGACCCCCATGGACTGCTACCACAAACTCTTTCGGCTTGAATTGAGAGGCAAATCCAAGTTCAGGAATGGTGAGTACCAGTATCTATTAAGTATTGCAGCTCATACCTTGTCAAATTTTGTAAACAGTCACTTAGGACCTATAAGCAAAGCGTTAAAGCTGTACAACGTCTAGGGTAATGGCTTCTGCGTTAGATGAAGTAGAATTTGCATTGATTAGAGTCTTCTAATTTACTCTTTGATCTTCTAAGCCAACTGATCCTTTTCTGATAGAATACAATTTCCTTTTCCAAAACTGGACATCCGGCACAAACAGAATTAGGGCTTGCGAACATTTCTTCCTCCTCCATTGTGTCATCCATTTTTGAACACATCACATATCACGGATAGTCCATGAAAGGAATTGAAATACATTGCTATGGCATTATAATTTTCCTGTACTAATAGGCCATTTCCAATCTACCAACTGAACATACCTCCCTGCCCTGTTTTCCTGAACGTTGTTAATTGTTACTACTTGACCAGGGTCTAAAAAGCCAACACAGGTAAGTCTCACCTGTCTTTTAGCTTTATCTGTCAGTGACTGATCAATGGTATCTGCTGTGTCTGCCAAAGATAAATCAATCAGCAGCATCTGGCTTTAGTTTCCTTTTCATTCCAAGTTTGGCAGCGACTTCCTGATTCTTCGTAAAACAGTTTTCATCGAAATGGTCAGAGCAAAGAAAAGACGAGTTGCTGCTGCTCCACTTTGTCCTATGTCTTCGCAGAAACCTGACCCAAGCTTGGTGTCTTTCCTGTCTTTTTCCTTTAGTGGAAACGTATGAACGGACTTCTCTTCTGTATGCTGACCATTTGTGCAGCTTATTCCGTTCGGGAGACCAGCCACAAAGTACCGTCCTCCACGACGTTTGCAGGACTTGCTAGTGGAATCCATGCTAACAAGCGATCAAAATTTTCTTGCATACTCGTTATGACATCATGCGCAGTAGCTAGAATTTGCACTTGAAATGGCAAAATAGCGAAGTTTGAGGGCTCATAACTTTTTCCATATGAGTTATGATACTTTAGTTTGTAGCATGATGATCACAGCACAAAGTTGCATTAGAAAATGCAAAAAGTTAAATTTCGAAATTTTGGATGCATAAGCACTTTAAAGAACTGTGGCGGCTTAGAGAGAGTTTCAAAGCGCCACTGCCTGTGAGACATAGTGAGAACTCAGTCATTATAACGCAAACTGTTGTTCTATACTTTCCCCCAATCTAGCTTTCGCAATCAGAAAATTGAATGACTTGCACAAGTCGTTTGCAACAGTCTGGATCTGCCACTGATTTCAAAACAAATGTTAATAGTACAACAGAACACTATAGCCTCATAGTGATGATAAATGGAATCGCGTACAATTAGATGGTTCCTCCATTAGAACTATCGGCATACAATCAGTCTTTCATCTATTTAAATATCGCATTTGATATCATCCCTGGCTGGATAGTACTACCAACTCAATCTTCCTTACTTTTCTACTATTTACACTAACACCCAAATGTAATAATCCTACTAATCTCCTGGCGCCTTATGAGGAAATACGAGACAAATGATGAAGAAAGTACCCCATTCAGCTGCTAGTGTATCTAGTAGAGGAGCAATTTGTTTCCAAAAATTCTAATCAAAGATAGGTAATATAATTACAACATTGTTACTTACTCACTTCCGGTGTTGGAATTGGAACTGTCGAAGGAGCTAACTCGAAATACTTCGCTTTAAATCCCTGAAAACTTACTGAAGAATCTGATTTGAACTCTATGATTAGTTCATTGTCTTTGGAAGTAAAATCCCCTGGGTTTGTACCACAAAGCTTCTTTAAGATCGATCCATCTTTCTCTCTTATTTGTAGATAATCGTATCTACAGCCAGAGCTGTCTTCCAAAGAGAACGATACAAACGTAAGCTTGATCCTGGATCCCGGATTAACAGTAACTTTGTATTTCTCTCTTCTCTTGTGTGGATAATTCTTGGGGTAATTTGGTGAGGAAAATGATCCATGTTTCCCTTTTGGTATGCAAGATATATAATTGATATATACAAAAGTAATTGTAGCTGACCTAAGCTTCATAAAAACAAGCATACAATCAAATGAATGAAAATAGAAGCTTCAGTATTAATGAAAAGTCATATAATAGATTCAATGAAGCAAAGATATTCACGATAGCAGTAGGTATTAGTACTGCAACTATCGGCTTGGCCAAAGTAGCCAGTTGTGATCTTCTCTTCGAGATTTAAATCGTATATGGATAAACAAGAACTGAGATTTATGCCAAGCATATTCTATTTTATTAGCTAATTTTCAAAATTTCAATGTCACTGAACTCCGTACCATTAGAAACTTCAGCTGGAAATACATTTGCTTTACCAGTGACGTGCTACAAGAGTAAGGCATCTACCATTTTAGAAGTTACTGCAGTAACAAACTTTACCAGATACATTTTAAAGCATATGTGAATTACGTAGAAGTAGTTATGGACTTCTTAGGGATGCCCAAAAATTTGGTTGACAGCGTAAATCGACGTATTGCTGCAAGCTAAGTCCAGATAGAAGAAACGTTAACAACAATTGCTACTTACCCTTTGGCAAACCCACTATTTCATAAAACCATATTTCAAATCCTCCAGAATTGCTGTAAGAATCTGAGTTGAATTCTATCATTAATTCGTTGTCTTCAGAAATAAAACTATCTTCTGGATAAATGCCGCACAGTGTTTTTGAGATTGATCCACCTTTCTCTCTTATTCGTAAATAATCATTCTTACAGCCAGAACTCATTTGCATAGAGAATGTGAGAAATACAAGCTTGATTCTCGACCCTGGACTAACAGAAATGTTATATTGGTCTTGTCTGTTGTTTGGGTAATTCCTTGGGAAGTTTGGTGAAGTAAAGAAGCCTTGTTTCCCTGTGAAGTGCTGAATTGACAAAACAACACTGCCTGAAGAAAGAGAAATAACTGAGATCTTAACTTGAATATGTTTAATATTGATACGTGTTGCTATGACTGGGCCTAAGCATCGTATGCATAAGCATGAAATCCAATCACTATTGTAGTTTTAGGAAGTAATTTGGGTCCTCGGATGTTTCCCTCATGCTGAAAATATGGCAACCTTTTGAATAACGACTTTTCCAGTTAGGTACTTATGAGCATTAGTGTGTTTGAATGAGTTTTGAAAGGAAAAGGAGTTGTTCACCAGAAAAATAATCCTACTGCCTGTCTTTGCAGCATTAAATAACTAAATAGTTAAAATAAATAGTTTATTAGTTTGAAGAAAAACAAATGGACTACACCCAGGAAAGGAATAAATGTTAAGCCCTTTCCTCTAGCAAACAATCCCCTCTTATAGCCCAAATGTAAGAAGAAAATCAATAACTAAACCCCTACAGGATTAACTAGATAAATTACTGTGTGCTTACAATACATTGGATGTATGATAAATACTTACAAAAGGCAGCAAGTAGTAGCACTGAGATTATGTATTTTGCCATTTTAATTAGTCTTGACCCTCACTTCGAAATTAGAATAGATCGTGGAATTACAGCACCTTGTATTTATACCAACCACGTCTCATCTTATTAGCTCATCTGTATAAGTTTTAGTCAATGGACTCTATGCCAATAGGGCATTCAGCTGGACATACATTTGGTTTCACCAATGACATATTGCAGAGACTAGGCATTTGCCATTGTAGAAGTTAGTATCCAAACAAACACACGTTGAATGCATTGGAAGACACACAAGTAAATTTCGCTTAAGTAGCCATGGAATATCCGTTACTATCCAAGAATGTGAGCGTACAAGTAGATAGAAGCTTGGTGCATGCCACGAAGCAATAGCAATAATGAATGAGAATACACTCCAAAAGATTATAGCACATCTTAGTTATTAAAGTGTGCATACATCATTAACGGCCGTTTTAGTAAATCATAGTGCACCTCAAAGACGTCTTGCTTTGCCTAGGATATGACTGTTTGATTCAAACTTGTCTTTTAACTAGATAGCATGAAAAAATTTTGGAATATCAAAAATCTCTTCACACGTGCAATCAATTGCTGTTATATCAGCTCCCATAACAGCATATTTACAACTGACGGAGGTCATCTTCATATGGCCAACCTTTTGGAGAATCCAATAGGACAGGTATTTCGCATCATTTGCTGCGTGAAGAACGATGTAATAAGCATGTATTCAATACTTTTAAGAATTCAGATTTATTTTGATAAAAGTAAGAATTCACTAGCTCATAAATTATTTATGATATAGATTAAATACACATTTTGAAAACTGGAGAGCAAAATTGGCTCACGGGAGAAGATAGGAGGCAATTTCATAAGAAAGCAGTGCACGACTGCCATCAAATTAAAAAGATTGAGTGCTGGATTTTTGAGACCTAAGAAAGTCTTTATTGTAAAGGCCTAAAATTTTAAAGGTGTATGAGTGTTTAAGTTTCGAATTATCTGTTTGTAAAATGTAACACGAGGTAAGTTTGTTGCTATTCTACAGATTACCTTCTTTTGTTAGCCACTCTCCTGTAAACCACCTTCTTATAAAAAACGCATTTTCTGAATGCAGAATTTTGTATGTGCATTGAGGTGAAGATGGTAAGCTGAGATACAAAACAATGAGGTGTCAATGATATAATAAAATATCCCAATCACAGACATTGGTGTGGTGAGAATGTTATTGAAATTTATACAACTGATGATTTTCTGACAACTTTTACCTTCTAAACTGTCTCACCTAGCCCTAGGCAGTCAATTCTGTCAAAAATCTCCATTTACATCTAGAATTCCCCAAGTCAAATGATCTTATTGTTTTTCTGCCAGCAATCGAGTTGCGCTATCAAGAATTTCTCCGTCAGTCTCAGACTATCATTTTGAGTAACCATGAAGCGCAACCAAATTGCATGTTTTTAAGTGCCAAAGTAACTATTCCAAAGAATATGACATTTCGCTTCTTACAGATATGTTGGATGTAACAGACCAACCTTTTCAGTTTGCCTGCTTGAAACCTTTCTATTCCATCAACTATTCCAGGAAGTTCAATATATGTTTCTTTGTAAATCCAGGCCGGTATTCATGGGTGGCACGAGAAGGCAAATGCCATCCCTGGGCAACAGAATGCCAGCTTTTTGCAACCCCTGGGAATGTTTTTGCAATCGCTCATTGTTGCTTAATCTTTGTAGCTAAGGAGAGATATCCTGATATTTTTGTTGGGTTCAACCTTGGACTATGTGCAATACTAGAAACTTCAATTTTGTCCTGTAAACACATTATCCATTTGATTTTCTTAACATAAAGTATAAAATAAGCTCTCAGATTTTGTACCACGTGATTGCTCCAGGACAGTTTTGCCACCCCTGAAACACAGGTCTGACTACGGGCTTGAGTAAATCACTAGGCGTGATTGCAGTTCCAAGAAAGGAAGCAAGGTGCTTTCTTATTTGACGATTCCACCGATGATTCCATTGTTTACGGCAATGGTTGGCCTATAACAACCAATTGTTAACAACATTCTATCAGAAATGTATGCTTCATTTCTCAAAATATTGATTTACTGAAATATAATCTGTATCTCCAGGAATCTTTTGCTAATTCTGCAACTAACTATATTGCTCAACATTGATCCTTTTCGTCAGTCAGTGCTGCAAATTTGAGCAATATAACTGAGCGAGTGCAGCAATTTTGAACTACATCACTGGGTGTGAATGTGGGTGTCATTACTTCTACACAGATACAGCCATTCCTCTTATCCTTTAGCATTGCTAGAATTTTACTGTCGATCCACCCATACACTGTACTGCAGTTTATTCCATTTATAGGCTCATTGACTTTTCAAGATATTAGATCTTCAAGTCATAGAACATAGTGGGAAAATGTTTGATAGAAGCAGTTAACTTGTAAATGAGAGATCAAATATATCCTGATATTTGTCCTACAAAGGAAACTAAATGAAAGAGAACAGATTAAAATGGATAGAATTGAGAAGATTTTTTATATAGATATATTTCTAAAATTTTAAGAAGTCAACAGGGAAATAGGTGTTGTTGCATATTCCCTTCATTACCTTATGCACTTCTTCCCAGCTTTTCTCACTTTGCTTTACCGCTCTTTACTCAACACAATCCGTTGGTCTTTCTTAATTGGTGAATTTATTTGAAGATATAAAAATTCATGGAAAAAGGCCCTGAACCATAGTTTTAGTTTCAAGATATGAAAGAATGTATTTCTGCTTTTCAAGGTTTCTCAACATATTCTGTTAGTAAAATAACTTGTCTTCGTGTGGCTAGCTGTGATCGTGGCGTAGTCATATTTACTTATTTTTGCTCAGAAATAAATGTAATTGCTCAATGCATTGATCCAATGCAACAATATTGGCATTGTTAGATTGCTTTTCAATATTATGATACCACTTACTACATTACTTGCTTGCAGGTAAGGTTTGAATGAGTTATCTTGAAGCTTTTATGAAGTTTTGGCAATACTACTTGATTGTTTTAATCATTTGACACCATAGACCATAAAAATTTGAATGAACAATTTAATGGAGTTGGTATGAATGCAAAGCTCTTGCTTTAGGTGCCAGACTGTTTAAGAGGTGCAAATTGTTTTTAATAATGGGTTCATGGACTGTCCAAGTTATTATTACAATTAACAGTTGATTGATGAAAGATTGAGTGAAGAGAGGAGAAACAATGAAGTTATTAGATTGTGGTTGAGATGTAACTTCAATACTAATGGCAAAGCAAAACATTGAATGAGCAGTTTAAAGGGAAGACCTGGGAATCAAAAATACTCCACAAGGGGAGCTTCTACTCCCTAATGCACTACGTGCAGACTGTTGAGTGAGAGAAGAGTCATTGATCTATGCAGTTCATGCTGAATTAATTTAGATTATGGAATTATAATCTCAAAGGATTATGGTGAATTGAAAATCAAATAGATCAAATGTTTAACGGTATTCATCTCTTGTTTTACTTTTTTGTCTCCTCGGGCAAAGTTAATTTGCATCTATTCCAGTTACATCTTTTTCCTTGGAATTTTGCTTGATTCCGAATTGAAAGTCATTCAACGTTGCATCAGACGCTAGGAATAACGTAAAACATACAGTCAATATACCACAAATAAGAAATGTACTTTGCTATTGCATAGTCCTTTAGTATTCACGCTGTTTACTACATTTTATTACATCAAACTATATTATATTGTATTGTATTATGTGATATTATATTATGTGATATTATATTATGTGATATTATATTATATTATATTATATTATATTATATTATATTATATTATATTATATTATATTATATTATATTATATTATATTATATTATATTATATTATATTATATTATATTATATTATATTATATTATATTATATTATATTATATTATATTATATTATATTATATTATATACTGCATTGTAATTGATATGCAATTGATGAGCAATTGGGTCATTCCATATACAAGTGGGACAACGATTACACCCGACCCTCTAAGATTTTCTTGAAAATTACACCACTGAGACACATGGAAATTTATAATTTAGGCCTATTTGCTCAAAATTTCCATTACGGCGACCATATTGGATTTGAAAAAAGTGCTTTAACTCATTTTCCACTTCATTGATATTAGATAAAAGCTTGGCATTAGGCAGACGTTTACTTGAAAGAGTTGTAAATTCAACTTTGGAATCAAAAGTAGCGAAGCTTCTTTCTAACTATGTTAATTGTTTCTATAACTTTTGCGCAGCAATTTATTTAGTATAGCTGATAAAACAAATTATATCTACTGTCGCCCAGCTTAGAACATAACCAAATATTGTAACAATGTTTTCAACATACTTATAGATGTATATTAGAAGTTTGGATGTTGCTGACTCCTGGACTAGAATATAAACTCATTTAATGAACAAAAGTACAATAAAAAACTTAACATCAGGATCATAAATTGCAGACAAGTGCATGACAATGAATTATATGAAATAGAATTGGTGAAGCTTACATATGTCCACTGCTTCGTACGCTCCATAAAACCCTTGCTTATTGGTCAAACGATCTGTAGTGAATTGCATGAAAATTTTGTTTCCTGTGGAAGTGAATTCTCTTGGGCCACTACCACACATCTTTGCCAAACGAGTCATGGAGTTTCCATCAAAGATAGAAAGCTTGTCATAAGGACAACCAGTGGCAGGCTCAACTTCAAACACAGAGAATTTGATCTTAATCCTTTTGCCTTCTGGGACTGTTATAGTGTAATTACAATTTGCATAGCTGAAGTAGTGCTTTGGGTAGTGAGGTGACGTAACAACTCCAGATGAGGCAGTAAAATGCTTTGCGGGACATGCTAAAATGCAAAGCAGTAAATATTTGCACATATTTCGTCAAAAATTACATGTCTGCGAGACTTATCATAGGTAGTAAGCAGTTGGCGTTAGTGAACATGTTCTTACCTTACTTTAAACTGATTAATAATTAAACAATACGAAGGGGAGAAAATTCAGCGAATTTACATTGCTGTATGAATTACTCAATGAAATAGAATATTGAATGGAAATAGCTACGTAAAGCCTTGCAGCATGTTAACGCTGGTATCAAGATAGGCCTATCCAGCTTAAGATGGTTTTTTGATGTAACAGAGTTTTAGAGTGTGTCATAAAGCTAGTTTCATTATACAACTGATTAATCAAACTAAAGTGAAATAATAACCAAAGGTTTGCAGTGAAGCATCAAAATCAAATAAGACAGAGCATGTACAAATCAATTTATAAGTAAGGGTGCGTGTAATTTATGGCATCGTATGCCATCCTTCAAAGACAGTGAAGCACACCAAAATGTTAATATAAGTAAAGGATAGCATATTTATTTTAGCTCTAAGTCTTTTTCTTTCTTAGCACGTAGCCAGAGGTATCTTCCATGAGGGTCAAAATTTGCCTGTGGGATGCATCACATTAGAGGAAGCAAAAGTCCCGTCTGAGTAGTTGCTTTTCAAGTCAATAACTCTTTCACAGGGAAATTTGCGGGACATTGTCCCATTGCCTTAGCAATTTCACACCCAAGACTCATATAATTAAAATGACGACGATATTGAGTCTCCACAACTTACCTGATTCAATAGTGTTGTAGCTAACAGCAAACCCTTTATCTCTACCACTCCCATCACTTTGAAAGATAAGAATTAACACATTTTCAACTGAAGTGAACCTTCTTCCATCCATGTGGGTACCAGTTACAACATCCACATCAACAATTCTTCCAGATGTTACTTGCTGTATCCTTAAGAAATCGGAACGTATTTGCAAATCAAACGCCTCGATTGTAAGAACAATTCTTCTGTCAGTAGGAACACGTATCTCGTATTGACATTTTTGTGCATTTGGATAGTCCCACTTTGGGTAGCCGGGTGATGCGAAGCTACCATTCAGTGAAGTGAATGTACCTCCACATGCTAAAAATTACAGAGACATAGATTTATGCCACTTGTGAGGAGGATCTGCAAAGCCATGGCTGGTGATTTAAATTAGGAAGAACATCTTCCACCAGATCAACTGATGGAATGCTTTCGGTTTTCAGATTATTTACATTACATCATATTTTGGTATTATCTACGCATGTTGTGATATAATATGCTAAATTTCATTTTCCAAAATTATGCCTTTAATAAATAAATATGAATTCAATCAAATGTCCTACCATGCCTCAGTTTACTTCCACTCGAAAGATGCTTCAAATATCACATGACCATTACATAATCCTATATCCGATTGGCTAATCTCACTAGGTAGGCAAGTAACAGGGAAGAAACGCATGGTCTACGAACGTTGAGTGTGTTTCTGTAAAGTTCCCTGATAATAGTGATAATTGTGTTTGAATAGTCTGTTGATACTACAGAACTTTACCACAGCATGAAAAAGCGGCAACATCAAAATAATGTTGGCGCTTTTTCGTACTGTGATAAATGTATTTGTTCTGTTTACGGAGCATGGACTAAAACTATTTGCGGCCAGCTTTGAGCAATTGATATTATAGCTCACCTTGTGATTTAGAGTCTCCACAGGCTTCATTTCCTGCTGCTATTGCCTCTATGAAGCAAATTTTTATCACTACCGTCATAACATTGCTTTACGCTCTAGCTATCTCTGAACAGAAACACTTTACTTTCTAAGCAATAATGTCGCTTTTGAGCACCGCCCATCTATGTTCAATAGAACAGATTTTACTACGCCATACTATTTTTCAGCTTTTTGTCCTCCTGTTGAGATCAACCAATCAGAAATAGAATTGTGTAATGGTCATGTGACAGTTGCTTATTGCTGATGTATTGTAACTAGGTCAAGTTTATTAGCAAACATTGTTACTTACTTGCTGTTGGTGCTGGTGTCGTTTCTCGTATTGGACGTTTTGTTGTGAACTGAGCTGCTTCCGAAGCAGTTAGCGCGAAAAACCTCGCATCAAATCCATGATTCGAAGTAACTGATTGAAACTCTACCATTAATTCATTGTCCTTGGAAATAAAATCTCCCGGGTGCTTGCCACATAGCATCTTTGAAATCGATCCATCTTTCTCCATTATTCGCAAGTAATCATATCTACAGCTGGAACTCCAATCCAAAGAGAATGTAGTAAAGGTAAGCTTGATTCTGAATCCTGGATTAACAGTAATTTTGTACCTCCTTCTGCTTTGGCTGGGATACCGGTTGGGGAAATTTGGCGACGCAAAGCATCCACTTTTTCCTCTCAAGTGTTCAGTTGATGCATAGGGGCTTCCTTGAGACAAAACAGGATTATAACTGTATCTACTACATATTAAATTCTCGACTTTCTCTACTACTCTGCAATGTATACTAACATCTACAGTTAAGTACACTCTTCATCTCCTCAAACATGAAGACAATGGAATAGACAAAAGAAGAAGAAGTCATCTTAGTTATATCAAATTCTAATCCGAAGTAAAGGACATATTTATACACATTTTTACTTACTCACTACTGGTGTTGGTAGTGAACCATTGTTCCAAGGAGATAGTTCAGTGTACCTTGCATAAAATCCTTGAGAATCTTTGTTAGCGTCTGAATGGAATTCTATCATTAATTCATTGTCTTTAGAAACAAAGTCTCCTGGATTTTTTCCACACAGAGTTTTTGAGATCGACCCATCCTTCTCTCTTATTCGCAAATAGTCATAAATACAGCCAGGACTGCTCTCCAAAGAGAATGTGACAAAAGTAAGTTTGATCTTTGATCCTGGGTTAACAGCAATTTTATATGCTTCATTTCTATTGTGTGGGTAATTCCTGGGGTAATTTGGTGACACAAAGCATCCAACTCTTCCTGTCAGATAAAGACAAAATTTTCAACCTTGATCTGGGTAAGCTTAACTATAGCTAGGTTACTCTTTATATAATTATGCAATGAAATGAACGAGATAATGATTTCAATATTAAGCAATGCTGATACCATAGATTTGATAAGACATAAACACTTGCAAATAGAAGCAAAAAGTAGATCTAAGAAAATGCACTCGACCATTGCATCCAG
Source organism: Cassiopea xamachana (assembly GCA_900291935.2). Taxonomy (NCBI): domain Eukaryota; kingdom Metazoa; phylum Cnidaria; class Scyphozoa; order Rhizostomeae; family Cassiopeidae; genus Cassiopea; species Cassiopea xamachana. The sequence goes on from OLMO02000275.1 coordinate 23,211,330, forward strand.
CCATGAATTTCGTTTCGAAATATGATTAGATCATGAATTGACAACACCTTATAAGTAAACCTACTATGCTTCATCTTATTAGCTCATCATATACATTCGGTGAATCCATCGGATGAGAGACAAACATTCTTTAAGTAAATATGGAAATCTCAGGACTGCCCCAAGAAGTTCAATGCAAATGTAGATAAGCTCTTCCTACATCGCAGTTAAATTGGACCTTGTGGAAGTGACCATTTATGTGCATTAATGTTCATTAGTATGCTTGAGAAGTTTTAACAGTTTACAATTTAGTACATTACATTGCACAACACTATACCATGAAATGTAACATGATCTTGCACTAGGCTACATTATCTCAACTACCTCGTTTCACGTTGCTCTCTACATTAACTTGCCATTTTAAAACAAATTTCAATCATCAATGTTGATTATAATAGGTCTTGTGCACAATTGGATCATTCTTCCATTAAACTATTGCCATTAAATAAATCATCACATATTTAAATGCTAATGACGCACTTGATATCATCACTAGAAAGCTACTTCCATCATCTTAATCTTCTTTCTTCTCTACCAGATACACTAAGAAACATTTTTAAAGACCTATTCAATCCTC
>OLMO02000275.1:23212045-23223048 GCA_900291935.2 Cassiopea xamachana
AAGTTCTCAGGGATTTAAAGCAAAGTATTTCGAGTTAGTTCCTTCGACAGTTCCAATTCCAACACCGGAAGTGAGTAAGTAACAATGTTGTAATTATATTGCCAATCTTTGATTAGAATTTTTGGAAACAAATTGCTCCTCTACTAGATACACTAGCAGCTTAATGGAAGACTTTCTGCATCATCTTTCTCGTATGTCCTCTTCAGGCATGAGGATTGAATAGGTCTTTAAAAATGTTTCTTAGTGTATCTGGTAGAGAAGAAAGAAGATTAAGATGATGGAAGTAGCTTTCTAGTTATGATATCAAGTGCGTCATTAGCATTTAAATATGTGATGATTTATTTAATGGCAATAGTTTAATGGAAGAATGATCCAATTGTGCACAAGACCTATTATAATCAACATTGATGATTGAAATTTGTTTTAAAATGGCAAGTTAATGTAGAGAGCAATATGTTCTATCATAAAACGCACTGTGAAACGAGGTAGTTGAGATAATGTAGCCTAGTGCAAGATCATGTTAAATTTCATGGTATAGTGTTGTGCAATGTAATGTACTAAATAGTAAACTGTTAAAACTTCTCAAGCATAACAGTAATGCACATAAATGGTCACTTCCACAAGGTCCAATTTAACTGCGATGTAGGAAGAGCTTATCTACATTTGCATTGAAATTCTTGGGGCAGTCCTGAGATTTCCATATTTACTTAAAGAAAGTTTGTCTCTCATCCGATGGATTCACCGAATGTATATGATGATCTAATAAGATGTAGCATAGTAGGTTTACTTATAAGGTGTTGTCAATTCATGATCTAATCATATTTCGAAACGAAATTCATGGCTGGATGCAATGGTCAAGTGCATTCTCTTAGATCTACTTTTTGCTTCTATTTGCAAGTGTTTATGTCTTATCAAATCTATGGTATCAGAATTGCTTAATATTGAAATCATTATCTCGTTCATTTCATTGTATAATTATATAAAGAGTAACCTAGCTGTAGTTAAGCTTACCCAGATCAAGGTTGAAAATTTTGTCTTTATCTGACAGGAAGAGTTGGATGCTTTGTGTCACCAAATTACCCCAGGAATTACCCACACAATAGAAATGAAGCATATAAAATTGCTGTTAACCCAGGATCAAAGATCAAGCTTACTTTTGTCACATTCTCTTTGGAAAGCAGTCCTGGCTGTGTATATGACTATTTGCGAATAAGAGAGAAGGATGGGTCGGTCTCAAAAACTCTGTGTGGTAAAAATCCAGGAGACTTTGTTTCTAAAGACAATGAATTAATGATAGAATTCCATTCAGATGCTAACAAAGATTCTAAAGGATTTTATGCAAGATACACTGAACTATCTCCTTGGAACAATGGTTCACTACCAACACCAGTAGTGAGTAAGTAAAAATGTTTATACATATGTCCTTTACATCGGATTAGAATTTGATATAACGCATGACTCCTCCACTAAATATACCAACAGCTGAACTAAGATGACTTCTTCTTCTTTTGTCTATTTCATTGTCTTCATGTTTGAGGAGATGAAGAGTGTACTTAACTGTAGATGTTAGTATACATTGTAGAGAGGTAGACACAGTCGAGAATATAATATGGAGTAGATATAGTTATAATCTTGTTTTGTCTCAAGGAAGCCATTATGCATCAACTGAACACTTGAGAGGAAAAAGTGGATGCTTTGCGTCGCCAAATTTCCCCAACCGGTATCCCAGCCAAAGCAGAAGGAGGTACAAAATTACTGTTAATCCAGGATTCAGAATCAAGCTTACCTTTACTACATTCTCTTTGGACTGGAGTTCCAGCTGTAGATATGATTACTTGAGAATAATGGAGAAAGATGGATCGATTTCAAAGACGCTATGTGGCAAGTACCAGGGAGATTTTATTTCCAAGGACAATGAATTAATGGTAGAGTTTCAATCAGTTACTTCAAATCATGGTTTTGATGCGAGGTTTTTCGCGCTAACTGCTTCGGAAGCAGCTCAGTTAACAACAAAGCGTCCAACACGAATAACGACACCAGCACCAATAGCCAGTAAGTAACAATGTTTGCTAGTAAACCTTACCTATATACAATACATCAGCAATAAGCAACTTTCACATGACCATTACCCAATGCTATTTCTGATTGGTTGATCTCAACTGGAGGACAAAAAGTTGGAAAATAGTATGGCTTAGTAAAATCTGTTCTATTGAACATAGATTGGTAGTGGTCAAAAGCGACATTATTGCTTAGAAAGTAAGTTGTTTCTGTTCAGAGATAGCTAGAGCGTAAAGCAATTTTATGACAGTAGTGATAACAATTTGCTTCAAAGAGGCAACAGCAGCAGGCAATGAAGCCTGTGGAGACTCTAAATCACAAGATGAGCTATAATATCAATTGCTCAAAGCTGGACGCAAATAGTTTTAGTCCATGCTCCATAAACAGAACAAATACATTTATCACAGTACGAAAAAGCGCCAACATTATTTTGATGTTGCCGCTTTTTCATGCTGTGGTAAAGTTCTGTAGTATCAACAGACTATTCAAATACAAGTATCACTATTATCAGGGAACTTTACAGAAACACACTCAACGTTCGTAGACCATGCGTTTCTTCCCTGTTACTTGCTTACCTAGTGAGATTAGCCAATCGGATATAGGATTACGTAATGGTCATGTGATATTTGAAGCATCTTTCGAGGGCAAGTAAACTGAGGCATGGTAGGACATTTGATTGAATTCATATTTATTCATTAAAGGCATAATTTTGGAAAATGAAATTTAGCATATTATTTCACAACATGCGCAGATAATACCAACATATGATGTAATGTAAATAATCAGAAAACCGAAAGCATTCCATCAGTTGATCTGGTGGAAGATTTTCTTCCTAATTTAAATCACCAGCCATTGCTTTGCAGATCCTCCTCACAAGTGGCATAAATCTATGTTTCTGTAATTTTTAGCATGTGGAGGTACATTCACTTCACTGAATGGTAGCTTCGCATCACCCGGCTACCCAAAGTGGGACTATCCAAATGCACAAAAATGTCAATACGAGATACGTGTTCCTACTGACAGAAGAATTGTTCTTACAATCGAGGCGTTTGATTTGCAAATACGTTCCGATTTCCTAAGGATACAGCAAGTAACATCTGGAAGAATTGTTGATGTGGATGTTTTAACTGGTACCCACATCGATGGAAGAAGGTTCACTTCAGTTGAAAATGTGTTAATTCTTATCTTTCAAAGTGATGGGAGTGGTAGAGATAAAGGGTTTGCTGTTAGCTACAACACTATTGAATCAGGTAAGTTGTTGAGACTCAATATTGTCGTCATTTTAATTATATGAGTCTTGGGTGTGCAATTGCTAAGGCAATGGGACAATGTCCCGCAAATTTCCCTGTGAAAGAGTTATTGACTTGAAAAGCAACTACTCAGACGGGACTTTTGCTTCCTCTAATGTGATGCATGCCACAGGCAAATTTTGACCCTCATGGAAGATACCTCTGGCTACGTGCTAAGAAAGAAAAAGGCTTAGAGCTAAAATATATTTGCTGTCCTTTGCTTATATTAAAACTTTGGTGTGCCTCACTGGCTTTGAAGGATGGCATACGATGCCATAAATTAGACGCACCCTTACTTATAAATTGATTTGTACATGCTCTGTCTTATGTGATTTTGATGCTTCACTGCAAACCTTTGATTATTATTTCACTTTAGTTTGATTAATCAGTTGTATAATGAAAATAGCTTTATGACACACTCTAAAACTCTGTTACATCAAAAAACCATCTTAAGCTGGATAGGCCTATCTTGACACCAGCTTTAACATGCTGCAAGGCTTTACGTAGCTATTTCCATTCAATATTCTATTTCATTGAGTAATTCATCCAGCAATGTAAATTCGCTGAATTTTCTCCCCTTCGTATTGTTTAATTATTAATCAGTTTAAAGTAAAGTAAGAACATGTTCACTAACACCAATTGTTTACTGCCTATGATAAGTCTCGCAGACATGTAATTTTTGACGAAATATGTGTAAATATTTACTGCTATGCATTTTAGCATGTCCCGCAAAGCATTTTACTGCCTCATCTGGAGTTGTTACGTCACCTCACTACCCAAAGAACTACTTCAGCTATGCAAATTGTAATTACACTATAACAGTCCCAGAAGGTAAAAGGATTAAGATCAAATTCTCTGTGTTTGAAATTGAGCCTGCCACTGGTTGTCCATATGACAGGCTTTCTATCTTTGATGGAAACTCCATGACTCGTTTGGCAAAGATGTGTGGTAGTGGCCCAAGGGAATTCACATCCACAGGAAACAAAATTTTCATGCGATTCACTACAGATCGTTTGACCAATAAGCAAGGGTTTTATGGAACGTACGAAGCAGTGGACATATGTAAGCTTCACCAATTCTATTTCATATAATTCATTGTCATGCACTTGTCTGCAATTTATGATACTGATGTTAATTTTGTGATCGTACTTTTGTTAATTAAATAATTGTACATTCTAGTCCAGGAGTCAACAACCTTATGCCTACGGACACTCGATTGCCTTTGAGCTTCATTCAGTTACCCGCAGATGATTCAATAGATCTCCCTTGTACTTACATGTTTATTGTTTTGGAGACATCTGCATTTTTACGCCATTTGAACTCATTTAGACATAATAAAGCTAATAAACTAATACATTGTGATCAAATATATACCAATACAGTATAAAAGAGTTGATTTAGTATAGATGATAAAACAAATTATATCTATTGTCGCCCAGCTTAGAACGTAACCAAACATTACGAGAATGTTTTCAACTTAGTTACTTGTTCAAAAGTTCTGGGGGTTTAAATCCTGTAGTCTTTCTAAAAATTATTGCAAGAATAGCAAAACACGTTAATGACCTGGGCTTTTGCAGAAGAGATTCTGGTTAAATGTCACAGTACAGACTGTCATTTCAATTCTTTTCGTACACACTCAGTTCCAAAACTTATAGGTTTCTTTCCAAGATTGAGGAAGCTCTTTCTATGATGCAAATGAACTTCAATCACCTTTAGATCAACCATATTTTTTACGCCATTTAGTAGCATAGTGGTATTTTTTCCTAAGTTAACAGAGAGGATGTCTCGATAAGTACTGAAGCTTACCGCAACTTGCAATGCTAGTGAAAAAAGCTTCATATTCAAATGCCGATAACTTCAAAAATATTGAGAGGACCAAATCCAAACTTCTAATATACATTTATAGGTATGTTGACAATATTCTTCCAATACTTGGTTATGTTCTAAGCTGGATGACAGTAGATATAGTCTATTTTATCAACTATACTAAATATATTGCTGCGCAGAAGTTATAGAAACAATTAACATAGCTAGAAAGAAGATTTGCTACTTTTGATTCCAAAGTTGAATTTACAACTCTTTCAAGTAAAATTCTGCCTAATTTCAAGCTTGTATCTAATACCAATCAAGTGCAAAATGACTTTAAGCCCTTTTTGTAGATCCAATATGGTCACCGTAATGGAAATTTGAGCAAATAAGTCTAAATTATAAATTGCTACATAAGGCAATATGTCTTAGTGGTGTAAATGTCAAGAAAATCTTAGAAGGTCGGGTGTAAATTTTGTCCCATTTTCTTATGGAACGACCCAATTGCTTATCATTTGCGTATCAATGTACAATGCAGCAAATAGCATAATACATATATAATATAATAAAATATAATATAATATAATATAATATAATATAATATAATATAATATAATATAATATAATATAATATAATATAATATAATATAATATAATATAATATAATATAATATAATATAATATAATATAATATAATATAATATAATATAATATAATATAATATCACATAATACAATGTCATACAATATCTTATAATATAATACAATATAATATAGCTTGCTGTAATGAAATGTAGTAAACAGCTTGAATACTAAAGGACAATGTAATAGCAAAGTACATTTCTTATTTTTAGTATATTGCCTGTATGTTTTACGTTATTCCTAGCGTCTGATGCAACGTTGAATGACTTTCAATTCGGAATCAAGCAAAATTCCAAGGAAAAAGATGTAACTGGAGTAGATGCAAATTAACTTTGCCCGAGGAGACAAAAAAGTTAAACAAGAGATTGATACTGTTAAACATTTGATCTATTTGATTTTCAATTCACGATAATCCTTTGAGATTATAATTCCATAATCTAAATCAATTCAGCATGAACTGCATAGACCAATGACTCTTCTCTCACTCAATAGTCTGCATGGAGTGCATCAGGAAGTAGAAGCTTCCTTTGCGGAGAATTTCTGATTCCAAGGTTCTCCCTTTAAACTGCTAATTCAATGTTTTTCATTAGTATTTAATTTGCTTCAAGTTTCTGAGTTACATCTCAACCACAATCTAATAACTTCATTGTTTCTCCTCTTTTCACTCCATCGTTCATCAATCAACTGTTAATTGTAACAATAACTTGTACAGTCCATGAACCCATTAATGAAAACAATTTGCACCTCGTAAGCAGTCTTGCACCTGAAGCAAGAGCTTTGCATTCATACTAACTCCATTAAATTGTTCATTCAATTTTTTACACGGTGTCAAATGATTAAAAAAATCAAGCAGTATTGCCACACCTTCATAACAGCTTCAAGATATTCATTCTAACCTCACCTGCAAGCAAGTAATGTATTAAGTGGTATCAAAATACTGAAAAGCAATCTGACAATTCCAATATTGTTGCAGTGGATCAATGCATTGAGCAATTACATTTATTTCTGAACAAAATAAGTAAGTATGACTACGCTACGACAAAGTTGAAAATTCACAGCTAGGAAGCCACACGAAGACAAATTATTTTACTAACAGAATCTTTGGAGAAACCTTGAAGTGCAAAAATACATTCTTTCATATCTTGAAACTAAAACTATGCTTCAGGGCCTTTTTCTATGAATTTTCATATCTTCCAATAAATTCACCAATTAAGTAGGACCAATGGATTGTGTTGAGTAAGAGCGGTAAAGCAAAATGAAAAAAGCTGGGAAGAAGTGCATAAGGTAATGAAGGGAATATGCAAAAACACCTATTTCCCTGTTGACTTCTTAACATTTTAGAAATATATCTATATAACAATTCTTCTCAATTCTATCAATCTCATCTGTTCCCTTTCATTTAGTTTCCTTTGTAGGACAAATATCAGGATATCTTTAACCTCCCATTTACAAGTTAACTGTTTCTATCAAACATTTTCCCACTATGTTCTATGACTTGAAGATCTAATATTTGAAAAGTCAATGAGCCTATTAATGGAATAAACTGCAGTACAGTTTATGGATGGATCGATAGCAAAATTGTAGCAATGCTAAAGGATAAAAGGAGTGGCTGTATCTATGTAGAAGTAAGGACATCCACAGTCACACCCAGTGATGTAGTTCAAAATTGCTGCACTTGCTCAGTTATATTTCTCAAATTTGCAGCACTGACTGACGAAGAGGACACCGTTGAGCAATATACTTAGTTGCAGAATTAGCAAAAGATTCCTGTAGATACAGATTATAATTCAGTGAATCAATATTTCGAGAAATGAAGCATATATTTCTGATAGAATGTTGTTAACGATTGGATGTTTAGGCCAACAATTGCAGTAAACAATGAAATCATCGGTGAAATCGTCGAATAAGAAAAGCACCTTGTTTCCTATCTTGGAACTGCAATCATGGCTAGTGATTTACACAAGCCCGTAGCCAGGTCCGTGTTTCAGGGGTGGCAAAACTGTCCTGGAGCAATCATGTGGTACGACATCTGAGAGCTTATTTCATACTTTATGTTAAGACAATCAAATAGATAATGTGTTTGCAGTAAAAAATTGAAGTTTCTAGTATTGTACATAGACCAAGGTTGAACCCAACAAAAATATCAGGATATCTCTTCTTAGCTACAAAGATTAAGCAACAATGAGCGATAGCAAAAAATTTCCAGGGGGTGGCAAAAGCTGGCATTCTGTTGCCCAGGGATGGCATTTGCCTTCTCATGCCACCCCATGACTATGGGACTGGATTTACAAAGAAACATACATTGAAATTCTTGGAATGGTTGATGGAATAGAAAAGTTCCAAGCAGGCAAACTGAGAACATTGGTCTGTTACATACAATCTATCTGTAAGAAGCAAAATGTCATATTCTTTGGAATAGTTCCTTTGGCACTTAGAAAAAATGTCATTTGGTTGTGCTTCATAGTTACTAAAAATTATAGTCTGAGACTGACAGAGAACTTCTTGAAAGCGCAACTCGATTGCTGGCAGAAAAAGAAATAAGATCATTTGACTTGGGGAATTCTAGATGTAAATGGAGATATTTGACAGAATTGACTGCCTAGGACTAGGTGAGACAGTTTAGAAGGTAAAAGTTGTCAGAATAATCCTCAGTTGTATGAACGTCAATAACATTCTCACCACACCAATGTCTGTGGTTGGGATATTTTATTATATTATTGACACCTCATTATTTTGTATCTTAGCTTGTCATCTTCACCTCAATGTACATGCAACATTCTGCATTCAGAAAATGCGCTTTTTATAAGAAGGTGGTTTACAGGAAAGTAGCTAAGAAAGGAAGGTAATCTGTGGATTAGCAACAAACTTACCTCGTGTTACATTTTATAACTAGATAATTCGAAACTTAAACACTCATACACCTTTAAAATCTTAGGCCTTTACAATAAAGACTTTCTTAGGTCTGAAAAATCCAGCACTCAATCTTTTTAATTTGATGGCCGTCGAGCACTACTTTCTTATGAAATTGCCTCCTATCTTCTCCCGTGAGCCAATTTTGCTCTCCAGTTTTCAAAATGTGTATTTAATCTATATCATAAATAATTTATGAGCTAGTGAATTCTTACTCTTATCAAAATAAATCTGAATTCTTAAAAGTATTGAATACATGCTTATTACATCTTTTTTCACGCAGCAAATGATGCGAAATACCTGTCCTATTGGATTCTCCAAACGTTGGCCATATGAAGATGACCTCTGTCGTTTGTAAATATGCTGTTATGGAAGCTGATATAACAGCAATTGATTGCACGTTTGAAGAGATTTCTGAGATTCCAAAATTTGTTTTATGCTATCTAGTTGAAAGACAAGTTTGGAATCAAACAGTTATATCCTAGGCAAAGCAACACGTATTTGAGGTTCACTATGATTTAATAAAACGACCGTTAATGGTTCACTTTGAGAAGTATGCACACTTTAATAACTAAGAAGTGCTATAATTTTTTGGAGTGTATTCTCATTCATTATTGCTATTGCTTCGTGGCATGCACCAAGCTTCTATCTACTTGTACGCTCACATTCTTGGATAGTCCCGGGTATTCCATGGCTACTTAAGCGAAATTTTCTTGTGTCTCTTCCAATGTATTCAAGGTGTGTTTGTTTGGATACTAACTTCTACAATGGCAAATGCCTAGTCTCTGCAATATTTCATTGGTGAAACCAAATGTATGTCCAGCTGAATGCCCTATTGGTATAGAGTCCATTGACTAAAACTTATACAGATGAGCTAATAAGATGAGACGTCGTTGGTATAAATACAAGGTGCTGTAATTCCACGATCTATTCTAATTTCGAAGTGAGGGTCAAGACTAATTAAAATGGCAAAATACATAATCTCAGTGCTACTACTTGCTGCCTTTTGTAAGTATTTATCATACATCCAATGTATTGTAAGCACACAGTAATTTATCTAGTTAATCCTGTAGGGGTTTAGTTATTGATTTTCTTCTTACATTTGGGCTATAAGAGGGGATTGTTTGCTAGAGGAAAGGGCTTAACATTTATTCCTTTCCTGGGTGTAGTCCATTTGTTTTTCTTCAAACTAGTAAACTATTTATTTTAACTATTTATTTATTTAATGCTGCAAAGACAGGCAGTAGGATTATTTTTCTGGTGAACAACTCCTTTTCCTTTCAAAACTCATTCAAACACACTAATACTCTTAAGTACCTATCTGGAAAAGTCGCTATTCAAAAGGTTGCCATATTTTCAGCATGAGGGAAACATCCGAGGACCCAAATTACTTCTTAAAACTACAACAGTGATTGGATTTCATGCTTATGCATACGATGCTTAGGCCCAGTCATAGCAACACGTATCAATATTAAACTTATTCAAGCTAAGATCTCAGTTATTTCTCTTTCCTCAGGCAGTGTTGTTTTGTCAATTCAGCACTTCACAGGGAAGCAAGGCTTCTTCATTTCACCAAACTTCCCAAGGAATTACCCAAACAACAGACAAGAGCAATATAACATTTCTGTTAGTCCAGGGTCGAGAATCAAGCTTGTATTTCTCACATTCTCTATGCAAATGAGTTCTGGCTGTAAGAATGATTATTTACGAATAAGAGAGAAAGGTGGATCAATCTCAAAAACACTGTGCGGCATTTATCCAGAAGATAGTTTTATTTCTGAAGACAACGAATTAATGATAGAATTCAAAGCAGATTATTACAGCAATTCTGGAGGATTTGAAATATGGTTTTATGAAATAGCGGGTTTGCCAAAAGGTAAGTAGCAATTGTTGTTAATACTTTTCTATCTTGACTTAGTACGAAGCAATACGTTGAGTTAATTTTCCTTCCAGATTTTTTAACATCCCTAAGAATTCTATAACTGTTTATGTGGAATTTATGTATTTGTTATGATGCATCCGGTGCATTTTTGTTGCGACAGTAACTTCTAAAATGGTAGATGCCTTACTTTTGTACCACGTCACTGGTAAAATAAATGTATCCCTAGCAGAATATTCTAATGGTACAGAATCCAGTGGCTAGAACTTTCGAAAATTAGAAATTAAGATAAAAATTTGCTTGCCATAAATCTCAGTTGTTGTTTATCTATATGCGATTTAAATTTCGAAGAGAAGATCACGACTGACCACATTTTGCAAGCTAATAGCAGCAGTACTGATACCTACTGCTTTTGCAAAT
>OLMO02000275.1:23232482-23254642 GCA_900291935.2 Cassiopea xamachana
ATATATATATATATATATATATATATATATATATATATATATATATATATATACATATATGTATAATATGCTTTAAAGCAAAGAAGATTGTCGTATTTCTTCTTCATCTAATATCTAACTTATTTACGTTGTATGCCATTGTAGAAGACGCATTCAGATTTTAGAGCAGAGCAAAATCTGCAAGCATGCGACTTTGCATTGAACATGGGTTGTGAAAATCGTACAGATGAGAAATTTCTAATGCAGCAAGCAGTTTTTTTTCAAAATAGGATTTCTCCTTTTTTTATGTACCATTTTCATGCACATGCTTTATTCTATACATCAGAGGATAGGTGAATCTTACTGCTTTAACTGTCGTTTGGAAATTGTCGAGAATATGACAACCAATGAATCTAAATGGCAATAGATGCGTTGAATGAATTTATTAAGGTTGCCGTAAGTTGGAGGGCTTGAGCACATCCAATGATTCGATCAAAAATAACTCAAAATTGACGCAGGATTTGTGCTAGTGCCATTCCATTATTGTGCTCGTTTTTTAATGTTTAGATGACGTAGTAGGTTTTAGTGTGATTGGTTATATTCGCGTTGCTTAGGAACTAGGAGTTAGGAATGGTGTTAAGAAGAGATGGGCGAGACTTTTGGATAAATGAAAAGTACATTGAAGAGTTTTGGATTTTGTGAATTGAGATTCAGAAGTCACTTTTTGGAAACGTTTATTTAGCTACTATTTGTTTCGATTCGTTACACCTTATATAACTACAATATATTATGCTCATTCACTATGTTGCCATAGTAATTGGGCCTATTTTGTGATTGCTTATTATAGCTTAACTCGGATCGTACGAACCTTTAACAAAGCAGACCCACACGAAAATACAACACAGGCCCTGCAGAGTTAAATCAGAGAGCATTCAATTGTTGCATGCTGTTGATCTTGAGTTAATTTGGATGTAAAATCATTATGTTACCCCTAGGTAATTAAAAATCAAATGACAATGAAACCCGCAAATGAATCATTTAGTAGTCCATTAATGTTGTTTTGATCCAATCAACGAATTCAGTCACACGTGCAAACACTGTGTAAGCTTGAGATGTATCGCATCGGCCTGACCCCCAGCTTACGTCCCCGTGGAGGTAGAAGCGTCCTGTTCTATCCGGACATACGAAAGGACCACCACTGTCACCGTGACATCCACTTTTCTTTGAACCAACCTCTCCTGCACATACCATTTGCTTTGTAATTCGCACGTTCCAACCGAGTTTGTCGATTTTGGACTGACAGAACGCGGAATTGAGAACTGGAAGCTTAGCTTGTTGAAGCATGGGATGTGATCCTCCTGGATGCTGAATTTTCCCCCATCCTACAAATTACGAGAATTTACGAATACCAAGTAATAATGAGATGTGGTTAAAATGAACATAGAGAGTAAAAAGATCAGTAAGGTTTTAGAAAGATGATTTAACAAGATAAGAAAAGATAAAATATGATTAAAATATATGAATTTAGAATGATTCCTGGGCTTGCTCTTTCATTCTGGGGTTGCTATAGATTTAAGATGTTTTAGGGCAAAGGAGAAATAGGATGACCTCTGCGAACGAAAAGAGAGAGAGACCCCTATGAACGAGGAGAAAATAGAGGGCCGATGCAATCCAAAAAAATTTTAATACCAATCCAAAACAAATTGCTCTTCTTATTTAATGAAACCCTCAGATCTGGTGTCTCTATGATTTATGAAGCTCAATAGACCTTGAACTATGGAACGTTTGTTCCCTCTTTCTACCCCTTCAGTGACTCTACTACTTTTGCCCAGAATCTTTCATTTGGTGGTCTGAACTTGAATAGAAATGAATGCCTGCTGTGAGCGATGACAAATGTATCATTCAATCATTCAGTAACTGTATGGCCAAATGAGATCTATACAGCTGTGGATCGCCTTCCAATGACGTCACTATGAGAAGAAGAAAGAAGCATACAAGCATGTATTTACCTGTAATGAAACATTCTGAATCAACCGCAACGACGTCACTCTTGTCCGGTATACAGGCAGTGATCACGTGATCAGTTATGATAGCTGGTTTCTTCAATTTCATTAATGCAATATCATTATTAATTGTTTGTCTGTTATAATTCGGGTGGGGAATGATGGATTCAACTTTATGTCTTCGCTCCGTTGTATCATTGATCTCCCTATGTAGGTCACCAACAACAATCTCAAAGTTAGATGCACCTACTACAGCTCCTTCCGAGACAACACAATGTGATGCGGTTAGTACCCAGTTTGGTGCAATCAAAGTCCCCCCACAGATGAATCTTCCAGCGTAATACATTCCAACTTGCCATGGCCATGCACCTTTGGCTGCATCAGTTCCACCAATAACCCTGCTTTGTTGAACCCGACGAATGCCACATGAACGATCGTTCACAGCTGCACCAGGAGCTACAAACATCAATATTTCCATATCATTCTGTATTGAAAGTTTTGTACAATGGTACAATGAAAATAAAGAACTGTGCATTTTGCATGTCGCAAAGAGTTACTCGGTATAAATCAACTGCCAAGGTTGGTGAAAGTCTGGGGTGTGGCACCCGATCTCTGCAAACTACATTCTGGATGAAGAATAGTCCTATCAGGATCCCTGCCTAGATGGCATTGTCTTTGCATAAATTTACGTGTTAGGGTAATTCGGGGTAAAATGAAACGCTCAAGCAAATATTCTTTCTACTCGTGCTCAGCTAGGAACATGTGAATGAGAGAAGACAGCATCCATATACTTTCCTTATCATATAAGATATACAACAGCAAAGGAATGTCTCACTAGCATTTTCATAACTTGAAAATTTTACGCTTTTTTGAAACAGGTCTATCGTCTCATTTTGCCCCACATGTGGGGCAAAACGAGACACTTCATAAATGTGTGATAATTTGTGATCATTTTCAAATTTGAGAATCTATGCTGCTTTGCTTGGCAGCCAACAAATCTCTATCCTCGAGCATTGAACTTTTTTTAGCTAACTTTCCCTTTTTGCTTTACTCAAAAACCCAGGTTTTCTCGCTGCTTCTACGAAAACTTAATTATTGAGAATGGTGGCAAACAATGCATGTGTAGCGAAATACAACTGTCCTACGCACAAATACACTTCTTTGCAAGTTTATTGCCGAAGCTCTCTCAAACTTTGTAAATGACTTAGTTTTAGGCATGGCCTCGTATTTTTGCCAAATCTTTTTTGTTTACAATGCTTCCCTTTCGTTTAAAGTGCTAAAATAGCGTCAGCAAGCTTTTCGAAACTGAAGCATAGCAAAAATAGCTGAATGGGATAAAAATCACTTTGAATAGATGTGTTTGTGTTTGTAGGCCTAAAAGTAACTGCCATTTTAAAGCCAGTAGTGTAGTATTTTGCTCACGTAGTGTAGTGTGGACAGTTTCATAAAAGGGGATATTTACATCTACTACGTTTTTGTACAAACATGGAACAGTTTAAATGGGGCGTCAGACTACTTTTCATTAGAGCAGCCATCAATACGGTTTTCAAGAATAATTAAAATACGGTTTACGAAATAAAATTGCTTCAAAAAACTGTCGAGCCGGTGTTAGACAATGCTCCCAAAGCAAAAAACTCTGACATGGAAAATGATGTTTCGCGGTAGGATTTGGGGTAATTAAGTCATATCATATCATTTCATATTATACATATCATGCCATATTAGTCAAAATATATCATACCACACTATATCATATCATACCATATCATATTATATCACTCTATATCAAATAATATCACACAATATCACACCATGTACCTAGAATGATTCATTGCTATTCTTGCGCTTCCCATTTCTTAAAAATTTTTAATCTCCTTTATGCTCCAGTCATGAACTGTTATCTTCTATTTAAGCTTGAAAGACAAGATGTATGAGTCTGATGATAAATCTTGATTGGCTAACAGAGGAATCATCATCGAAGGATTCCTGCCAATAACGTTGCGAGAATTTGTTCGAAAAGCATTGAGAAGCGTGTTTTGGTGATAAAAAGTGTACTTTCTTTGTAAAAAATCTGATAAAAAATAGTTTTGAATAATTGAAAAATATTTTGCAAGCATGCTCAGAAGGCTTCGATTTACATTTCCAGAAAGCGCAATTTTTATTCTTGTGTAGATCAAAAGCTATGGACATTACAAGCTATCCATCCTTTCTTGTGATGTCGATAGCTTTTGATCTATGCAAGATATAGCAATTGCTCCTTCTGGAAATGTGGATTGAAGCCTTCTGAGCATGCTTGCAAAATATTTTTCAATTTTTCGAAACTATGTGTTATCAGTTTTTTTGAAAAGAAAGTACACTTTTTACCACCAAAACACGCTTCTCGATGCTTTTCAAACAAATTCTCGCAACATTATTGGCAGGAATCCTTCGATTTTGATTCCTTTGTTGGCCAATCAAGATTTGACGCCTATGTTGCTACTTACATGGTACTGGCGATGCAGTTGGTCTTGGTATAGGAACACTTGGTGGTGGTGGCGGCGGGATTGCAGAGGAGGACGTTGGGCAATATCCTTGGAAGCAAGACCTCGTCATTGTGGATTGACCTATGCAGTTCCTTCCACCATTGTTGGGTGAAGGACAGCTGCAACTGCGATGAAAAGTCTGATGTCCACGACCACATGACACTGAACAAGGCGTTGAGGGTCCCCAACTACACCAACCTCCATTCACAGGGAGCGGAGCTACGAAGTATGATTTACCATATTATGCACAAAGTGAGATAGAATCAGCCTATCATAACTTGTATGTCACAAAATGAAGGAGTAGTGCGATCCACTTGCCTAAAGTATTCTGCGCAATCAACAGTCGTAAGGACTAGATAGTAGTCTCTGAGTGAATGCATTCATCCAGTAGAATACTGTTTCCTTCTTGCAATTAGATGAAAATTTTGTTCAGCTTACCTGAATTGATTGTATGGTAACTAGCAGTAAAACCTGTATATGTTACACTTCCATCACTCGTGAACACAAGAATAATCACATTCTCTGAAGAAATGAACGTTGTACTAGTGTTTAAATAACCAGTCAACACCGCCCTTTGAACAAGAGATCCAGACCTCATTTCCATCACAAATAATCTGTCGCAACACTGTTCCAAATCAAGCTCATTGATTCTAAGATAAATTCTTCTGTCTCGTGGTACACGAATCTCGTAGCGACAGTTTGCATTGTCTGGATAGTTACTGTTTGGGTAACCAGGTGATGTTAAATTTCCATTCAGTGAAGTGAAGCTACCTCCACAAGCTGTAGAAGTAATCAAAGATTTACGTCAGGCATTGAGATGAATTGTTACATTGAAGAGAATCCTCGATGTCATCGCTAGCAATTACAATCAGCATGAGCATGCATGTCAGACCCACTATTTGATTGAAGAAAGTTATGCAAAGGCTGGCCGGTGCTTCACGGAATCCACCATAGCAGCGGCCCATATCCGGATAGTTATGAATCAGGTCTCTATCTGATTCTGAGTAAATAGGCAAAATAGAGATCCTTCTCTTAGTGTCTATATAATATAGAAAAGTGTTCAGGTCCTAAAGTATCCACTTTTCAAAGTGAGCCCAAAAGATCTGAGATAGCTGGTGAAGAAGTATTCGGAACACAACTCCTAGTGTAAACGCAAGGTCCTTCCGTACCTATATCTATTCGGATAGCTTTCGATCCGATCCCGTACAAATTGGATCTAGTTGTTTAATATTGAAACACTTGCTTAGCAAAGCGTCATAATGAAACGTGTCTTCAAATGCAATTTTACAAAAGATTAAACTTACAGTCTTTGCTTATCTCATTTATGCATTTTGATATGGTGATGGCTAGTGCTGTTTATATTGACCTGCAGTATGCTATTTTGTGTCAGAGAATTTAATAAAATGTTTTATATAATAGCATATTTTATATACTTTCTTTATAGTTGATGATGAGAAGCTTCTATAATGCAGCAACCGAAAAATTTCATTTTTATACGTCAACAAAGTTTGAATCGGGGAGACCAAAGTTCTGTAACTAGGAAAAAGCAACGAGAAGTATAGATGTTGAAATTTTCCAAAGTTTTTCTCTCTTTAGCCAGAATACAAAGCAAGGACAAAATTCTTGTTTACCCATATTATAGATATTGCCATCCTGTGTGCAGGAGGCGNGTGGTTCTATAGTTATGAATGAACTTGAAAAGTTTTATTATCGGGTGTCATGAATTGAATTATTTATGGCTACTATTTCAATATTGCTATGTCAACATTCACAATCCTCTCATGCCTCTATCAGACACAGCAAGAACCACAAGCAGATCCCTTCTCCTTGAGTTCTACTATTGCCTGCGGATGATGTCAAGTTCCAGGTGGAATAAAAATTTGCAAACATTATTACTTACATGGTACTGGTGATGGAGATGGTGATGGAGATGGTGATGGGCTGCTTGATGATGGCATTGTGGAGGATGATGAAGGACAATACCCTGCGTAGCAATACGTTGTCATCGAAAATGAACCTCTGCAACTACTCCCACCATTGCTGGGTGCAGGACAATTACAGTTGCGTTGCCACCTTTGACTTCCATAACCACATGACGCTGAACAGGGTCCTAACGGAAACCAATTACACCAGCTTCCATTCACAGATGGTGGGCCTACAAAGTATGAAATGTTATATAATTTATAGGATCATATGAAAAAGGGAAGTATGATTTCACTTATGATAAAACAGAGAATAGGTGAAGTGATATAACAATACTGGAATGATCTATTTGCTTTTACTGGCCCTTTCTACAGACATCTACTGTTTGCAATGGAAGCAAGCAATTACAGCAATTTGTCGTCACCTACCTGTGTGTATAGCGTTGTACCTAGCAGTAAAACCAGCGGATGTAACACTTCCATCACTTGTAAACAGTAGTATAAATACATTCTCTACCGAAACAAATTTTCTTTCCGTACTTCCATAACCAGTTACATTTGCCACATCAACAAGTAATCCAGAATCCATTTGCATAATTCTTACTTTATCATAGCCTTGCTCCAAGTTAAAATATTCAAAACGAAGTTCAATTCGATTACAGTAAGGAACGCGAATTACGTATCGACATCTTGCGTAGTTGGGATAATTTCTCGGATAGCNCCAGGTGATGTAAAACGGCCATTCACAGACGTGAAGCGACCTCCACAAGCTAAAAGAAACCATAAGATTAGATATATTTCAACGACATTACTGGTCCTCCAATGAGTTAAAGGAAGTGATTTCAATACTACCCTATGTTTCATTGACGTTAAGGCAGAGTTTTCAATTGTTTCTTATGGACTCAAAGTCGACTCATGTTCGCAAAAGAAAAAAAATTAATGGAATCTTATTGTTGTGAAGTAAAGTGGAGTCTTTTTGCCAAAAAGTAATGCTTTACTGTCAAGAAAAGCGTTGAAAGTTACAAACTCATCTAGCCAACAACCCTATCATTCATTAACAAGCTCTTTATGATTCATTTAGAAGCAGTAAATTTGTCTCAATGGAGTCGCTTGAAAACATTGAAATATACATAAAGTGGTATAATGACATATTTAACAACTAGGTCTGTTCAGGAACGTGCATTAAAAAGACATTTCCCACATTGAACTTCTATCACAGTGAACGTTGCGTTCTTTCAATTTATTTCACACGTTAGGGTTCTATTCTCAGATGTGTATGGTATCGTTCATACTTTGTAGTTATAGGGGATAGAAAGTACAAATTAAGCTTTCATTACTGAACAATATTAGATAAAATTACTTCATAACCTACTAAGTTGTGCTATTTCTTATGAAAAATATATTTCATACTATTGTTGTGCATACTTTATAACATATCAGTTTAATCTATTATATTATAGCATGCACCGTTTAAAATCCTTCAAATACACCACAATTGCACCAATGAGACGCATGACGATCGCCTACCAATGCTGTCAAATTTCGGTCTGACATCAGCTACTATAATGGATTTGGTCCTCTAGTTACACTTCAAGAACAGGACTTTTCAACTCAAGTATACTTGTCGTCAATTCATAATGCAAGACACGTATTTACAAGGATTTTTGCTTACATGGCACTGGTGATAGAGTTGGTGATGGGCTTCTTGATAATGATGATGATAATACTGCAGAGGAGGACATTGGACAATGCCCGGCGTAGCAGGATGCAGTTCTTGTGGATTCTCTTATGCAGCTTATTCCTAAATTCTCCGGAGGGGGGCAGCTACATGAACGGTAATCATATATATATATATATATATATATATATATATATATATATATATATATATATATATATATATATATATATATATATATATATATATATATATATATATTTATATATATCCACAAGATGCTGAACAAACTGCCCAGCGAAAGCTCTAGTGAACGTTGTAGAAGTTCACAAGGAACGATGACTACGTAATTAAGAACACTTGGCTTCCTATTGCTGAGTAGTGGCATTTTACTGCCGATACAGCAGTTATTTAGCCTATCAGAATTACCTACTCTTTAATCACGCCCTCTTTTCTGCATTGTAAGCTTTTTGTTGGAGTTTACTCAGCATTGATTTAACCAAGTAGAAGTCAATCTTTTTGGAATGAGTGTAAACAAAGTACGCAAATGCAAAGTAGAAGAAGAGACTCTTTTCGTGAGCCATTTATCTACTGCAGCAAAAGCCGCACCATCCACCATCAGCTGTTAATTAAAAGAAATACTTCATTGCATGTCTTGAAATTTGTTTTTCAATGTCACACCAATAATTGGGTTTTCTAATGTATAATGCTAAAGCTTGAAGAGATAACCGTATGAATTCAACTAATGCGTGTCACCAATTTCTAGTTCATAGTATAAGAAGTATTAACCACTATATTTACTTACATGGTTCTGGTGATGGCGTTGGTAATAGGCTGCTTGATGATGATGATGATGATGATGATGATGATGATGATGATGATGATGATGATGANCCAGGTGATGTAAAACGGCCATTCACAGACGTGAAGCGACCTCCACAAGCTAAAAGAAACCATAAGATTAGATATATTTCAACGACGTTACTGGTCCTCCAATGAGTTAAAGGAATTGATTTCAATACTACCCTATGTTTCATTGACGTTAAGGCAGAGTTTTCAATTGTTTCTTATGGACTCAAAGTCGACTCCTGTTCACAAAGGAAAAAAATATAATGGAATCTTTTTGTTGTGAAGTAAAGTGGAGTCTTTTTGCCAAAAAGTAATGCTTTACTTTCAAGAAAAGCGTTGAAAGTTACAAACTCATCTAGCCAACAACCCTATCATTCATTAACAAGCTCTTTATGATTCATTTAGAAGCAGTAAATTTGTCTCAATGGAGTCGCTTGAAAACAGTGAAATATACATAAAGTGGTATAATGACATATTTAACAACCAGGTCTGTTCAGGAACGTGCATTAAAAAGACATTTCCCACATTGAACTTCTATCACAGTGAACGTTGCGTTCTTTCAATTTATTTCACACGTTAGGGTTCTATTCTCAGATGTGTATGGTATCGTTCATACTTTGTAGTTGTAGGGGATAGAAAGTACAAATTAAGCTTTCATTACTGAACAATATTAGATAAAATTACTTCATAACCTACTAAGTTGTGCTATGTCTTATGAAAAATATATTTCATACTATTGTTGTGCATACTTTATAACATATCAGTGTAATCTATTATATTATAGCATGCACCGTTTAAAATCCTTCAAATACACCACAATTGCACCAATGAGACGCATGACGATCGCCTACCTATGCTGTCAAATTTCGGCCTGACATCAGCTACCATAATGGATTTGGTCCTCTAGTTACACTTCAAGAACAGGACTTTTCAACTCAAGCATACTTGTCGTCAATTCATAATGCAAGACACGTATTTACAAGGATTTTTGCTTACATGGCAATGGTGATAGAGTTGGTGATGGGCTTCTTGATAATGATGATGATAATACTGCAGAGGAGGACATTGGACAATGCCCGGCGTAGCAGGATGCAGTTCTTGTGGATTCTCTTATGCAGCTTATTCCTAAATTCTCCGGAGGGGGCAGCTGCATGAACGGTAATCATATATATATATATATATATATATATCCACAAGATGCTGAACAAACTGCCCAGCAAAAGCTCTAGTGAACGTTGTAGAAGTTCACAAGGAACGATGACTACGTAATTAAGAACATTTGGCTTCCTCTTATCATTTTCATTTGTGCTGAGTAGTGGCATTTTACTGCCGATACAGCAGTTATTTAGCCTATCAGAATTACCTACTCTTTAATCACGCCCTCTTTTCTGCATTGTAAGCTTTTCATTGGAGTTTACTCAGCATTGATTTAACCAAGTAGAAGTCAATCTTTTTGGAATGAGTGTAAACAAAGTACGCAAATGCAAAGTAGAAGAAGAGACTCTTTTCGTGAGCCATTTATCTACTGCAGCAAAAGCCGCACCATCCACCATCAGCTGTTAATTAAAAGAAATACTTCATTGCATGTCTTGAAATTTGTTTTTCAATGTCACACCAATAATTGGGTTTTCTAATGTATAATGCTAAAGCTTGAAGAGATAACCGTATGAATTCAACTTATGCGTGTCACTGATTTCTAGTTCATAGTATAAGAAGTATTAACCACTATATTTACTTACATGGTTCTGGTGATGGCGTTGGTAATAGGCTGCTTAATGATGATGATGATGATGATGATGATGATGATGATGATGATGATGATGATGATGATGATGATGATGATGATGATGATGATGATGATGATGATGATGATGATGATGATGATGATGATGATGATGGCATTGTGGATGAGGATGTTGGACAATGTCCTGCGTAACAAAGCATTGACGTTGTGGATGAGCCTATGCAATTTCTTCCTCCATTTGCTGGAGGGGGACAGCCACATGAACGGTATCCATATCTATATCCATACCCACAAGATGCTGAGCAATCTGTCCAAGGAAAGCTGCACCACTCTCCATCAACTATTAAATAAGAAAGAAACTACACATTGCATATCTTATTGTTGATCTTACAATGTCATACTAATAATCCATTTTTAAAACCCTTCTTGGGAAACGCAGTTGAATTATAAGTGCCCTTTTTTCAAAAAGAGGCCAACACAAAAAGGAAAATTCCTTTATTTCATTACTTCCAGAATTATTGAGAAAGACATAAAAGCAGGCGCGCAGCTAGGAGGGGGATCCTGAGGGTCTATAACCTTGCCCTTTTTCATCAAAAGAATGAAAGTACCCTTTTTGTAGTGCCCTGTCTACTCAAAAAGGGTGTTTCCATAACATGGAAAAGGGGCGTTCCCAAAAATTGTCTCCCACCCTCTATTTCTCTTTCTCTGTTGTCATGAGAAATAGCAATAAAAATCATTGCCCTTCAGAGCAATGATATCATTAAACGTCACACAGTAACCGTGTCTTCTTTAAGACGTTTTAGTGTACCCTTTTCCGCTGATTGGACTCCTGCCCTCGAAAATTCCTAGTTGGCCGCCTGTTTAATTTCATAAGACATAATCGTGTAAGTAGAAGACAGTTATGTCTTCTGTTTACAAAGCTATTTCTTATATGGCTATGTCTTCTTCAATATTTCTGGCAGTGTCTAAATTTCAATCAAGATCAAGATCATGTTCTTTGTCGTGGCTCTTTTACCAACCCAGTTATCTAATGTATACTGTGCTCAAAGGGATTGTCTGATATTGAACTCATCGATAACGTATATAACGCTTCCTGAAGCCTAATCGGACATGCGAAATATAACTAGACTATTAAGAATCATACCTCGGGAAGGAGACGGGAAAGGAGAAGGCGAAGCAGCCGGGGATGGCGATGGTGAAGGTCTTGGTGCTGAACTATTTGTGACGACAAAAACTGCCAAAAATCCTTGAGCAGTAACAGAACCATCTGTTTTGAATTCTACCGTCATCTCGTTGTCTTGAGAGACAAAACCTCCTGGATTTGAACTTGTGCCACATAGGATGCTTGCCAGCGATCCATCCTTCCATCTTATTCGTAAATAATCATATCTACAGCCAGAGCTGCTTTCTAAAGAGTATGAGATAAAGTTGAGCTTGATCCATGATCCAGGATCAACAGTAATTTTGTATGTCTCTCGTACGTTGTTCGGATAATTGCTTGGGAAGTTTGGTGAGGAAAAACATCCAGCTCTCCCCGTCAGGTGCTGAAGTGGTGAAGCAACACTGCCTGAAGAAAAATGAAGAAAATTATTCTAGATGGCCAAGCTTCATGCAGGTAAATGTGCATCCAAGTGTTAGAGATTAATATTAAGGATATACTATTAAGCAATGTTCATATAATGCACATAATACAGCTTTCACCATCGTTTTCTTACTGGAACTCTTCTAGTAAACAATGGTGAAAAAGGTTCTAATTGGCTACTCTTGGGACCAGCTATGTGCACCCTATCATGCGTATCCGCAAATAGCTATATATTTCAGTTCACCTTTCGGTCGTTATCAGAGGTTTCATAATCTGACGAGTGTCGGACGAAAAACTTTTCATTATGTCTGAAAATGTTGTCGCTTTTTCGTGCTGTAGTAAAGTTCTGTAGTACCAACAGACTTTTTACATAATTCATTATATTAAGTATAAATACTTACAAATTGCAGCAACCAGTAGCACTGTGACAATGATTCTGGCCATTGTAGCTAGTCTTTTTTGTCGTTCCAAAATTGGAGTGGATCGTAGTTTGAAAGTAGCTCGTATTTATTCCATCACTCAGTCCTATTAGGTCAACTGTATAAAGTTTAATTAAAGGACTTCTTGTCTTTGGAATACTCAGCTGGCCATACATTTGGCTTCTGCACTGACATTCTACAGGGCCAAGGTAGTTGCCCTTGTAGGATTACAATAAACAGCTACGCATTCATGATAAGACTCGTTTATTGTCCGTCTGATTGGTTGAGGTACATGCAACAGCCAGACTTGGGCATATATTATGTGACTGACCAATCAATCAATCAATCAATCAATCAATCAATCAATCAATCAATCAAACAATGAAGCGATCAATCAGTTTAAAGTTGGTAAGAAAATACATAGTATATGGAAATACTTACTATAACCAACTATAGTTATAACCTGATGATCATTGCAGCATGCTACCATAGCAGCGAATTCACTCTTAAGAATCCATTCCTAATATTGTAGATTCTCTTCGGTTTCTACAAACAGCCATGACAACATATCCATTTTAAGTTCCTGCAATTATCAGTGTTGCAAACTTTTTACTAGCTATAAGGTCACTTAGATACAATAAAAAATTCAGCTCAGTATTGCTTCTGGCAATATTATGATTTGCCAGTTCCAAGTGGCCTTGTTTCTGTTCTGCAGAAATCTTGTAATTGGTAGCTGCTTGTGAAATACACCCTCTATCAAAGCTTTGAAAGCCATCCTTATATAAAAGACTTCATCTGAACTTTCCAAACTTCCACTTCTATAGCTGTTGGACCAGTGACCTTGGTCTCAGTTAAGTATTAGAAATAAAACGCTTTTCTCGTTCGTAGTGTTCTCTCCGGTTTTATTGCTGAGCTGACTTATTGGGGTCTAATGCCTACTTTTTGAGTTCAACTTTTAACAGATGCGGTTATCTTACCTTCTTATTAATCCGAATCACCAACCGTTATCTATCCATGGGTGTTCTTCACACCAATGCTCCTCTTTCTACGAAAGTTGTTTTGAGCTTATATTCAATTGAAAGTTGATAAATTCTGACATACTTCCGCCATGCATGCATGTATGACACCATGCATTAATGACACATCGATGGAGTACTGACGCATCAATATATCACGATTTAGTGAATAATGATGCCAGACTCGTAGCCAGCACAACTTTACAAGAGGGCACTGGAGGGGCATGACACCCTAATGCTAACTGGAGGGACGTGATGGATAGGCGTGGCACTTCCAATGTGTATAAAGCTGCAAGAGCACTGATCATGATGTAGGGGGTTTAGCATCCTGTAGGTCAAAGTACTTCCTAAGCTTCTTTCACATAGCGTTGGCAAAATTCTCATCGAAAAGCTTTGAACACATTCCACGAATAAATTTCTCTAGATTCATGTCTGAGCATAGTTACCTCGAGCATAGCAAAGTTGAGGCGAAAGTAGTGAGCAAAATCAACAAGGGAAAACCTCTGTGAACACAGTTTTCAAAATTTACACAATGCATACAAAGAAAGAAATAGAAAGACTTGCCAAATATAGTGGATGTGAGGAAAGATAAATAGAATGTATTGAGCTGAAGGGATCCAGTAATAGATAAAATGCATAAGCACAGTCGGATGGTAGAATGAGAAAACTGCTCATGAATAGAGATATAATGGGGATCTGAGGGTCTTTTGAGTAGAAAAAGAATGGAATCTGGGGACTTGCCTTAGAAAATGTTTTTTAGTTCATGCAATCTGGAGCGCCCCCTTTTCAAATAAGAATTAGGTTAGTTCCATCAATGATCTCTATGCAAAGTAGGAAAAGTGATTCACTAACCTGTTTTTAATTGAAGTTCTAAGACTTTATACGCCGATCCATATAGTATTAGCCTCTTAGAAAGACAAAATACAGAATACTGAAGAGCCACAAATAGTACTTGCTGTGAAACTTTTTAAGGAGGGGATGGCACAAAGCTACATTTGAAGCTTCTGGACCTTAGCTGCGGCCCTGAATGATGGCAATAGTTACCATGGGCGATTCTACAGGGGGCAATGGGCAGGAGGGAACAGCATCCCAAAAATTTTTTATTGTCACTTCGTTGGCCCCCAATTTTCTAGGAAGGTACAAAATTTTGAATTTCGAATAAATGGTATCTTCTCTCTAGCTTTCTTCGTGTGGTTAGAAAACTTGCAAGCAAGCAACAGCATTTAGTAAATTTCAAATGTTAATGCATACATTGCGTTTGTACTACCTTCCGTTATGTTATCGCTTTATTACTTCTTTTTCATTGTGTCTGCTCTCCTTCATTGCTGCTCTTTCATTTACACAGCATTTTCATCTATAAGGGGTTAATATCTATGCTCAAAAATAGCATTTCTTATGGTAAAAAGATCGTGAAAGGAATTAGCCTTCCTTGTAAAATTATGCGAGTTTTGGGGGACTCATTCCCTCTTTTATCGAACATTTGTGGGATTGGATATGTTCTCAACTATGTATTTGCCGAAGGTGGAGAGAGAAAAGGTACGCACACATCAACAGAGGATGAATGCTACAACCCTAAGAAGGTTTCTTCTGCATTTAACGCTTTCCCATACGCAGATTTGACAAGGACATATACAGGATAATTGAAGAATATTTTAACAAATAAGGTGTTGAGGGTTGTGCAACAGAAACACATTGTAATGAAAAAGCTTGGCTATAGAGTTTATTAGTGTGACGTCACGAAAATTCCATTTTTAGAATATTTCAATTTTCACTTTAGAATCTGAAAAAGCAGTTTTGACATAGCTTCTATTGTCAAATCTCTGCTCGATCTGAAAGGTAATGAATGAGGTATAGTGGTTTCAGGTCACGGTTTCTATGGATGTTGTAGGGCTACAGCTCTGCTCAGAGTTCTGGCACCAGCAGTTGTACGGTGATAGTAAAAAGGAATGGGGGCTATGTCACTATATTTATTATGATGCCACCTAGTAGAATATTTATAATCAGATAACGCCATTTAGAATATAGAGATATGGACGTAGGAACCTGGGGGCATAGGGAGCCCTCACTTCTCAAAGTCTTGGACAAAGTGCCCCTTTTCATGTAACTTGGTTGACCTCCTTCAAAACTTTGAAGATGCAAGAAATAAATAGAAAAATACACATTTCTGGCACTTTCAGAAGTTCTAAGTTTCAAAACTTTCCTGGGGAGCATGTCCCCGGACCCCCTAGCTGATTTACAATTATGTACTGGTGCAATATTAGCCCTTTTGCATCATCATTTCATTAAGTGCTTTACCCCCAGAAAGTGATCAATCTCACTTTCAGGAACCCTGCCAAGGTGCCCCTTAGTCTATTTGCCTCGCCCCATTTTACAATGCTTCCTATGTCCTGTATAGAGATGCACCCTTTCTAGCTAGCAAATGGCAGGTGAAGTTTTTTATGTGCACCTGACACACTTCAATAGGTGTATTACCCATGCTATTTCAAAACTGCCTAGAATTAGAGAAGAGAATCCAGTCACTCCACAAAAAAGTAGAAGTTCAATATACACCAATAAACAATTTTTTACAACTTATACAACTTAAAAAAACATAACCAACTTATACACCAATAAGCAATTTGTTAGAAACTATGAATTAGCTACATAGAAGCAAGCTTAATAACAACTGCTTACCTGCTAGTATAACAGCACAAAACATAGGATCTATAAAGACATAGAATAATACCTAAAGCAATAATGACTGCCCTATAAAGTAAGCTCATTTCTTTTCATCTTGTTCAATAAATGTTCAAAGTTGCTACTAGCTTACTAGGTTTCATCCTTAGTGAACCAGGCTGAGAACACGTGCTCTGTTGCTTTCTACATGCATACAAGCATACATAATTTATACAAAATAGTAATATCTTTATGACTTAAAAAGGGGGAAATTAAGATGTCATTGAAAAATATCTCAACAAAGAACTCAACAATGACCTCTAGCATACAATTAACAATTGCAAATTGCTCTTTGACACCAAAGAAGAGAATTGAAAACTAATCAAAAAGGTTTATTATAGCTATTCTTTGACATCATATATTACATTGTACAAAATACCTTCTAGGTTTGCTCAATTTATCATTACAAATACAACTCAAAGTGTATTGCAGTGCAGGAAACTTGAAGGCAAAGGGGGGCACTCATTTCCCTAATAATTCCAGATATGAGGAAATGAAACATAATTGTCATAACTAATGGCTGGCAGGTAGCCATAATCAACAGCATTGATAAGGCTTTTGCCTCTTAACTTTTTACTGTCAAATATTTACTGCATATGCTAACTTTTCTGTGATGAGCTACCATCTTTACATGAATCAAGTCTGCAAACTTTTTTATAACCAGTAGAGAGTTTGACTGAGGGAAATCCATAAATTTACAGAATTAATTCATACAAGAGCCGTAAACATGCCAGTGTATCACTGGGCTTCTCATCAAAGACTGTGCAACTGATGGAACTAATCACTGCAACTGATGACTTTGCTTTGAAAATGATATTTACAAAATAACTCCATTATTAGCAGTAGCAAGCAAAGCTACATACGAAGCACTTCAGCAGCATTTTCAACAAAGTCACTTGCAATGGCTGATGTTATTGGATGCCGATGTGAAGCAATTAAAATCCCAAATGGAAGATTAATAACAATTAAACCAAATCTGTTCAGCTTTGAAACTGCATAAACACTAAAAAATAACAAGAAAAGATTTGTCAGACAACTTCAGAAAGTTCAAAATATTTGCAATTGTGTAACTGCATATCTCTACTAAAGTTTGGCTGTCTTCAACATGCTGGCAAGGAAAATTTGACTGTGTATTTCCTGAAGCTATGATAGTGAAGAAAATAATGCCAGTCAGTGCTTGATCCATTCATGCCTGTTTGAGACAAACTTGCTGCATGGCAAGTATGCCACATCTGCCTATATCATGTTAGTGCATCTTGTGTTTCTACATGGACCAATGCTGTCCCATGTGTCACAGGTTCGATTCACTTATAGATGCTTTTCTTCAACATAACTTTTATACTACCAGAGCTTGACTATTTACAGCTGCAAAAGATAACTATGTACAGCAACTAACAACTCACAACTAACAACTAACTTGAAAACGATTTTGCATGGATACATGAAATAGAAAGAACAGCATGGGATTAAATGTCCTTAATTAAGAAATTGAGAAACTTTCATATATATATATGTCACTATACTAGTGCCTTTATAATCTTGTATTGCTACTAGCATCAAGGGTTCCCATCATGAATCCCGCATTAGTACTACCATAGGTTAGACAATGTTACATGCTCTACAAAAGCAAAGTTTTAATTCAATACATTAGGTCCTGTATAACTCTATACATGGGTGGAAATAAGAAAAATATATGGCATTTGAATCTTTTGAAGCTTTGATCAAATCAGTTTGATTATTGTTGAAAACGCACTCACAGCTGAGTGAGACCATTCATTCAGCTGAACATGAAAGATTCTGGGTCTCAATGTCCAGTTTTGACTCAGTTGAAAGGAAGTGCTCAGTGAAATAAAAAGTTTCCCATTCTCAAAAGGGGACTGATCGGACATTTTCAAAATTTATGCTTCAGTGTAGCCAGTGGTTTGGGCATTCATGTCAGGCACTTCCAATGTCTGACAGCAATTCCACTCCTGTCCATACATTATGGAATTCCAATTGGCCATCAGCATGTAAAGTGGGTGCCCCACTCTTTTTCTCGCCACTTTTATCTCACCAGTGCTGCCACCTGGAACCCAACCACTTCTGGGTGGACAGAGAGCAAATATTTAGGTATGACTAATGTGTGGATTGAACCACTAACCTTCCTCCCAATTGACAAGTACTCTTGAGTACCAAACAATCATCCCCCTGATTACTAGCTTTTGAATTTTTCCAAGCCCCCTGGGCCTTGTCCAGCCTTCCCATTAAAAAAAATTTAGATTTTCAAGAGTGAAAATTACTATACTCTCAGAGTTTTAATTAGCCAAATAAGCAGATAGTGTGAGAGTGTTCAAAAAAAAGCTTATCAAAAATTTTTAAGTCTTCAATTTCTCCAAACTGCCCATTTATTACAACCTCCCTAATTACTTGGAACTAGGGAGTACTCCAAATATATGACAGGTACCCTAAAAACAAGACCACACTACCCATAACATACTTAAAATGTTACCAAGATTTGCATGCAGATAGCTTGACTACAGATAAAGCCATGACTAGAGGCTTTCACTAGCAGATTGTACCTCATATATCATAGTCCTGTGCTTCTTGAAGGGTTCTCTAAAGTGAAAAACAAAATCAATTTTAAAATCAAAAGGCATGAATATACAAATCAGATCACCTGTGAAATGTCTTCTTACGAATAACAAACTTCTGATGCAGCACTTCACCTTCTGTCTTGAAGAACAGTTTGAATCCATTTTGGAAGAATTTATTTTCTGTAGCACAGAAAAATATGGATCAATTTCCCGTCAAATAATTGCCCTAACTTATAGAATTTGATATTGTGCAGAAAGAAAAGTATTTGGTGGTACAACTTATTTACCTTCCTCTGTTGTCAAGTCAAATATGCCAGTAAACTGGTGGAAACTCTCCTGCAAATGAATTAATGCATCTAATGATATAAACAATTCTATAAATGATAACAAGTTTTTCAACAAACTAAAAAACAGCCCTCTAGCAAATGAATGAAAACTAATCAAAGAATAAATCTAAATCTCAGCTGCCATGAAGTTACAATTGGCTCTCGTGTTAACTGACTGATCCCCACTAGAAATTTTACAGACACATCTTTATTTTATGATACATGTCATACATCAAACAGCTTAATACCTGATTTAGAACTGCAAACTAAATACAGAAACAAGGAAAACCTTTTTCTGACTATCTAAAAGCAGGATTGTCTGGCCTAATATCACATGAGATAACAACAATAATAAATTTTTATACAGGATAAACTTCATCAGTGTAAAAAATGCTGTTATTAACAAGGATCCTGTCAAAATTAAGTTAAAATTTGCACTTAAATTTGGAATCAAAATCATTGATAAAAATACACTGCAAGTGCTCTGATCTGAAAGTTAAGCAGTCCCTAATATATCAACCAATGGAAATGAAGATGAGCAGTTACATACAGTCTCTTTGACTATAAAACTTTTTTGCTTTTATGTTGAGCTTTATCCTTGTGCTTGAAAGAGCATTTCATTAGACATGAACTAAAATGGTGCAATGTGAGTCATCATAGTATGTAGTAATTCACCTCATGAAGATTTGACAATTGCCCATAACTGTAGACATGGCTTCCATGGAATGTCAATAATAATATTCCATCAATGACATCATCTCTAAGCAGTTTCTCTGAAAATCCAAAATCACATCAACAATTCCAAGGTTATCTTTTCCCAACTGCATGACTACCACATACATCATGTGGACCTATCCATTAACAGTACTGAATGGTCTCTGGCATTCTAAAATCTAGCTAGAAAAGTGACTCAGAAAATAGTTCCAGAAAATGGTAAAACTTTTGGGTCAATAGTAAACCATTGAAAGAAAATGGAAAATACATTAAGTGAATGATCCTAATTACCATGAACAAACCTTTGCCAAGCATCAATCTCTCCTGTTGGAATCTGGTCCTAAAATTCATATTCACAGGTAAAAAATACACTTCATTCTATGTGAATTCCTTGCCCATGAATGAAGAAACAACATCTTTAACACACTTGTCAAAGGAACTTTACAATACAAGGTGTGTGTATATCAGCAATCTATATTCAACATAATTAATTACTAATAGAGCATGCACTGACGAACAACAAGAATTTGAAAGCCATTGCTCATTGAGCATATAAAACGAAGTTGTATCTTCCTTTCTAAATATATGCATTGTAAACTAGTTGCTACAATTTGTATCATAGTATGTAAAGTAGTGGGGGGCTACCCTCATTAGCTTATTTGAAAGTCAAAACTGAAATAATTTGCTGTATATGCCCAACCAATGTATTAATATAATGTATTTATTGCATACATCCTAATTAATCACTAAATTATACAGGTTTATCACTGGCAGATAAATAATAAGTTACATCAAGATATATATATATATATATATATATATATATATATATATATATATATATATATATATATATATATATATATATATATATAACTTAAATAGCCTTAAATAAAGTACATGTCAATAACCTTAGATTGCACATTTGATAAAATATGCAAAAGTAACAATGTAAAATAAATATTAGTCAAAATATATTATACATAGCCAAAAATAACGAAATCTTTGCAAAACTATATGATATACTGCATTTGCTACAAAGATTTCAGGCTTCATTTAAACTGAGAGAATATTTTTGCTTGTTTCATACCCAGCAGTACAGATCTAGCTAAAAATATTATAAGGCTCCTATCACCTCTATCTTCCTTTTGTCCATACTCAGGCATGCATCACAAGGTAGGATTTTTGCATTGCCTTTTGCAAATATTTACGAACTCAAAACAACAACAGCAATGGTCCACCGGGGAATGGATCAATCTCGATGCCAATCTCGATCTCGTTCCCGTTGTTTTGATGGTGTTGTTGAAATCTCCTGGAAATCTGCTGTTTCTCAATGGCGTCTGAAAATTCACTCTTTAGATTTATTTTACCAATAACCTATCTATATGGGCATAGTTTATTATAATCACACATGGAATACTGGAATAGAGATGATGTAGTTGCTGATTTAGATGTAGTTGAACATCGACGCTCATTTGCCGGGCCTACTGTCTACCGTGTCATTCTCAAGGTAAACAGAGCAGTGTATTATATCACTCCATTACTCATTGCGCATTCCCATGCCTCCCTTGTAACGTATCATGGAAAGGTAATAGGTAAGATACAGGGCAGCTATTCTCGTTTGTTGCCGTTGCTTGCCGTTGTCGGCATGTTAATTTTCCAAAGTAGCTACTATTCGGTCGAATAGTAGGGGGGTATCATCTTGTATAGTTTGTTTTGATTTCCATCCTTGTCAATATTGATTTGCATTCACAAACCCAATACATTTTATTTACTTATCCTTTTTAAAGCTTTGAAACCTTTAGTTGGGTTAGGGTGTGAATGAAATGGAAGGTTGGATTTTCTTCAAAATTGCATAGTTGGAGAGGAGTTAGTATGTGGAAATGAGTTTTGAAACTTTCAAAAATTTTCAATTGGAGGCCCCCTGCTGTTTGGTTCCAAAAGGTCATTGCTATTGGCTGAAATTCTACATTTTCCACTTTTAAGACTGGAAAGGCATATGACTGTCTATTGCATTTGACTTAACAATGATAAAAGGTATATATATGTGTATATATATATATATTTATATATATATATATATATATATATATATATATATATATATATATATATATA
>OLMO02000275.1:23288757-23309040 GCA_900291935.2 Cassiopea xamachana
GCTATGCAAGGAGTGTTTATGAGTGCTTAAAAGTTTGATTCCAAATTTATATAGCTATGGAGAGGCGTAATTTAGGGTGTAAAGCAATCTCTAGTATCTAATTAATTTTAAATTTTGTTTACGATTTCACAGATGAGCAATGTTACATTGCAACTATTTTTTCTTGATGGAGAGGAGGCCTTTGTAGAATGGAGTGCTACTGATTCTATTTACGGAGCAAGGCATTTGGCTAACGTGTTGTCCCAAAAGCCTCATCACAAAGACGCATACAAGAAAACAAATACGATGCTAGATGCAATTGTATGTCTGTTTTTTTAGACCTCACAAATAATTATTGATTTTGCAGCCTTAGTAATACTAAGTAGCTAGTTGTAGAGCAATTCAATACAGTTGGTTGTGCCATGTGCTACACTTGTTTTTCAATATAATGCAATCTGTTGTACATGATAATACACTATGTGGAACAACATGCTAGTATTGGCTAAGCAATAAAGTAAAATTTGTTGGACTGTAGTCTTGTCTATTTTTTGCATTTGAGTTTCTTTGCATGCTAGGACATATTTAAGGCGAATGCACTGGATCATTATATGGAGAACCCAGCTATTAGGTTTACGTTCTGTCTCATCTTGATAATTTTTAAAAAAAATTCAAGCTGAAATTTTGTTAGAAATTTGCTAATTTTGGTGGCGAAAAAGTAGCATCTGTGTTTATTATTATTGACGAAAAGTAAACTCTCAAATGATTGAGGCAGAGTTAGTGGTAATAGTTTTCGGATAGAATGAACTCGTTATGCTTTTCATCACTAGATTAGAGTAATTTTCTGTATTGCAGTATCATTCCATTTCTGTTGGCCATCCATTCGCATGTTTGTCAATATCTTTCTTTTCAGTTTCATATGTTTTGCCTGCGGAGAAATAATTACCTAATTTACTGAATAAACTCACAAATTTTCAATCTTTCTACGTCCTTTTTCGCTGCTGGTTTTCCTTCGGCTTTTTAAAAAACCAGCTGCGCCCTTTGTATTAATTTTTCTATAGATAGACAGCTGAATTAATCGCTTCTTATTCTGGCTGTCTTTCATGCGTTTTCCTCTGCGTGCTCATCGTAGCAGCGGCCAATTTAGTGTGCCTCAATACTTAATGGGATAATGGAAATGCATTTCTCTCCACGGTTCCTAATCTATTCATCAAAAGCTTAATACTCTTAGTTTTAAATAAACTTAGGTCACTTCCCTTCATAATTAATTCTATTGCATTGTTTTATACTTTCTACGTTAGTATCTTTTCTTTTAACTTATTTGCTCTATCATTTTTGTTCTGTTGGGAAGTTTCGAAAATTCTCTTTAATTTTTCCGAATTTCATGCCATGTGATCTTTCTTAGGCATCTTTTCGTTAAATTTTATTCCAATTTGAAGAGATTGTTGAATTCATAGGCTTTTTAGGTTTTGAACTTAGTGATATGCTTTTACGTCTCTTTTTCATGAGTTGTAGAATTCGACTTAGAACGAACTACAGAGATTGATAGACACTCAATTTTAAGTTCTTATTTTCTTGTCACTAGGCTTACGTATACCACTACAGTCGCTTCCTTTTGGCCAAAGTTATTTGTATTTATCTAATTGAAGAAACCTAATTGATTGGGTTTCTTAAAGAATTTGATGGAAACGTTGTCCTTCTTTTTTAGGATGCTTTTGTTCTGCTTGATCTTATTGGTGCTCCAAATCCTCAATTTTTAAACCTTTTTGAGTCAACATCAAAGTTGTACGGAGTACTACAGTTGATTGGTAAGGCCGTATGAACTATTTTTCTATAGCGCTCTTTCTTAGTCCAAAGCAAATTTGTAAGAACTCGCTTGATAAGTTACGCAGTCATTAGAACTAGAAGAGTTGATTGTGGCTTGTTGGAAAGAGGATTGCAAAAAGGAGACCTTTTCATTAACTAGGACTAGTACTTTCCATCGGTTTTTATTTGAAATCACAGTTCAAACTTTTGAGTCATACAAACTCTGATTTCGCTTTTCAATTTTATTTAATTGAGAAATCATCCAAATTACAAGCCTGGGCTCATTTTCTTCTGCAGAACAAAAGCTAGCAGCTGAAGGTGAGCTTGACGGTTATAATGATGGGANAGGCCGTACTTTCCTGGCAAACCACTCGCGCCACTGTATATAGAAGATGACCATTTGCCATTTCTACGAAAAGGTAACGTCTTTTTCATGGTGTTATAAGCATATTTCGTGTTTTTTTTAAAGTCTGAATGCCAGTCACTGTTCAATGTTCATGAAAATGCTCACGAGAATAGGTATGTAGTGTGAAACGATTTTAAATCAGTGTCCATATTAAATGCTGAATTGAGGTGTTTATAATGTGAAGATTTGGTAATTAATTTTATGTATATTTTGCTATTTAAGTGGAGTTTTAATGAGTAGTCTGTGAATGTATGAATGAGNGCAAGGAAGAACGCAATAGATGTATATAGAGATGGTTTGATAGATTAGGAATAAGATGGATGGTTTATCAATAAATGTGTTATTATCAATGTTGATTGATAGAGCAGTTAAAAATGGAATTACAAATAATTGATCAGCGATTGAATGAATTTATTACCTTATGAAATAGTGGTTTTGAATAGGTAATACAATTCCTAGTCAATTATTCACGCTGCAGACAAATTGAGGATGAAATAGATGAGTGAGTCAAAGAATCTATAAAACAGTGATTGGCTTATTGATCAACAGATGAAGGGGCTTGCATGAAGTTGACCAATCTTTCAGCTCTTTATGAGTAGGCTAAATTAGTCAGATTAGAGATGTTCATGAATAAATGAATTCATTTTATTATGTGAACAATCTCCTATTTATTTGATTGATGTCACTCAAAGTGTAGTTGATGAATGTAAGAATTGTTTACAAATTAAATAAGTTAATGCTTTTTGCAATAGAAATAATTCATTCAATTTTGCTCAACGTATAATCCTTGTGGAATTAGAGTTTTATTGGCGCATCTGAAGCTTGCATAGAGCTCTATGATGGCTCTTATTTTATTTTAGATAAACGTAAAGCTTTGGAATTTAATTTAAAAAGAAGAACTTTAATTGCAGGTGTTCCAATTCTGCATTTGATTACTGTTCCTTTCCCTTCTGTTTGGCACAAAGTTGCAGATGATGAGTCAATACTGGATCAAAATTCAATAGAAAATCTGCTGAAGATTTTTAGGATCTTTGTTGCTCAGTATTTACACCTCAAATAGAACTGGTATTTTATTTTATCGAAAGTGTTACAAAATGTTATATTTTATTAATATTCTATGAAATGAAGCAGGCAAAATTTTTCTTCCGAAGAAATGTGAATGTTTTTTCATGATGCTATGGCTTTGCGTTCGCAAATGCAAGACCAACGCACTTTGGCTGTCATCAAAATGTCCAGCAATTCTAATTACGCCATACTCGTCTTCTTTCATTTGAGACTTATTTGATTAAGTTTAAACTGTTATATATTTTATATATCATTTTCTGAAATGCTTCATTACATAGATACTTCATATTATCTTTATTTTGTTGTAATCCATTTATTTTGTCATTTTATGTTATCTTTGTTTTGCACCCTCATTTTCATATTTGATACCAATCCTCCTATTTTAATGAGTAATATATTGTCATAAGTCGTTTCATTTGTTTATGTTAGCTTTTTCTTATTTTTTGCGATTTAAATTTTCGCAGTGAAAATTGTTTCTCCACCCTCTAGCCTTAAGTTTTAGAGCGTTCTTCTTTTATTTTAGCATCCTTAGAAATTCTCAACTGTTGCTGCCCTTTTTCATTAAAAATTTTGTGTATTCCCTCGTAAGAAAGTTGATCATTTTTTCTTTACTGAAGTAGAATATTTGGCATCTCAAGTGCCAAATAAAAGGGGGGAGGGGTCCTAATGACAGGGGGTTGGAAAAAATTCCGAAATGTAATGAACAGGGGGTCAAAATAAACGATGGAGTTGGAATTTGAGAAAAGGATTTAAGTGATTATACAAGGGCGAAAAGAACAAAAGCAGGCTGTGGTAAAGCANTAAAGCTAAAATATATACAGCAGTACGCTATTTTGCCATGAAAATTGGGCGTAAATAGTACTCACAAAGAAGGAAATGAAACGAGGAGTTTGTAAAAACTAGTCAATCTCCTTAAAATCAATAAACGGGGGGTCCTAATAAGGTCCGGAGGGGTTGGAAAAAATCTAAAAATTAATAAGTGAAGGGGACGTTAATTTGGCAATTGAGAGTACACTGCTCATTATTACGGGAAATGTTAGTTTTCATACTGCCACTGGCAGTGTTTTAGACCGCAAAATTGTTCGTCGCGGCCCATTTTTGTTTCGTATTGGGATGCTGTTATGAAAATATGTTGGCTCAATTTTTAAGTATTTATGTTTATTAAAACTTATGGTTTTAATAAAATTTCCTAAGGTATGGAACTACTGAAATACAATTTGATGCTATTTTGGCCATGACATTTGAAGATGGTGATGTCATCAAATAGCTACCTCACTTTTGAGCTTTGAGCTGCAACTCATGAGGCCGAAGCATAGTATTTTTGTTGCTGTAATTTCCAATATTATTGATATTACAATTTTATGAATATAACCACAAATGTATGTTTTTGAGAGATGCATCCCGCAGAAGTTTTTGCAAATTAAAGATAAATTTTGCTAGTTCTCATCTTTGGTGAACACCAGCCAATTAATGAAGTTTAATTGATAGTTATGATTATTGTCGTCAAAATTATGTCATTGA
Source organism: Cassiopea xamachana (assembly GCA_900291935.2). Lineage (NCBI taxonomy): Eukaryota > Metazoa > Cnidaria > Scyphozoa > Rhizostomeae > Cassiopeidae > Cassiopea > Cassiopea xamachana. Next base: position 23,293,532 of record OLMO02000275.1, read on the forward strand.
TTTTTCGGGGGAAAAACTTATTTAGTAGCACTTTTGCTATTGATAGCAATTTGATATTTCATGTTGTTACATATTCTAGAACACAGGGCTTTATTAGACGTAGAAGTGTCGAAAACATTTTCAATTTTTTAAACTTGAAGATATATATATATATATATATAAATATATATAAATATAGAGTATAATATATGGCAAGAAAGAGTAACGACGTCTTATTTTTTATTTTGCTTCTCACTCACTCGCTCTTTGATCCTACATTTTGTGTGTGAGGGATCTTGCACTTGTAATAATTCCTACCTCATCGTGGATTCGAACCTCAGCTGATCGACCAGAGGAACGCGGGTTATTCTACTTCGCAATCGAGACTTAATAGTCCTTTGCTAAAGACACTGCGCCAACTTTTGAATCTCTCTGTCGTCAACTTTGTGATAGTTGTCTGTCTGCGCCCGCTCACTACCAAAAGGAGGTCTCTAACCAAAGGTTAACTATCGCTATCATCCAGGGTTCATGTAGGATCTTACATTCCTTGAAAAATGCTGGAATTTGAATTTTTCAAAGGTACTTGAAACTACTTGAAAATGAGAATTTTCCCTTGAAAATTAATCACACTTCTTGAAATTGGTGAATGCCAAAAGTTACAATAAATACCTAAAAGAAAAACAAAAAATATTAAAGAAGATCGTACATGTAAACTCGAGATATGGCGAGAAATTCTCTTTTCAGTGTTTTAGCATTTATTTGAACTTTTTCAGAAGACATGTAATACCCACAAAGGTCTATTAACTTAAGTTTGAATTTGTTTATCAAAACCATGCGCGAACCTTGATAAGCATCATTATCATCGTCAATTGTCATTATAGCGTTATTATCACCATCATCAGTTGTGATTTCTAAAAATTTTAACAAGGAGAGCCCTGGGTGCAGCTAAACCCACATTTTAGTTGTAGCATAGCTGCAACCACACCCATATTTTCAAAGGGCANAGATATGATAATTTAGTTTAATACTGATATAGTATAATCAGCAACCATGCAGCAGTGCATAATTGATCATAGCAATACAAAACACTGCGAAAGCAAAGTCATTACACTGTGAAAAGCAAAGCCAATACAAGAATGATCAATAGCGACATCACCCTGAGCCCACCCCCATTGAAGTCACCCCTGACCACCATAGTCATCAGCATCATTACCACCATCATTGTCACCAAGATCATCATCAATCATCGTCATGATCATCAATCATCATCGTCTCGCCGCAGTATTTCAGCCGTGGACCTGCCAAATACCTCCGCTAGCTATGACTTGCCGTGTGTGTCGATATTTTGCAGTTCTGTATATTTAGACTTTGAAAAGAGCGGAGTATTCTTTAGAATCGTATACCGTATTGCCTCTGAAGAAGTCGTCGTTCAGTAGAGGAAATACGGTATGCATTTTGGTTTCATCTTTCCCTTCTTCTTTTAACCGTAGACCATTCCGGGCCCAGAAACGTTTGTTGTATTGTCAAACTTCTCACTTTAGTTTGTTTTTCAATACTGAAGCTTCTTAAACTTTAACTTCTTTCCAGAAGCAGCTCAAGTTTGTACTTCTTTCAGCTGCAACCAACAAAGCCGTGCATCTTTTGGTTTGCAATAACCATAAGGGTCATTGGACATCGACAGTGTTTTCAGGTCCATTAGCTTTCAAAGAGCCCAGTGGAAAAACTTGTTACGATTTCAGCTGAAATTTTGAGACAAATTCTCAATTACCAATAGAGAGGACTTCGTGTAGTAGCAGTGATGTATTTCTCATTTGACTTCAAAACAATCTAGAATCTAATAACATGACAGCACGGTTATGTGGCGTATAGAGATCCTGATTTTTTTAAGGAGCAGACTAAAATCTTATATCAATGTTATAGAATTTTCAGTTTGCAACTTGATAAGACTCTACTTGAATTCATGGATTCTCCTGCCGACTGCAAAGATATTGTGTTGATATTGACCCTGTTGGGTGATTGGAAACTTTTGCCCCCTGAGTTTATTCCCTGTAGCGAACGCCGGTAATCTGGTGTAAACTATGTCTCTTTCTCGGTTTAATGGCATGAAATGAGATTTTCTGCTTCAAGGATCGGCGCATAGCCCTTTCCTTGTTCGTTCTAAATCTTCCAAATGAAATGAAACCAGGTTCAGGGATTAAGGTTGAGTTTTTGCTTCTCAGCATGAACATTAGCGGTGAAAACTACTGCAAAAGGACATTTTCTAATATTTTAAGAGGGCTTGACGTCAAAAAAATTTTCTTAGGGCAAGTCCTTAGACTCCAATTTTGCAATGAGGTGCTTATGAAAAAAACTTTTTTGGCACATACTTTTCGAGCCATTAGTGCGGAAATGTACAAAGCAAAAGCTTCTAGCTTTTAACTGGACTTCTATAGCTGTGCCCCCCCCCCAATCTGGTTCTGCTGTCTACGGGCCTGCATCTCCGACCCTCTATACGCCCCTGTCAGGCCTGTGTGAGGCCAGTCATAAACGACATAAATCAAACAACGACCGATCGACTGCTCAATTGAATTGATAGAAGACAACAGGCGTTTTAGGATGTTTTATAAGACGAGATGGGTTGGCAAAGATTTGATAACTAGAAAGGTGTTTGAAAACGTAAATGAGGAAGACCAAATACACAGCCCACATAGAGAGCTTGCAGACTTAAGAGAATTCTACAATTAAAGAAAGTTGGTGGCCCTCTGTCACAATTCAGTTTATTCATGTGGTCCCTGGTAAAAATTAATTGCCAACCCTTGACCTACAATACTTGCCAAAAGTCCCTGGGACATTTTCAAAAAATTATGAAAAACGATAGCTTTCTCAGCATTTCAACCATCACGCCTTGATGCAAACCCCCTTCCCCCTAAAACAATGTTGGTCTGTTCCTGAGACACTTGGCGTTATTGTTCCGTTACTGCATGTACTTCTCTCAGTAACCAACATTGTTTAGGGGAGGAGGGGGTGAATGCTCCGTCCAGATTAAAAATATACAAAGTGTCCCAGGACTTTTGGCGAGTATTGTAGGCCCATACTAGGTACTTTTCAATTACGTAGGCCTAAAGCGTGAGTGCCACGGTCTTGTAAGGAATCTCGAAAGGACACTTTTCTAATACGTTATACTATTGTTTTTGCCCTGCGAAATTGCATATTTTCAAGGCTGGGGGTGATTCATCCCCCATACCCCCTCTTAAGTTCCAAGAGTCATAGCTATTGTTCTTTTACTATTGTTCTTTTACTATTGTTCTTTTACTATTGTTCTTTTACTATTGTTCTTTTACTATTGTTCTTTTACTATTGTTCTTTTATTATTGTTCTTTTATTATTGTTCTTTTACTATTGTGTTGATCATAGCAAGTACTATCTGTATAGTGTGTGCAATTTATAGTACAATCAAGATGAAGCATACAAATATATTTTGGGAGCCTATTAAATTTAGGAACCAGCATAGCTAACTATAAAACAGCATTCTACATTCACTGTTTTTTATGTAACAAGAACTGTGGAATATCAGAAAATAGCTGCAATGCACATCTTTTTTAAGAATGACGTTTTTAAGAAAATGAGGCTCAAATGGCCAAAATCTTAAGAAAATCAGAAGGCTAAATTTCCAAACTTGAATGCTTTTGTTGGCCAAAAATTGATGTTACGTCATCATTACATTCAATATGTTAAAGATAGAATTAATGTACGAGTATACACGAAATACAACGAAAATGTAACCCATTTTAAGTCATTTTATTTCAGTAAAAGTTAAGAAAATTTCAGGAAAGAAAGAAAGAGATCCCTTGTTTACATTTGTCCCCCTAGCTAAGATTTCACTTAAAAGAGGCTATGGAGTATTCACTTAAAAGAGGCCATGGACTATTCACTTAAAAGAGGCTATGGAATATTCACTTAAAAGAGGCCATGGACTATTCACTTAAAAGAGGCTATGGAATATTCACTTAAAAGAGGCCATGGACTATTCACTTAAAAGAGGCTATGGACTATTCACTTGCTCTAATTGCTATCTCTTTATTTATAGCCGCAAAACAGGCCGAATGCGACGGACAGATCAATCTGGCAATATCACCAGCCCAGGCTACCCCAACTCATACCCCAACAGCAATGCAAAATGATGGTTTTCATATAAAAAAGGCGTGTGATCGAAATTACTTGTAAGGACCACATGCATATGCACCAGAGTTGCTTCCAATGCATTGATTTTTCCACATTTCTGTTGGAAGCAGCCTGATTCTTCCTTAGACTAGCGATCAATGGTGACGGATGCAATATGTTGCCTTACTCTTTGGAATATCTTATCATTCTAAGAAACAGACTTCTAAAATGTTCCTTTCTGTCAGACAGAAGAACAGATGGGTTGATGATTAATAGTTCAAATGTCAATAGTTTACGGCAACAATCTGAAACAAAAGACATAAGATCTTTTATGCATATCAGCACTTTGTTTATGCCGATTCTGAAATGGGGAAAGGTGCATCTTAACATAGCTGAAAAGGAGGCTGAGATGTGGGAATTGAGGCTTTTGCATGATGGTTGCAAAAAGCAACCTGTTAGCAACATTTTAAGTTGAGACAATGACTTCTTGCAGTCCGCCACATGCAAATGTTTTCTTGCAGTCCACATTTCGTAACTTGACCCTAGCGCGTACACCTGCCAGTACCAAAAAGATAAAGTGGCACTTAGACAATAAAAAGATCTCAAACAGTATCGACATCGTCATTTCATAGACAGCAAATGTTAAACATGTAAATTTGTTAGTATTTTACCTGCTTGACTATTAATCTTTCAATTCGTTCTATAGAATCAATAACTCTGGCCAAGAGCTTTGTTTTTGACGGGAACTTTCGTAAAACGGTATAAACTTCAGCCAGTTGTCACAGGCCAGTATCATTGGTGACATTTTTGAAGATAAAAGCTATTGAAATAGCAGATAGGTCAATGTCATTTCAAAACCAATCAAGTTCTACTAGTGTAAGTTACCATTTTACATTTCTAACCTAATTTGTAATAATACTGTAGTCATTAAATGTTAAAGTGAAAGTAGCAAGCTAATTGGCCTAGTTTTGAGTTTGTGTGGGCTTTTCCTAAGTTGCAGGAAACTAGCTTATTCAAAAGTTTCATCTTAATTAACTCTTGAATTTGCATTATTCTTCGCATTCTTGCACTTCAACAGAAGACAAAAATTTTGAATCATAATAAAGTTACATTACTAGTCTTTTTCAGCTTGACTTAAGAGCTCACAATCCTTGAAACGTACTTAGTTATAGTCATTGAAGGAACTTGACACCAAGACTTGTGTTTCATGCTCTCAAAAAAGTTTTTGAGGTGTATTCCATTTAGTCAGCAAGTTATAGTTTTCGTCTGAACTTTTGTAATTTAGGAGCAAGTTGAACCGTCAAGGTTCTTCTTAAGAAGTGCAGCACCTGCTGAACCGTAGACAACTGAAATGGATTAAATGGGCATGGCTGTAGAAGAAAAACATGCCATGGGGCCATACACTTACGACGTCTAAAAAGCTCTGCAATTTGCAACCCCGTTCCCCCATGTTTTAGTGTTTTTAAGTGGAGGGCCCCTTTTAAATCAGCTCCGGATGAAGGACCATCCTCCGTAATTGAAATAAAATTAAATGAAAAATGTTGGACTTAGTCTTAACTATTTAGACTCAAACAATTCTCAGCTTTATTGCAACCCAAGGATTGTGCTACTGATGATGTTTAGGGAGCTGGATTCCCTAAAATTCACTGGTTCCCCATTCAACACCTAAATTTCTAAAGACTTCTATGCACTGCGTACTTTCGCTATCTACTCTTCCTTTTTCAAGTCAACTCAAAGGGTGTTGTACCCTAAACTCTTATCGCTTCGCTCACTGTCAGCACGTTAGCAGTATCTGATCTCAAACAAATTCCGCTCGTGCCACCCTTTTCTTCCTATTTCCCAAAGTCACATATCTGTGGTAAGGTAAAGATTGCCATGTAGATCCCCTCAATATATACTAGCAGCAAATTAGTAGGGGGTACAAGCCATCCTACCTACTTGCTACCTATAGTGGCTCCTATCAATATCTGTCACTTTAGTTCTTCCGTTTTACTTGGTAACACGTGTTCGGTTATCTAGCTGGTAAGGGCATTTTTTCCACGCTGTTACCATTAGCTTCCTTTACACGTCCCGACCTCCATTTATAATTCTTGCAGAATTATCAATCGTCTACAGTATTGTCCTTTAGCCGGAATATCTTCATTCTCATCTTCATAGTATAGGCTAGTCACTTCGTTTTAATGCTTTTGTTGACCAATGATGTAGATGAAAATGACTCTTCAATGAGTCATTGTCCTTATCCTGAAAATGCGTTTTCCCCACCCCAAGCCAGTTTTCACCATTTTCTGTTAAAGATGCCTTGAGCAAGGCAGCGCCATTGATAGTGGCTTCTTCTCAAGGTACCTGGCAAATTGTGCTCATACAATTCATATCTATTTTTGTTGAAATTTTGTGTCTTTGTTATGCTGTCCTTTGCTTTCTTTTAATTTTAATGATTATGTCATATCTTCCTTTTATATTCTATAATTAAGTTACAGGCACAGCCACTCGGTATCTGTGAAAATGAGCATCATAATTTCAAGCAGTAACATAGACGAGAGTACATGTTATTTGTAGGAAACAAACTCTCTGGCTTCAACCAGGATGCTTCTTATTATTTCGTCAAATCCAGCCTTAACTGTTTTTAAATGCTTTTTAAATTCTTAAGACTTCCAATGATAATGACTACCTAGATTAGGCAACTTTGGTGCAGGAAAAGGATGTTGAAGTCTTTTAGGTTATGCAATGGGTATCTGTTTCAATTTTCGTTCTAGTTTTATCATACATTATCACGCAAATGCAGCTTTTTTCAAGTTATCAATTAAAACTCAGTCTTCCTATGTTTCTTGACTTTTTCTTATATACATATATTGTATAAGAAAAACATGTATTGCAAAATTTTTCTTCACCCTCCTTGAAACTGCCACTTGACTTTCTCAGTGTCACTCACCTTCACAAAGAGTGCTCATTTATTGACATGACGAAAGTAAGGGGAAGGTGATGCTGAATCTGTCATTGTAAGACATCAGATGCTTTATTTGGAGAGATTTAAACTCATCCTTAGCTAACGTTTTAGCCTGTATCTGGAAAATTGATTAAAATGTTTTTCAACACTTGTGCTCCTATGCTTTAGAATGGAAACAAGATTAGCTTCAAGATCATTATAAATTTCATTTGAAGATTAAGAGCCCTTCAATAAACTAAAACTAAAAGAGGCAAAATCTTAATTTGCACTGTTCCTTCGATTGCAAATTGCGCTGATTACAAAAACACGGCATGAGTTGAAGAAGTTAAAATCAAAATAAAACTTACTTTAACGTTTCTTTTGGAACTATGTCTTCTTTTTCATCTACATTACATTGTGTTTCAAACTTCTTTTCAAACCAATTTCGACAACTTGATTGTCGAGTTGGATGGAGAACAACGAAGGCTTGGAATTAATGAGACATGATTAATGTCCATAAACAAATAGTTGATTGTCATAGAGGTGACTTTTGAGAAGACTCATTCTACTTCCTGATAAAAGAAACAAATCATTTTTTGAAGGCTTGGCCTAAAGACGACATAAATCTTTTTATCAGCATTTTCTAGCATTCAGGTAGTGATAGGAGATCAGAGGTAAAGTGACACTTCGGTTTTACAAGGCTGGCTGGATAAACTATCATGACATTAACTTTGATTCCTGAGTTTCAAATATGCTTAGCACGTTTAGGATTTGGAAATTATCACCTGATTAAAGTACTTGATTCACTTAGTTAAAGAATGCTGCAAAATTAATCGAAAATTTAAATTTGAACTTTACTTATTACTTCCAAGTTTCTAATATATGAACAGAGTTTTATGTTATGTTACATCGAGTATCCGCTTCAAAAATTTGTTTTATCCCTGACTTCAAGGGTTGTTTAAACCTCCTTATAGAGCTTTTTGACGCCTTTTTACAGCTTTTGATTCCAAGAGGACAGTTTTGAGCAGTGTGCAGGGACAAATCAAAGCCATAGTTACAGTTAGGCTTTTGAAAAGACATTCTTTTTTGAAGAGAATAAAGTCTATAAGAATATTATGGCTCAAAATCGTTGAAGTTTAAAAATGACTTAAGAATATTTCAAGGCCCAAACTTCATCAAGATTTGGAACTTTTGAACAATCGAGCTGTAGTACTGCTTGTAGATTAACTTTTGCACTATCGAAACAAAATTTATCATTCTGTCCGCTTTCGCTTTACTTTATGGTGAAGTAAGATTATCAATAAAGGTCTTAATTTGTTCCTCATAATGTCAGGCGAAGCTATACCATTGGCATTCAAGAATATTAAGAGTAATTATAGGTTCACAGAGATTTAACAATACTAGGGCTCATGGAAGTATTAGTTATTCTTATAGAAAGAAGACTGTAACTACAGAGCCACTGATGGAAATTTGCTAAGTTGTGCCGGAGTTACAAAGTCTTTTTATCATTTCACTCGTGATACTATCAGTTGAGAAATTTTCTGCTGAACTTGACATGTTGATCTTGATGTTGGTTTCACCTTTTATTTAGCTTTGCATCCGTTCACTTTTCATCCGTTCATTTTCTATGCCATCACTTAATGTGTACAGTGTAATGTTACACAGAGAAGCCAGACTGAAGACAAGTATGCAATATACTGAAAAATGTAGAATATTTTTATAATAAAACAAAAATATTGATGGAAATACAAAGCTACAGTACGAAAAAAAATTGGAAAACAGCCCGCTTTTGCTAGCATATTAAACTTTGATGTCGAAACTTCTTTGAAAAGCAAGAATTTGCGTTAAAGTGGAAGTATATGTTAAAACTTCATATCCTAGTGGCCTAAGCTAGCACTAGCAATTTTACTAGTCATAGTTTCATCTCTCCAACTTTACATTTAAAACGTTTCTAGTTGATTGATAGTCATCCAATGTTACTTTTAAAATGATTTTCATCGCTATCTATAAGTTTAATGGGTCATAAGCCAGCTAATTGCATAAAATGTTTACTCCTTTTTTGCAACACTTCTCGAACTTTCGTTATTGGATGGGCTCTAGAAAAATGAAGGGTGTGGTGCAAATTCCATGCAAAATAGGAAAGAGCAGTTATTCACAAAAAAGAGAGCTTATGAAAGTATCAAAACAATGAAAATTTTACAGATATATTCAGAACAGTTCCTCTAGAAAGTAGAAGGTTAAAATTCGAAGACTGAGAGATTGTCTGTGAGGTGAGAAGAGAAGCAGTAAATAGGTTCGTAAAAGAAACAAGCTTGATTTCGATGCCCTGAGAATAGCATTTGTGCGATTGCAATTCCTTTGCATTGCGATAAAAACAATGTGCGCTTTTACAGTGCTTATTGTCAAGAGCCTGAAAGATCGATCAATCGATTGATTGAGTGATTGATTGAGTGATTGATTGAGTGATTGATTCATTGCTTGATTGATTGTCTTCGTGACTGATCTAGATCTACAACACTATTCATTTTTCCGTTCAATTAATTGCATACAATATTGTCCAATATTATTGTGAATTATTGCAAACAGTGAAATCCTCAAATAACCAAATTTTGGCCTCGTTATTTTTCTTTCTGTTCTCTATTGTTTGCAAGGAGTCTAATCTTTTTTATGCATTCTGTCTTCATTGCTACACACCACCCCCGTCATTTTGAATTCTTCCAATCAGTGCAGCTCAATGCATGGGGTTATCTTAAGTCATGCATTCGATTGATGTATGTCAGTACAGTTGATAGCACTGATTTTACAAGCTGTCTTTTTTTGAACTAGAGCAGGATGGATAGACAGCATTCTTGTACATGTTTGGAAGTGCAAATTGTAAGCTTGTTTGTTTAATTCTTAACATCCTAGATTTATTGTTTGATGCATTCATTGCATCCATACAGCACTCGTTAAGGTAATTTCTGTCTCTGAAAAAGCAAAAGTACTCTACTTAGTATTAGTTTTATTTCTGGTAAGTTCTAAATGTTAGAGGTTTAGAGACAAAAGTGCAAACTTTAGAGAGCAGACATGTCATCGGAACATGCAAGATTGTGTAACTGTATAATATAACCATAGTTTGGTTGAGTCAGTAGTCTCGTTGTTTGGGGTAAGGAGCTATAATCATTTCACAGTTAGATCATTACATTTAGATTTGGGATTTTTTTCTTTTTTGAAGTAACAGAGAATTTTAGTAACTCTAGTAGTGGCAATCCATGTGTTTAAATAGTGGAGGAAAATTAAAACTGATATCTCCAGTTACTTTCAAAAGTCTATTTGATTCAGGTGATTCTTGATTGCCACTACTTCAAAGAATGCTTATTCATTCTTTCACTCATTCATTTATTCATTCGTTCATTCACTCATTCAATTATTCATTCATTCATTTATTCATTCATTCATTTATCAAAGAATTTTGCCTATTCTATATAACATCAAAATATGTAGTACTATGTAAAATGGAAAAGAAAAGCCATACAGTCACTATGAATTTGGCACTGTCCCCACGATGAAATCAACTAGCAAATACTAATTACTGTTTATCAACATTACATTCAAAAAATATGAAAATGAAAATCATACATAGTTTTTTCTCCACCTGAATTTTTAATTCAATCTTATTATGAAACCCTGCTTGTTTCGTCTTTTACATATTTCTTGAAAGACACAACACAAACTTTGAAATATCCAAGACTGCTTGCAGTCAAGGTTAAATCAGGCTCTCTGAAAGCCTCTGCAAGTGGAATATAGCTCCCTACTTTTAGTTGCAAAGAGATGCTAGATACAGTCTTTCCATTTGTCTTTTAGGCCTCGTATATCGCAGTTATTAATTTCACTAGCTTTTGCTTTTGCCAAAATGTCAAGTCGTTTAAGAATCAGCAAACGTTTCTCATGAACAAAATAGTCATTAGCATTTAGTGAAGTTGGGTGTGATCTGTCCTTTTAAACTAATGACCATCAGAGAAAGATTGCCCATTTAAAATATTTATTTCTGTTGTACTAATTCGTAGCTCTCTTTAATAAGAAATTGCCAACCTCGAAGGAGCATAAAATATAGGCATTTATTTTTCAAGTCTGTTTATAGTCCTATATGTAATTGGAAAAAACCATAGATAACTGCTAGTTTCCATGGATATGTAGCCTTGGAAAAATAAGCAATTTAATCAGATTTCCTACATACCTTTTCTTCAGGCACACACTTTTATATAGGAATAAAGTTTATAAGAATTTTGAGACTCAGAATCACAATTTAAGAATATTTTAAGAATAGCACAAAACTCAAGCTTCATCAGGACCTAGAATTTTTTGTGTATTCAAGACAAAATACTGCTAATACTACCTTTGCACGATCAAAACTACGCTCATTATTGATCTACTCTAACTTTTGATTTGCTTTATGATGATGTAAGATATCAACAAAAATTTGAATATATGCCTTTGATATTCAGATAAAGCTACACCTTTGGCACATAAGGATAACTTAAGACTTATATCAGGTTCAAAAGGAAAAAACTATGAAGATTTAAGCTTATCTAAAAATTAGGTATTCATGTAAAAAAGAGAGTCACAGACATCAGCATTCAAGGTTCTCCAGTCCTCTCTACTTTCATTCAGATGGATAAGTGATATATTTGTTCATTTAGCATAAAATTTAAAATATATGACAAAGTAGTCTCTCGTGGTTACTTTTTCATGAGAATACTACTCGGTCAGTAAAAGTCATTTTTGAGGGCGATTTCCTATTTATATTTCACTATGCCTATATTCAATAATGCTAACATATGACAAAAATGAATTTCTGTATCATAGAGACCTCAGTCTAGTTGGCCAGCTAGCGCTAATGAAAGTTCTCACAGAGGTAACTCTGCACATACCCTGACGAAGAGTAGTCAGCACTTTCCAGCATTGGGAACAAAGTCTCCTGTTGAAGGACATCATGTCAAAGTTGAAGGTGAGTTAGAATTCTACATATGATCTTCATTTGCATAGCGTAGCTAGAATCATTTAAGGACTGCTCTATCCAAAATACCTTATTCATGGCTAGGCCCTAGGTAGGAAATTCAAAACTTGTGCTAAAGCCAAGATAAATCTGCCAATTTTAAAATGCAAAACCAATCTTTTTCAAGAATCAGCTTACGACCATTTGTCTGAAAGCATTTTTATTGATGTAGAAAGCCACTTCTTGATTTAGAATACTTTTGCACTAATGACCTAAATATAAATGTACATTTGTCACAACAATAGATTAGAAGCTAGCTTTAAGTTAGATGAAGTATACACTTCTATACTCCAGATTTATTTTTAGGGAAAGAGATATGATTCTTTTTGTCTTTCACTTAGCAGATGATGGAGAAGAGGATTTTGAACATGAAAGTACGCTGTATGACGATGAACCAAAAGGGAGAGGAAAAGAAAGAAAACGAGGGACCTTTCCAAAGCATGCAACAAATATTTTGAAATCGTGGCTTTTTCAGCATTTGTCTGTAAGAGCTATTATTCACCAAACATAAGTTTTATACTGTAATATAAGTATTATAAATATAAGTACTTATACTTAATTAAGTAATAAGTATGATAAGTATATTAAGTATAAACATTTACAGTTGTCTTTGACTTCATTGATATTGACACTGGAGTATGATGTGAAATAATTATTAAGATTTGTAGGGAGATGGGGCATTGATAAATTCTGAAGTAAAAGTTTTTTATCAGTTACCCGTTTTGCTTGTCTAACAATTTTGTTCACCAAAAATGCAGAGTACAGCTCTGCTCTTCAGGAGGTGTAGTTAACGCATTTTATGAGCCAATTACTGGAGAGAACGGAAGATTGCTTTGGATGCCTGATGCATCCAAACATTGAAGAAATACTGTGTTTCATTGTTTGGTAATTTGCAGCGTCTCACTTTGGACTGCTTTATTTTAGCACCCGTATCCATCAGAAGAACAGAAGAGAATGCTTACAAATCAAACAGGGTTGACCTTTCTGCAAGTAAACAACTGGTAAGGCAGATTCGTAAGATTTTGTACAAATTAAGCAACTGTATTTGGATTTCAATCTGCTTTCATGCAATCTTTGAAAAGTGTAGAAATTTTAACATTCATAATAAGCATCATGAAAAACCACATTGCAAGTAATTAATAGGTTTTGAGAAAATTTCTCAACCACACAATACCAAGGAGGTAGAGCTTTAAAAAGTATTAGAAGGAAACGACAAATCAACTACAATGTTGTCCCTACCAGCCTGTTCCGTGGTTGCCCACTCATTAGGGGATAAGATAAAGATATATGTTACCACCGTTTAAATACAGAGAAATTCGCATAATGAAAGGTGGTTCTAATACGTTAGTCAAATGTCAGCGGTCAAGTGTTACATAGCAGTGATTTTTACCTACGGTGACATGATGATACTAGTTCATTGCGTTTGTTCAAAGTAGAATGATCCTGTCGGCAGATTATAAAGAATTTTTCATTGAAGCATAGTCTCCATTGTTTGTTAGAACTGTTGAACAGTTGGTCATTTCATATTTCATATATTCATATGTAAAGTTGGTATTCACAATAGTAACTTAATAGCCTACTAATTTAAGCCAACTATACACAATACAAAAAAACCAAACAACTATATACAAATTATCACAAAATAGCAAGTTAGCGGCAGATCCTGCAGGTGCACCAATCTTTCATCTTATTTTTGAATGCTAGAAGAGTTGGTTCATTTTTAATACTGTCACCTAGGGTATTCCAGAGGACACACCCTCAAATAGACAGTGATTCCAGTCCAAAGCTTGTACTTCTTATTGTAGGTAATTTGCAAAGGTTTTCTGTCCTTAGATTATCCTCTACATACTTCTTTTCATGAAGTTCCCACACAAGCGATGGACTAAGATGATACATTGACTTGTAAATTTCTATCATTAGCTTTCGTAAGTTTTGGCATGAATGCAAACACTACTACTTCAGGTATTTAATACCTCAAAGGGCGTTCGTAGTCTTTTTAGAGTATTCGAAGAATACATTTATGTGTGTGGTTGATCTCTTTGTTTGCACCTTGATTACAGAATATCCATATCAAAGGGGAATAATTGAAATTCGATAGGAATGCCGTATTGCAAATCAATAATGCCTGTTCTCTGGAAATATATGTGTTTAGTCTAGAAAAAGCATTTGCTTTCATTTTTCTATCAGAACACAATGTTTTAACGTGTTTGTCAAACTTTAATTTGTTGTTAATTTCAACCCCAAGAGATTTAACAAAATCTATTGCGGATACTTTTTTCCTTCAATACTAAGACGCAATCTTCTTTGTGTAATCAATCGAAGAAACATCAGCTGGAATTTTTTGGATTTTGCAACCAATACCATTCCCTGCAAACCATTTAAGCAATCTACTAAAATCAATTTCCAAATTAGCGACTATTTCATTTAGATCTTTTCCACATGAGTATGTAGTATTGTCATCCGTAAAATTACATATCTCAGAGCTTAATTTCCTGAGGAATAAATCATTGTTAAAAAGCACTGGACCTAGGACTGATCCCTGTAGGATACCAATTTCATTTTTTTTTTAGGTACTTCTAAGCGATCCAATCTTTACTCTTTGGTGTAGGGAATTAAAATAGGTACACAATAAGCAAAGGCTATTAAGATCAAATCCATATACCTCACATTTTGCGATAAGAAAGTTACGAGGAAGACAGTCATATACTTTGGATACATCCATTAGGATTGCTCCTGCTATGCCTGATGCATCCAAATTTTTCAGCCAGTTCTCACTTAATCTCATTAGAGCATGTTGAGTGCTATAGCCACCTCTGAAACCGCATAGGATTCTCGTGATTTTATCTTTAAAATATAGGTATAATTGGTGTTTTAAGATTTTTTCATAGATACACTCATTGGCCTATAATTTCCCTTGTAATTGGAATCACCACTTTTGAACAAAGGACAAAGCTCAGTTTCTTTTAGTGCACTAGGAAAATTGCAGTAAAACATTGTTGAATTCATGAAATCAGTTGCGGTTAGGGCTAGGGACAAACCATTTCCTTCATCGTCTTTAGTGTTCTAGTTGGAATACAACCACTATTGGATTTAGTCGTATCAAACAATTCTATCTGCCTCAAGCCTCAGTTGGGTTTGCACGAGAATATTGAAAGAAATTAACATTTGGCAGTACTTGTTGATTGATCACCCTGATAGATGCGTGATTTTGTACTTATTTATTGCTCTCAAAAACATTTGCTCCAAGGACAAATTTTCTTGCACCTCATCAAAATGGGATCGAAATCAAGGCTGTCCATAATTGTTCAAAATAAAATGTTCATTGAAGCACTCGGCAACTTCTGCATCTTTAGATAGAATTTTACACACGCATGCACACATACACACACACACACATGTATGTATATATATATATATATATATATATATATA
>OLMO02000275.1:23310425-23322315 GCA_900291935.2 Cassiopea xamachana
TATATATATATATATATATATATATATATATACATAAGCATGTATCTATATCTATGCATATGTATGTACACACATGTATATTTCTTTATTTTTTTTACTTATCTATTTATGTACACATATAGAGGGTTGTTCAATAATTACGTCACCCCTAAGTGGTGGGTGGTTCTCATAGACTTATTTGTATGGTATTTCTATACTATTTTCATGATTCAGAACGTGACGCTGGGGGGTAGGCATATGCGTGCAGTTGTATTCTAATATGTTTATACTCAAGTTTTTTAACTTGAATCAGTTCCTACAACGAACTGCTCTAATTTGTATTATCAGCGTCAAAGATCATTGTCACTACTTCGATTCTAGGTTTATCAATGCAAGGCGACGAATAGTACAACCGATGATTGAAAAATCTGCTAGGATGGGAAAACCACCAATGATTGGTGGATACAAATCTAGAAAGCGCAAACCGGATGAAATGCTCCCTCTTCATTCCCCACCAGTTAGTCATTACCCTTTTATCTATCAACAAGATCAACACTTCACAAGCTTTCATTCTGGTTACTACCAAGACGATGCCCTACCTCAAAATTATTACAGCCCTAGGCCGTATTTTCCTTACGTTGATCCCGCCGTGGGGCCGTCAACGCAAGCTAGTGGAATACCTCGGTGTCAGGTGTTACCATACACACATCGACCGCACAGTGCATCGTCCCCGCTCCACGCAAGCAATTACCACGCAACTGTATTACCTGGCACAAGCTACGCCCATCATGCATACCATGTAGGTCACCAATCTGTACTACCTCATACAAGTCAACCAGGCCTTGGAAGCCACACGCAAATTTCGGAAACAGTTTTTGATCCTCATTATCAATAGAGCTTTACCGGTGAACGGGTGGTTTGGTTAAGTTCTACTGGCGTCACTGACACACGCATTGAGGACCTGACATGTGAACGTCAGGCGAAGTGCTGTAAATACTACATGTACAAGTTAATACGACGTCAATGGATTTATTGGTGATTGACCTCTGCCGTTCAATTTATCAGCCTTGCTCATCGATCGACACTTTCAATAGTATTCTGCAAAACTTCCTCGTCACCTGTTTCACGGTGATCATTAGAGGTGTGCTTTGGATCGGATTGGGCACTTCTACAATCCGATTCGATCTGAAATCATCTAGTTAGATCCAATCTGATCTGAGGGAAATAATGCTGCATTTAAAGTTAGAGAAAAATTGCTTTACAACTATTTCAGATCAACTTATTTAGTGTTTGCAACTTTCGTATATTGATTAATAGGTACTCATAATGGATGCACTTTGTATAATATTCAATCCTATGCTTTCAAGATCAGGAGATTTTGACTATTTCTCGTGCTATAAAATAAAAAGTCAAACGTTGGTTTGTATTTTCCTAGAAAGCTACCCTGGCAAAGCATTTTCATGTTTTCGTAGATCTTTTATGATCGGAATCCGATCCGAAATTGATAAACAAGCTTTGTTCGGATAGCTTTCTAGAAAGATACAAACCAAGATCCAGTTTTTCGTCTTAATATAAGATAAATAGCAAAAATCTCCAGATCCTTAAGTACAGCAAGCATAATCTATAACCTTGAAATATACATAGCCCAACTATTGCATAGTAAGCTTTGTATAGATGTGATTGTGCATTTACCATACAAAATAATTAGCTAATATTAAAAGCGTTGAGGAGAAAGGACAATAGTAGAGATCCATTGCCATATCGAAAAGACCCAGTGTTTAGTAGAAGGAAAATATCACTTATTCGAAGATTCTAGGTGACTTGCTTGCGTTTGAAGACATCTCACAACAAAGAAAAGCTGTTCTCACTCAAGCATTTGTACACTTCGGTCACCAGCCTCTCTGATCTGAATGAAAGCACACAACAAATTACAAAAACAACTGCTTGCCTTTCACTTGTTTTTTGCTTCTGTGGCTAAGAATTCATCTTACTTTAAATTTGGTAGCCGACATCCAATCCGAACCGATCCGATTATGAAACAACTTTTCCAATTCGATCCGATACGAAGTAAAAATTTTCTTTCCAAAATCCAAACGAATCCCATCGGATTCGGATCGGATTTGCACACTTCTGGTGATCATGGTCTATTAATATATACAGTGAAATGTTAAAATGAATGTGTTAAGAGGTTGGAAGACCTTCCAAGCCTATATAGGGTGTAATTTTCAATATTCTTCAAATGCTAGCTAAGACAAATTCAATCTTTACCCAATAGTTAGAAAGACTATAACGTTTTTCCTTAATATGACTTACACAACAAGCAAGACATGAGAATAAAGTAGTACCTGTAAAACGAGCTAGAAATGACAATCGTATTTATACCTTTTAGAGGCATTTTTAATATTTTCACTGTTTTTTCGTCTATATATTTAACTCAGACTTTGCTTAGTTTTAGATTTGTATCTCTTAATAGTTGATAGCAACTAGAGGATGGTTGTCTAGGGAAAGACCTCTTTTCAGCCTACTGATGCAAAAAAGCTATCTCTTCAACTTGGCAATATTTAAAATTGCTATTAAATGTACGCTTTATTTACTCAAGTAATCTTCTCTATCAGCTACGAATCCATTCGTTCAATCCATTCGAATCCAAACAAGTTACACTTTTTATCCATAAGAAACTCTTTTATAAGCGACCTAGTGCTAGACACCATAAAATTTGAGAAGATTTTATAACTACATGGAAAGAACTAAGAAACTTTAGACAAATAGTGCATTGAAATCGTTACCTGGTTCAAGGTAAAGCTGTACCAAAACAATACTTAGCAATACATTTTGTTTGCTACAATACTAGCGAGTTGCTACACTAAGGCTTGGTTATGTGTCACTTTGATTAATTTAGTTAAATTAAGAAACTTTTGAGAAAATTTTAGAACCAAATTGTGCCCAAAGGCTAAGAAACTTATAGTGCTAGGCTTCTTATAGAAACAAACGTGCAGTAAATGTACTTTTGGATAAAAATGATCACTTTTAACAAAAACATTTGCCAAATATACATTCCCATAAACAGATCCCTTCAGGCAAGCAAATGATAATCTTTAATTGTGTGCATTGCAAATGATCCAGATAAAGCAACCCATTATGCTGTTTAGTGTCTTGTATACTGCTTGTATTCATCATGCATTGCAACGACTGAAAACCCCCTCGGTAGAATTGCGTCATTGAACAGGGATGGTTCGACCAGGAAGTAGATTCATAAAGTTTATATCTCAGCATAAATATGTAGAATGTGTTTTTTAGATTACAAGAATGAAACTTAAGTTGTGTTCGTTTTGATGTTGTGGCATGTAACAGATCACTTGGCTTCTAAAGCATGTATAATATTACTATATATCATATAATGATATAAATTCGTACTATCTGAAATTTTCTAACAAATAACCTGAAGGGCTGCAATAAATGAAAATTATACATACTTTTAAATAAATTAGCATATAAGAATATTAAGACTCTTATTTGCTTTTAGGATCTTCCTTTCAATTTTTCCTTCTTCTTCTACAATTGCTTTTCCAGTTCTTTTTACCACTCTAGCTATAAAGACCCTTTCAATTTATATTTAAGAGCTGAGGATGAGACACATTATCTCGAAATGCTCTTAACAGTTATGTTTTATACGGTTATGTCTTAATTCTGGTAGTGTCAAAATAAAGGAAAACAAATTTTAATCAAGCTCAAGATAATATTTTTCGTAGTAGCTCTCATGATAAAGTTCATACTTGCTTATATTTAAGACTAATCTAAGAATTATGAAAGGCTTGAGCTTCATTAGGATCAAATTTTATGTTATTAGACTTTCTGTCAGATGTTTGTGTCTAGAGTTTCATAACTTTTAGGTTAGGTATTTTGATATTTATCGCTCTCTTCTGTTCCTGTTTCTGCTTCTATGATAAAGTAGCATACCCAACGATATTTGAAATTTTGTTTAATTTTTAGACACGAATGTACCTTTTAGCTCAAAGAACTACTTTAGGAATAATCTCAGGCTCATAACCAAAAAGCTCAACTACAGGCATTCTTATGAAAGAAATTGTGTATTTAGCACAATACAAACAAATGGAATGCTATGCATACAAGCAGTTGAAAAGCAATTTGATCAATATATTTATCGACCCATCCTGATAACGTAATTGCTGGGAATTCTGGCTTGGCAGTAAACTACAATCAATTTACACATATCTGTTCACGTTCAACTATTATTAATCATTTCCTTTGAATGTCAAAAGCAATATCATAAATTTCTTCAGGCTGGTTTAGAGGAAAATTATTGCTACCTTGTAGCCAAGCTTATTGTCTTGGAATCATAAAAATTTTGATGGTCTTTGCAATTTTTAATTAGCATCTACCATATTCTCAATGATTTCAAAATAGATGCTTGCTACAGAGAAAAGACTATAGCCTTTCTCTCTCTTGCAAAAACTTGCATGAATTTTCTCAATATTCAATTTCCATAAATTTTAGGTGCGTTGACATAAGTGCACACTTTTGCTACAAAGCCAAGCTATAGCTTTTGAATCTCACATAATTTACATCAATGCGCTCAATACTTAATTTCATTAATTTGAAGTGCACTGAAATAAAGTTATACTTTAGCTACTAAGTCAAGACTTTGAATCTCACAAAAATATTCATCTATTTGCTCAATATTAAATTTTCATTCATTCTAAGTGCATCGACATAAATGTACAATTTTTCCAACAAAGTAAAGTCTATAGCTTTTGAATTTTACAAAATTTACACTAATATGCTTAATATCAAGCAATCATTTATTTTCAGTGCAATAATTTGGAAGCAGGCTTTTGCAACATAGTCAAGACTATAGCCTTTGAATCTCATTAAGATTTATATCAATGTGCTCAATATTCAACCTTCATTTATATTTATTTTTGGCGCACTGACATAATGGTACACTTTTCCAACAAGATCAAGACTATAGGTTTTGAATCTCGCAAAAATTTACATGAATTTGCTTAATATCAAGCAATCAGTTTTTAGTGCAGAGCAAATTTTGCTACAAAGTCTTTTTCTTTCAATAACACTAAAATATACATCTATTTGCTCAATATTTAATTTTCATCAATTTTCGGTGGATTTTCACAAATGCACGCTCCTGCTGCATAGTCAAGACTATCTCGCTTCTAGCTTTGACTCTCACAAAAATTTACATCAATCTGCTCAAAATTTAATATTCATTTATTTTAGGTGTACTGGCATAAATGTGCATTTTTGGAACATAGTCAAGATTATAACCTTTGAATCTCACAAAAGTATACGACAATTTGCTCAATATTTAATTTTCATTATTTTTAAGTGAACTGGCATAAATGTACACTTTTCAAACTAAGCCAAGACTATAGCTTTTGAATCTTACAAAAATTTACATGAATTTGCTCAATACCAAGCAATCATTTATTTTCATTGCATTAATTTGATAGCACGTTTTGGCTACAAAACTAATACTGTAAGCTTTGAATTTAACAAATGTTTTGTTAGTTTATTTGACCCATAACTGTCAACAACCATTATTCCACTGATTTCAAAACAGATTTGTGCTATAAAGCCAAGGCCATAACTTTGAATATCGCCAGTATTTGCATAAATATACTCACTATTTAGCAATCAATAATGTTTAGTATATTACTTGAAAGTAAATATTTGCTAAAAGCCAAAACTATTGCCTTTAAATACCACAAAAGCTTACATGAATTTATTCAATGTTTAATTTCAATTAATTTTGACTGCACTGATATAAAGGTATACTTTTGCAACACAGCCAAGAAAATTTTCTTTGAATATCAAAAAATATTTGCATTGCTGTGGTCGATATTTAATGATCATTAGTATTCAGTGCGCTGATTTGAGAGCAAGTTTTGTTTCAAAACCGAAGTCTTTGAAAATCACAAAAATTTTAATGAATGTATTGTTCATGCGCAACTATAAACGACCATTTTTTACTGATTTAAAAGTAAATATTCGCTACTAAGCCAGAACTATAGTATTAGATTTTCACAAACATTTGTGTGAATTTACTCAATGGTAAGCTATCATTAATTTTAAGTGCACTGACTAAGCATACACTTTTGTTGCAAAGGTAAAGCTATGCGCTTTGAATATCACAAATATGTGTATTAATATGCTCACTACTTGCCAACCATTTAGTTTCAATGCATTAATTCGATAGTAAACTTTTGCCACCAAGCTAAGAGAAAAAGTTCCATGCATTTGGTCAATCTTCAACTTTCATTAATTTACTTCAACTGGTAAAGCTCTGCCCCTCGATTATCATAAATATTTATTGGAACCTGCTAAATATTCAACTTCTTTATCTTTTGCTGACTGATTTGAAAGTAAGTATTTGCAACATTATAACCTGGACTTTAGCCTCGGAATGTCACAAAAATTGTATGAATTCGCTAAATATTTACCTTTTATTAATTTCAGTTGCACTGACTCAACTGATTCAAAAGCTAACCTTCATTACAAGCCAAATTAATTTTTTTTTGAATGTCACAAAAATTTACATAACGTTGTTTGATATTTAACTATCATTGATTCTAAAAGCACTGATTTGCGAGCAAATTTCTGCTACAAAGACAAAATTATAGCTTTGTAATATATACTGCAATATAAAATGTACTATTCTACAATATAATATAATATAAGATAATATAAATAATATATCATAATAAATATTCTATAGCTTAATATGCATAGCATTGTATAATATATTATGACATTGAATAATATGATATAACATATTTACTATAAAATTCAATATAATATAACATAACATAATTTAATACAATACAGTATAATATAATATGATGCAATATTACATCATCTGATATATCATATAACATTCTATGACGTAATATAATACATATTAAAAAATTATAAATATATATATATATATATATATCTTATATGTATATAAATATATATATATATGTATATATTTATATACATATATGTATATATTTATATACATATATATTTATATATATATATTTATATTTATATACATTACGGTATGCTACACTGTACTATATAATGTTTTATCATATTCTAGTATAATATAATATTATATTATATTATATTATATTATATTATATTATATTATATTATATTATATTATATTATATTATATTATATTATATTATATTATATTATTATATTATATTATGTTGTATTATATTGTATTATATTACAGCAATACTTACATATAAGAACCTACTACATTTCTGAATTGAGGCTGTTCATGTTCGTCTTCATGAGATAGTTCCAGATATCGGGGTGTTGGCTCTTAGTACAAGGTCCAAAAAATGCCAAAAGAAGTGATAGCTATGAACTATAGTTGAGATGTAAGCATTGAACGATTATGGCAACACAGTCAGTCATCCAAAGATCATGGCAACACAGTCAGCCATCCAAAGATTTGTGTTGAAAAGTAAATGTGTAAACCTGCCTATCAAAAAACGTTCGTACTACTTTTGGTGCACCCATGAAAGGAGTTGATTGGCAAAAAGGCTTGTTCTGCTTATCAGTTGAAGAATTAACTATTAATAAGAATCGAGCTAGAATATCAAGCTGGAAAGCTTCTAATTAGATAAAATAAAATGTATAATATTAGGTTTTTATTATATGAAGGTTCTTATGTGCGGATTCTTACTGTGCAAAAGCTATATTATGTTTTACTACATTATGCTATTCGAAGCATGATGCAATATCTTGCGCATTCTTTTTTACATGCTCATTGAAGTTATCTATAATTCTTATTGATTCTTATCTTTTTTCTTTTCTTTCATTGGTTATTAAGCATTTTCTATTTTACTATTCTAATGTCCGTGGTGCTATTTCATCTATGTCTAGTCTTTTCGGCTGCATTCATTAACAATTTCACAGGTACCATGAATGACTTTGTAAACACTATTAAGGGATCTTAGAATCATAGTCTCAGATTCAACCATAGTGAAGATTAACTTATAAATACTTAGAGACGTAATTGTATTTATTAAACTTTAACCAGAAGATTAGGAAATTTGCCATAACTTTCCCATAATTTAAAGGAATTTTTAATGGATTTTGTCTTCTTAAGATGCCGCAAAGCAAATGTAGAAGTCTTCATTTTCTGAAAAAAATTGCTAAACTCATTGTGTTGAAAAGATAAGTGTGGGGAAACATGGATAATATTCGATCATTTAGAAATTGCCACAGATTTCTCTTCTCTAAAAAGCTTTCAACAACTAAGAAATAAGACCTTTTAAATGTAAAAATGCTTTTATCACATTTCACGCCCTGTAAATAAGCAGCTTGATGAAACCTTCTGTAATGAAGAATTTCATTAGATGTTAAGCAATATGGATGCCAAATAGGCCTATTTCTACTGAACGCTTAAATGCAAACAGAATTCTTTTTCATTTGTTGAAATATTATCTTTCATAGAAGCTTCAAATTATGAGCTTTGTTAATTTCCATGTGAATAATTTTTTGTGAGTGAAATCAAAATTTCAAACGAATACTAATAAGCAGGAGAAACGCAGCAGTGCATGGGCTTCAATGAAATCAGGTTATTTTGAATTAAAACACAGGTTTCATGGCAACATACGTATAACTAAGAAAATAACTAGAAATCTACTTTATTGAAATACTGACATATGTGCTTTCCGTTATTTTCTGCATGGAGATTCAAGTGCTGTAAGGAATAGTTTTCATGACTTTGCTAGAATTTCATAGATAGAAAGCCAGCAAAATTTAGCGCCCATTTAGCGCTAGAATTAAACAATGATAATAACAATTACGAAAGCAATATTGCAGGATATTTTAAAATATTGTCTCTCAAAATAAATCAGGCTAGAGGTGACATTTAGCGTCAATAAAGAAAGTTGGTTTGATATTTGGGATCTTTGCTCAAATGAATTTGCTCCATTATAATATACAAGGCTCCTGATAAATCCAATTACTGGGTATTTCACCTAGGGCTAGTGAATGAGCTATATAACATTTTACTTGATAAACATTGAGTTTCCCTGAAATTGCAAGCACGTGCCGTTAAAAAAATGTCAAAAGTTGTCTTTTGCAGCATCCTTTTGTTATAGTAAATCCCAAATGAAAGAGGACAGTTCTGAAATACACAGAATTCACAGGGCATTTTTATGTTGATGACTTCGTTAATATCTCCCTGTGTGGAGTAAATGCATTTCACATGCCCAGCATGCTTGAATAAGGGAAGAGCGGACCGCTTTGTTAAATGAACTATACTAACTTACAACAAATAGCCTTACAAGTAACAAAAGAATGCGATTTAGAATACGAAGCTTGAAATACTGCATAGGCAATAATAATAGGACTTATCATGCTCCCCCTTGTACTTGTAAAATGACATGTGTTTAAAGATTAGATACTATTTATTACTGATAATATTCCCACGAAACAATGAATATTGTATTCTCACTTAGTGAGGAAGATCTATTCTGCCACCCAACTGAGATTCTACTGGCATGATAAGATGCCATAAGTTTGTCACGCTAAAATCTAACTACTAATTTCATGTACATACACATTCCTACCGATAAGCCCTATGGGCTGCATTGTGGAGAGCAATTTATATTTTTACGTCTTGAAATTTTTCAAAATATGATCGCGTGGCATAGCACTGAGGGTGAACAACGTTTGTCTTATATGCAGCAAAATTATCTAGCAATAAAAACAAACTGGGCCTTAGCTAAGTTTCTTATTCAAGGTATATCCATCTGCAATTCTGCTTCAAATGATCAACATCAACTTTCCATTCTAATCCACTTTCTATTGTAATATTTGTTCAGTGTCAATGAGCACATAATTTTGCCCATATAGTAGTACTTCATGTAGTAGACATTTCCAAACTTTAAAGACCGTAGAATGAAATGCATTTAGCAATCAATCAAAACTTCTTTTAGCAATACTATGACTTCATATTTCGTATTTTCTAGAATGTGCCTCTGCTATTCAGAGGCATCTTGGTACTACCACCTACAGTCTATACTAGTCTGCTTCCTCTTTAAAAAATTATCTGTTAAAAGTATCATTATTCTCAACTAGCTTTCACAAAAAATTGTCCATGTTGATGTTGAGTGTCAGTAGGATGTCCGGGTAATGTGTAGTTTTGTGAGGCGTAATTAGGAGCATAATGACTCGATGTCCAATGTTCAAAGGAAGGCTGCACTAATTGAGGCCTCGCTTCCATGCATGTAGGCAAGGGTGGCGTTTGAGGCAAAACGTTGTTTGTTTGTGGGGTTGACAAGTACTGACAGGAAGGAAATGACTGGGGCATATAGGGAACGGCTGGACTAGATTGATCAGGATAGTATGTGGGGTGTGGTGAAGGGTAATGATGGCCTGGGTGGTAGGTTGCGTGCTGATAATGTGTTTGAGTCTGAAGAGAGTATGGATCACGATGAATCAGATCTGGGCTTGAACTCCTTCTTTTTCGCGACTTGAAGATTGTAACGACTGGAGATTTTCCAGCTCTGCTCGATGCGTCAATCATTGGCTGAACTATTCGACGGCGTGCATTTATGAACCTAAAATCAATTTACTCGTTAAGATATTGGGCCTATATTTTTGGGATACTAAATAAGCAATCCATCAATCAATCAATCAATCAATCAATCAATCAATCAATCAATCAATCAATCTATCAAAATCTCTATTTATGTGTCAAAAATAGTTAGTATATATGCTAATTGAGGTAAGGAAAAGGTAAGGAAAGAAGTTATAGTTAGGAAAAATAATACTAATAATGATAATAAAGAAACATTTACCACAAGTGAAATTATATTACAGTCTACAATCTATAAGGCTTTCCATGTCAGTTCTTTTTATCGTTCTTTTGAACTGGTTCACTGTTGGGCTTTCTTTAATTGTTCTGTCTAGCTTGCTCCACAAATATGAAACACAGTATCTTACAGAATTTTCCCCGTATTTCTCGTTCTTGAATTTTGGAATGACATAATTGTTGTTTCTTAATTTTTCAGGAGTTTTTTTCATTTAGACATTTCTGTTAATGTTACGGGGAAAGGCCACGTCTAACTTTGTACATCAATAAAGCGGTGCTCTTTAGTCGCCCTTTCTGGAGAGATGGTAAATTTGCTTTGGATAAGAGTTGTGCATGCTTTGGTTAAGCGCTGAGGAGCTGCGTAGTATTGTCACAATCAATTTGAAGCTCCTTCCATTTTCAATAAATTCTTTCATAACTGCAATAAACCCCAAATGTAAATGTACCATTTACTTCTTTTATAAACAAAAGTAGAAACGTTTCTTTGGCTAAACTGCAAATGTTCAATGTAGGCCTGAACCCATAGGAATTGTATACTGGGAAAAAAAATATTGCGTAATAAATATCTACTGAATCCTTCCTTACCAGTTGTTTACTTGCAATATTGTCAAGCCAGTATCATTTGCCAGAATCCTCTTTTGCTCTTCTGACGGGTATGGATGCTGCAAAAACCCATAAATAAATTTGTTTAAAAAGCAGAAAATTTATCAACGCTAGAGGAAGCTATGCAAAAATTCATTTGTTTGGATTTGACACAGAACAGTGAAGCAAAAATGGGCATAACATCTTTAGAATGTTCTATAACACTGATTTTCTAATTTTCATTTTTTGAAGATGATGAAAGCTGATAAATTTGAACTGAACACTGTTTGAGTTTCTGAAGGATGAGCATCTGACAGTTAACGGTTTTTTCATTTAACTCCTTGAAATTATTCTTGTGACTTAAAATTTGCTACTCTTCCAATTTCTTGAAATTGAGAGGCCTTATACGAGAGCCCAATTTCTTGTTTTATGCAACTTTCTATCATTAGCACAGAGAGGTAA
>OLMO02000275.1:23327877-23338615 GCA_900291935.2 Cassiopea xamachana
AGTTTAAGTAGGAGACAAGATCAAGTTTGTTGATGTTAGATTTAAAAGATGACAAATTGTAGGATTCAGGGAAAGTAGTGGGTGGCAATGAGTTCCACAGTTGAGAAGTTCTGGGAATGAAAGATGATTTGTGAGATAGGGCTCGTGGATTAGGTAGTGTAACTTGGAAAGGGTGTGAATAGGTAGAGCTTCTGGTAGTTCGAACACGCCTCACAAGATCAGGAATAATATTCTTGATTTCCTGAGAGCAATGTCCGTGAAAATAGCGGTAGAAAATGGAAAGATCTGCAACAAGACGACAATGGGAGAGAGACTGTAGAGAATTAGCGAGGTTTGGATTGTAGCAAGTTTGCAATGTATTCCTGAGATGAAGTTGGTATATTTCCCACACTTAGTTGCCTGGATTGTTGAAGAGTATGCTTAAGAAAACCCAGACTATTCACGTATTCACAGTGCATAACTACCTATGCACTTTAGCTATCGTGGTGCGCCCAATCGTGGTGCGCCCATTTGCAATCAATATGGCAAACAATACAAATCAGTTCCAGAATTGACACGGCACAAGAATGAAACGGCACATGAGATTCTATGCTGTTCCTGCAGCCAATCTACTATTTCATGGCAATTTACTCTGCAACTTTTGTGGACTTGATTCTGAATCTTGTGCAGCAAAAAGGAGACATTGCCAAGCACATGTAGATCATTAATGCATATGAAATAGAAAAGTTTAAATGATTCCATTGCCTAACAGTTAGACTGCAGTCATCATGTATGTATTTATATATGGGTGATGTTCACCAAACTCACACTCAAAGCCAAAAAAGTTCATGAAGTACTGTGGGGTGAAGTTATGTCATAAGTTTAAAGTTGCAGCAAAATGAAGCACAAAACTCTTTATGGAATATCAAAATTTTATGAAAAGATTCTTCACCTGGCATTTAGGTTTTGTTTGCAGGGGAAAGTAATGAGAAAAGAGTTTGTGTAGACATAAAAAATGGTACAGCCATGAGAAGAAGCGAATACAAAGTAAGGTTAGTTGTTCCTTCGTGAAACGTCCAATTCTAGTGATTTTGGAAATTTGAAAGCTTGGAGAAATAATTGGTAATCTATGAAATATTTCCTAAAAAAATCTCTCCTTTTTGCAGTCAAGCCAAGCTGTTTGTTGTATGAACGGATGCCTTGGACTCGTTGAGTTTGTTTTTCGATGTTACATACATAGCTATTACGATGCATTTCCTTGTGAAGCTAAACCTGATTATGTAGTACTAGACCAGTTTGTTCGCTAAAAATTCAAATTTAGTAATTGAATATATTGAAATTCAAAAATAAAAAACTAAGGCGATCGACAATTTCAAGCTTTGTTCTTTTACACTTCCCGAGCAACGCAGACATGACATTTGGTTGGATGGAGACTAATGCCAAGAAACATGCTTCTATCAAGCATTGATTCCAGTAATTATTGAGTATCATATTCGATAGGCCAACTTTCTCATGCTAAAAGCTGGCACTTTAACTGTACCAGTTTGTCTCCCTTACCATCGAAGTATCCTTAGATCTGAATTTCAGCTGTAGTGGAGGCATCATAGTTTTTATTGTCTGATGAAGTATGACATTCATTTTTACCAAAGAGTACTTAAAAAGTCAAGCAAACAAAAATATGTCTTTGAAAACTCTTTTCTAATGTGTGCCAAAATAGCTTAAATCAAGGAATAGAGGAATACAAAAATACCTAATTTATATAAAGAGGGAAAAAATTGAGACCAACTTCCTGCACTGAGCATCTATTCAAACTTCCATCGTTTGGTCGATCCTTCAGTTAATTATAGTTCAATTCTGAATCAACACATGATTCTTTTAGCTTTTTCTCAATAATTTTGGAAAGATTCAATCCATACATGTTATATCCTACATCTATTCCCGTATAACATATGGCATTTCTCAGAAGTTAAAATTTTTTCTTTTATCACATATGTTTATCCCACATGAAACAATTCTTTATTTTCCTTAGTTTCGTTGTTTTGAGAGTAGGAAATGAAGCAAATGTGACAAACTTTGTCTAGAAGGTTTTTATTTCAATTCTCAACTCATTTTGCAAAGAGAAAAGACAAAAAAAACATTTGTGTTTAGTACAACTATAAATGTGCTGAATCGGAAAAGTGTTAAAAATCACATATCGGCTGTATTTATCTACTGTGAGTCAACCTTCTCCTCAACCCAAATCAAACTATTTCTCGAACTGACTTTTCTGTGCATATCACAAGTTAAGCGTTCAATGAGGTCGTATTCATCTCTTTTCTTTAACTCACAGCAAAACACACTCTGGATTGCAAAGAGAGGCATTATCAAACTGATCATATGTCACAAATCTGATAAATTGAAGCTGCGATAGCTGTAGGCGCAAGACCATGCCTGCACCCAAGCCTTATCAAAGTTGCACTAACTTTGAGAACCATGCAGAGTGTTAAGTATTCTAAATCTTTAAGGTAACCTAAAGCCTATCAACTATGTTTGCTATTAGCACAAGGGTTGGTTTTAGCAAAATAATCTTGCAATTTAACAGAAGTTATCAGCTTATGATGATAAAGAAGAACTGAAAATTGAGAAACAGCTTGGTCATTTTGAGGCTTGGTGCATCAATCATAAATGGAAAAGAGGGGGAAAACTACACTATATTTATAGAATAATCACAATAATAACTTCACTAGCAATAATATAAAAGTGATAATCAAATAAAAACATTGCAATGATAATATATCAATATTGATTACATGAAAATCCATTTGAATTGATCGAACATCAAACATCCTTTCCAATTTCAGCTAAAATCAGTCGACGATTGTAGAAAGTTTCATATATTCAACCCTTTTGATTGATGATCTAAGTTGAGCTCAGAGCGTCACGTTATAAAAACTAATAAATTTGCTTGTGCAATAGCATTGTAGGAAAATATGTATTGCCTTAAGGGGCTAGCATAGAAAATTGTGACAAGAACAGTAGATCCACATGCATAGTACTACCTGTACAATTACCACAATCAGATACTCATGCATTGTAAAGTTTTGTAGTTGTATCATGATTACAGTATATTGAATGCAAATATAAATGGCTTATGCAACACCGTTTATATTGAATTGAAATATAAATGGTTTGTGCGTTTGTGATACATAAGGAACAGTAGTAAGCGGCAATCAACAAGAGGAATTTGCTTTTGTATGTGTGAAAATTATAAGTTTGTGTTGTAATATGTGCCATCTGAGCTTCTACTGGAATAGTAAACAAACCTTTTCCTATTAAGAATACTATTTTGTAGCCAATTATATAGAATATCAGATAAATTTCAACCCAGTACATAGCTATTAACTTGTGCTAGATTAATGAAAGGTGCTTGCTACAGCATCACCAAATGAATTAAACAATATTTGTATCCAAGTTCATCTTTAATTCATATATGCAATATTGTACCTAGGTTAAAAGGCAACATTAATGTATATAAGATTTCTTGCAAATTTTCCTTCAAACTCTTCAACTCTGTTTGATATGAAGGTATAACAACTGTCATTGCTATTGAAAACATAATCAAAAACGGCAAATTAGAACTTCTTGCTACCAAGCCTCCATCCCTAAGATTCTGCACTAAGAAAAGAGATGCCCTAAGGACTTTTTTCTCGAGGAAAATACTTTCCTGGTCTGTTTTATATACTGATATGAATGAAACTGGTGGAATAGGTAGAAACAACACCATTTTCTGTTTCAGTGCCCTTGTTAGATGTAAGCTTTCCAACACAGTGGGCGATGCTGCTTTTAGCTGGGTGGTCAAATTAGCTAGGTACTCTACAAAATGTTGATCTACGTGAGTCTTTTTTAAAAGCAATGATTACAAGATATCAAGCACAGTGAAAATTTGCATTTGATTTGCCGCCATTGTTTTTAACTTCAAATCAACTTATGCAAAGATATTGAAGCCGACCATAATTTTCTTTTCAATTTGTGTTAAACTCAATCCAACAAACGCAGAAATTTGTGGTTTATAAAATATTATGTTTGGCTAGCTTGCCTATTTTTGGACTGCACTACAAGTCCAATCGCAGGCGTCGCAAGTACCGGATTATCCGCTTCGACATCGGCCTAATCATAAAATTTCAAAAGAATGAGAGCAAAGTTAGTGCTCTAATTCGAAAGCTAGACAGCTTAATTTTGCTGTAAGTCCTGCTTGTGGACAGACTTTTACTTGGTGAAGCAAGGAAAATATAGTAGATTGCAACAAAGGAATACTAGACATGGGCCTTGCTCATGTCAAAATGCATACAAACCGAATATTTAATGAAAAAACATTTGAATTAAAAGCTCTTGTTATAATTCGATCTAATAGCGCAGTCCATTAGATGAATACCCTTTGGTGTAATTAACTAGGAACTCTTGCAAATTTCTACTAAATTGTCCAGCATACTTGGCATTTTCATCTGGTAATCCCTAAACTAATCATTGCTTCATTCTTAGAGCTAAATCTGCAGCTTTTATTACGACTTTTATTGATGACCATACTGAAGATAAATTGAGGATAGGCCTCCATGTTCTTACTGGCAAAAGGTCTGCCATATAACGGAATGAATTCAACCGTGCTGGAACGCGTCTGATATTTTACTTACTCAATGGATTAAACTATCTACAGCCATTTTTGCTTACTGAAAATAAGCAAGCTTTAAAAATTTCTGTTTTGGAAGAGAGTTGAGTTTAATATCTACAACTTCATGCAAATTCTATTTTATATTAATCTATTTATCTGGCTTTGCGTAGCATGGAGATTAAGTAAATATGTGAAGATCAATGTTTTTGTCAGCTCTGCTACAAACATTACACGACTTTTCGAAGCCACATCGATAAGTTGCAATAACATCAATCCAGTGAATTACGCATCACTTAAAGAAGCTTATCCTCTGGCTACATTGCCCACGAGTTTCCTTGTATTTAGTTATCTCATTCACAATAATAACTCTGGTCCAAAAATTGGATTAATTTCTAGTATAGAATTTTCCATTTGGCTAAATTCCTTTCATCAATACTACATGTGTTGTTTTAGTGGTTTGGGTCCCCGTTGAAAATACAATCTCAAATTGTCGGCACAGAATAATCTTCTTAGCAAATATAAGTCTAACATGGCCTTTGTAATTGTAGACAAATCCTTGTTTCATTTGACGAAATGCCCAAAAAGACAAGGTTTTTAAGGTAACAAGAACTTCTTTCAAAAAGTCCGATAGAAGGAAAAGAAGTGCAGAAATTGATCCAGTAAATTGCAACTTATTAATGTATAAAATGATTCCAATTAAAAAGAAAATGTTTCAAAATATTGATGAAGTCAAGAAACCTAAGGCACGTTGGATCAGTTTGGAGTTTTGCTATGCATTACATAGCAAATCCTTCTGGAAATCAAAGTATCAGCCTGTAAGCAAGTCCTAGGTCCACAAATCACTTGAAAAATCAGCAGTTTTGCACTCTCCTAAATTTCTGAAGTACTTTGAGGACTCCCCAAAAACTCATTTTAAAGAATTGTATTTTGACTGCCTTTGTTCTTATAACTGAGTTGTCGTTAAGTTTGACAATATGTAATTATCAATTTTCCTTGTAACTTTCTTGGTTTATTCAGGTCATCAACATGAAATGTTATATATAGATTTATTCACCATTCGACTTTTGATGATGCTATTACGTCAAGCATTTTTCTACATTTTAAATGTATACATGACATACCACATGAATATAGGCAACTCAGAAAAATCCATTCATATTTCTTAGCCATGCAAAAGTATCTATCACTCCTAGTTAGGAAATACTTCCTAATTCTTCCTCATGCCAGAGAGCTCGAGAAATTAAAGTCTATTTAGGATTAGAAAGACCCATCTTCCTCTAACTACCGAGGAACGCAATGAAATTAAGACAGGCATAAACTCCCTATACTTTTGCATTCAACAGAGTAGATTAACAAAAATTAGATACCTAGTTGGAAAACGTAACTATTCCTCATTGAAGCGCAAATAGCTACCTGTTAATGCTAGGTATGATATCTTCCATGGGCTGAAAGACAGAAAAGCGAAGTTTTCCCATAGTTGCCTCCAAGTGTCACTGAATCTTCAGTGAATGGTTTTTCAGCACTGATGGAGTATGCAAAGCTTGGTTTTCTTTTCTAGTTGTTATGCACCTAAGATCATTTGAAAACCTTGCTTTTGCCAAGAAATCGTGAGACGGTTAACAGATAGTCATGGTAAACTATTGTTTTCTGTAACAATGAAGAAGCCGTAGAGCAGAGACAATACGGAAAACCTCTCTTAATAGTTAGGAATCTGTCTCCAGATGTTAACTATAATGCTCAGCAGATAATGCATATCTTCTTGGTGACTCTGAAACGTAAAGAGCTAATGGAAGATGAGAATCTCTAATCCTCACGGGCAACTTTTAAGCCGTTAAATTTAGATCAGGCCACCCACAAAAGAGATCAAAATTTGTCCAGCAAATATCTACATAACACAAATAATTTGCAAATATAAGATTCATCTAAACCACATGAATAGATGCTATCTTTCAGGATACAACTGTGCTGCAAGCTCAATAGCCAGCACCATTATACACTGTCTTTCCTGAGGGAAGAAAAGCGTTCTTGCTGGAAGGTGTTTGATGATAACTTACTCCTGAGGCTTACTGCAGTCACATAGCCAAAATTTGAAGAACACACGAAAAGAAGCGAATAGATTTTCTTTGAAAAAGGTAGGTAATTGATGTCTATATTTCTACGAAGAGGATTCAAAAAGAAATTTGTAATGTTAGCTATTAAAACGTATGTCCCACACCATTTATTTCTACAATTATATACTTTGATAGCTTGTTTCACGCTTAGCCACATTCTTTTATCAAAACTAAGCTAAGATTACTAGGGCTTGTTTCCTATATTACATGAGATAATATATCAAGTACATCAGTATCCGTTATTCATTGGATTATTCTGGTAGCTCAAATTTACATGACTAAATGAGAAGGCCCTAGTTTCGTTTCCTACTTTAAACCATCTCATTTCTGTAGGATGCAGTTAGACTGTTTCATGAAATCACTTTTCGTGCTAGATAGAGCCCGCCCACCTTCTATCCCAAGCATTTATTTTTATTGTCTGACTACCAATTATAGCCTTCATTATTGCATGAAGTACTTATTTTATTGTTTCTTTATTATCTTTCCAATATATGTTGCCAGCAAAATATATGTTGTCTTCTCAAAGGAGATTCGCACACCTAGATCGTATATTGTGATATCGCTCCTGTTAAATTTTTTATTTCCGTTTACATTTTATGTTAAGTGGTACTTATGTTTGTCCCTTTTGTCATTTTTGCTATTTTAGTGCTTTCACTAACAAAGGGGATAAATTTAAAACGAGGCCCGCTCATGGCTTCCTTGCTCAGAAAGTTACAGCAGGCCTAAATAAGTCGCTCAAGTCGCCCCCTCAAGCTTTTGCCGCCGATCGCCAGGTTCTTGCCTCAGTATAAGCAGAAACTATGTTGCAAGAGTAACTTTTTGTTGTGGATTCACGTGATAGACGCATCCTATCACGTGTATCCGCATCTGGCTATATATTTCGGTTCACCTTTTGGTCGCTATCCGATGTTTCATACTCTGACTAGTGGCGGACGAAAAAAGCTTTTAGCATGTCCGAAAATGTTGTCTCTTTTTCTTGCTGTATTAAATTTCCTGATTTTATTTTCTTGATACAGCAAAATGCACGATAGCATTCATTGTCATAAATTTCAAAGTAAAAGCTATACACTCTCTTTATAGAAGAGCTTTTTATTTAATTACGTATGAAATTGTTGTATCGTAATTTTTTCTGTCATGATTCATTGCACTTTCAAGGCTTATTCCATTGCATATCCATTGCGTTTTGTTGCATGGATTGTGTGGTACCATATTGCAATATCTTGTGCATCAAGAAACATCATTACCGTTAATATACTCATTGTCAAAACTCTACTTTGCTTACGAAAAAGGTTTTGGAAAATTTGCTATTTGCTCTCTACATTAGTAATAACACGAAAGAATTTGCAGTAGCCATGCTTATTGGTGACATCGTTTTGCAGGACTAAATCACATAAATTCATTGGGCATATGAAAGTAGAACAACTAACAGTGCAAGGGTTTCTCCACTTATGGCTTATTTGCATCAACTTCCAATGGTTTCAAATATCTGGATGACTGGGTTCTGTTCAAGCTTTCACTGAGATAATTTGACCCAAAATGATGTGGTTATGTGACATTTAAGTGCCACAAATAAGAACATCGTAAGGCACACCTAGATATGTTGCCACTTTTGCAAATCACATTGCTTTGGTCTGCATTCTGAGAGCTGTCATATTCATCATAGCAATACAATAATTAAAGATGATAGGATAAATTTTCACAATCTGACTTATGCTGGAAAGTGACACAAGATTAATTTAATATTATAATTTTGAAAACTAGCATCGGCTACAAATACATCAACAACAATGCATCAAAATGTTTCAAATAAAAAGAGTGGAAACTTTTGATGAGATGATAGGTTTATATATATACCACAATTGATTCAAATATCAGACAGATCTTCTTGCGTTTTGTAAATAACAACTAATGAGGAAGATAAGCCTAAAATCTCTGTGCCCTAATGAGATCTATGCATAACAAGTCCTATACCACAGCAGTTTCTTAATGAATCCCATCTTTCCATCTCTAAGCCGGACATTCTATAGATTTAGCTCAGCATAATTCTTAAGGCGTAATGCTTGATTTAATTCAATTTCTATTAAATTCATTGATTCTATTCTCTTATAATGGTCTCAATTAAGTACAAGATCCGGATACAAAATCATCCTCGTATCTAAAGGGCCTCAAAGCATCCACAAACTCTCTTTATCATTCGTATTTAAGTCTAGTTTAAGATAAAGCTCTTATAATCGTACTCTTGTTAGTACTCAAATGGGCCTGAAACGTTTCTCCAGTCTTGCCTGGCTATTCTGTAGTGGAAATATTGTGCTGTAATCGTTACAATAGGTCATACGAGAGCTATGTTATTTTAATACTAAGTACTTTAGGGATATAAACATATATCTAATTCAAGATTCTCTAATGGAAGAGTTTTACAAAGGAAAATAGCACATGTGTACATGATTCAAAACATGCTGGATTGGGAAAGTCAATACTACTAACACATGCTTTGGAATGTCAGTTGTGATACCCGGCAATAGCTAGTAAATTTGAAATCATTTCTGTATCTTTTGCATGCATCACATTATGCCATACTGCCCAGTCTAAGCTAAAAAGAGTCTTGCTTTTATGTTGATGACTCTATTGGGGCAAGAGAACCAAGTAGATTGCAAATATTGGTAAGGAAAACAAAAGCAAAAACAACTTGCTTAATCCAATGATGCACTCCTGAGAAATACCTAATGACTTCCAATCAATCTGTTTGTGTTCGCATTACGTAACAGAGCAATTCAAAAGTGCCTCTTGATATACTAGCAATTAGGTGGCATTGGTACCTAGCAGAAACTTTTCGATACTTCGCAAACAGAATCGATGATGGAATTATGCTTGATTAACTGCAAGTATAAATGATGCATTTTGCTAGCATAACAAATTCGTGCAGACAAATTCCCAACCTTGTAAGAAAGCTTAGATTGTAATCGCATTTTTACTTCAACATAGAACCAGGTTGTATGCCATAATCAGGTATACATTCATGGATTATCACATACGTTGACAAATCAAGCTTTCTTACTTAACATTGGCAAAACTTTTAAGTTTTGAATATCTTCAGCAGAAAACCCTGTCCCATTGCACTAAGTCAGCTTATGCCACTGACTGAAAATCGTAATTAACTTGTTATTGAAATTCTTCTCCATGATATCGAAAGTAAATTAATCCGAAATCCAGACATCAATGGTCACAAAAGCAATTATCTATGTTCAAAGTTTGAAAAAGTAAGCAGTGTCAATAATGGCTGCTTATCAACCAATCAGTTCAAAATGTTTGATTAATCTCGGCCAGGAAACCAATATAATTGGCATGTCTAAGCCCACCATTCGCTTTCTGCAAAAACAACTCCTTCTTCGTTTGTTCATTTCTTTTGTGAAGACATTACAAGATCTTCTTCTAGCAATGCATTGTTTAAGTGCCTTCTATTGTATCAGAGAGGATAATTTCAAATGCATGTTGGGTCATATATCTGTATTTACAGACAGCTCATTGTTAATAATGACGTCACTGAGAGACTAGTGGGAGTGCAGTCAATAAAAAAGCATGCGATGAACGGTTCATTTGTCTGAATTAGGTGAGCTGCTGTCAAACATATATCATATGAATGTGTCAGATAATTCACCTTCTATTACTTTGTTTTTCAAATGACAGTGTGGATTAAAGTCAGCTAATTTTCCAAGGCTCTTGGTTTTTGCTTGTTAGGCGAAAGAACTTTACAAGTCAATCAACAATTAGGCAAAAATTTAATGGTTGCTTACGTCAAGGAGTATGTGATAGATTGAAAGAAAATTGTAATTATGTGAGGATCAATCTTCAGTTTTAGACAGCAATGACGGAATATTTTATTAAAATAAAATCAGCGGTATGGTAACAGGTATTTCTTGCTCATGGAAGATGTGTTAACTTCCTAAATATGTACATGCATATATATATATATATATATATATATATATATATATATATATATATA
>OLMO02000275.1:23338715-23358947 GCA_900291935.2 Cassiopea xamachana
TATATATATATATATATATATATATATATATATATATATATATATATGTATGTATGTATGCATGTATGTATGTATGTATTTATGTATTATGTATTATGTATGTATTTATGTATTATGTATGTATGTATGTATGCATGCATGCATAACTGCTAATCTTTCATCACACATAGTACCTTAAATCAGTCATCAACTAATTATTTTGGCTAGCACTATAAGAGTCTACTTTAAATAGAGCACTTCAGGCAACGGGCTGTCCAGTGATATTCCGCCATTGTAAATAATACTGGTTAATAGGAAAAAACTTCTTTCTAGTCTCCTTGCAAGAAATACTGCAATCTATACAATTCCGATATGCTGAATTCACAAATCACATCAGAATTCTTCTATCACGTCTAGCATCTGAAAAGTATTGCAAAGTAATTTCTTTAATAAAATTAACTTTTAGTAAAAGTTGGAACAGCTATAAAAATTTTTTCGTAAAGAGACTTCTTAAACCAAATTCAAGTAGTTCTGTATGTAGCTCTTCATCAATGTTGAATTTGAAATTTTAAGTTGAGCACACTTATTCGCTTTTGAATCATCTTTGCTGGTACTGAGTCAGTGTGAAAAGGCTACTTTTCCTGGACCTTTTGTGGTGTAGCGTATGAACGCAATCTCTTGAAATCTCAACAGTATTCTGCCGTCAGATGCTAGACCCACCTACAGAGCTCATTAATCTGCGCGAATGTGTAAGCGGCGCTCGAAGGCACAATATACCACACTTTAAATTCTGCAGGCACTTTCATCCAAATCTGTATCAGATCATCTTCTATATTCCACTATTTCTATAAGCACATTTTACTTCAGATTTGTGCTCACAGGCTTAAAATACTTGTAATGAGCCCTGCCTATCTAGAGCGATAGAGGTGCTCCATTGTTGTAGTATTTTGACGAACCTTTCTCCTTGTTTATTACCAATGCTTCTGAGATTATCAGAGATTCAGTCAATATTGCTATCCATGAAATGTACCACATCATTCATAATTAAAATGTAGTCTTCAAATCATTGCAGTGCTATATCATCAAGTTATTGCAAGAGCTTGGTACCTCTAGTTCTATACAAAGAGCTTGTTGTTTCTGAATGGAGAGACTCCTGTATTTAGTCCTAGCAGCCAGAAGCTAAGATGATTCTTTTGATGTGTAAATATCTCGTTCCAACTCATCTAACCCTGATTGTAATAGCAATTTTAGGGGTTATGCTTCCTGCGAATGACTTTCATCTTTGCAATCAGTTGATTGACTATTCATTGTCATCATTGTCTTTGTCTACCTTGCAAAGTTCCAGAAGCTCTGGGACATGGGGTACATGGGTATTGTTGCAGTGAAGTACTCTCTGATTTCAAACTTAACGCTACTGTTTCTTCTGGCATTACTTAGATATTTTTCTTTCAACAAGGCAAGTGCAGCAGTCATTTGCATCGTTCTGTGTGTCTTTAACCTAATAAACAACTGCTTAGATATGCTACATATCTAACAAACGATTTTTGGTGCAAAATATTTATCTTGGATTTATAGAGTAAGGTAGAGCTCTTTACAAAATCAGTGATCCTTTTGTTTTATTTATGTTGACTATAACATCCATGCGCACCAACAGTTTAAGCAGATGTTGACTTCATTCTGCTAAGAGTATAACATGCTTTGCTTCAAAAGCTCCTGCAGCATTTGTGGTCTCGTTTACCTTACCTGTTAATATCTCTTCAAATTGTAAAAAGCCCTTAAGGATTGCAAGTAAATTTATCAGACGCTCTATCACCCATATGACTCTGAAATGCTTTTCAAAACATAGAATGGTTTCCTAGCATTTTAATGAAATTGAGAAAAATAGAAAGCATAGAGTAAACTGATAAATGAATCATGATGTGATGTAATTAAACAGATGCCATATTTGAATTCAGCATAGCAAAATTAGCCAGAAACTCCTTCTCGCTTCATAGGGACAAAAATTGTTAAGCTCGAAACATAACTTACAGTAAGATGCTGAAACAGCCAGGCCTTCATAATATTTGTTGCGATTTTTGGAAATATTCCTCTTTTCTTCTGCTTGCGTCTCTCTTGATCCTCCTCCTCAGCCCCAGCCGAACTTTCAACGGATTCTGTGGCAGCTTCTGTTGAGGTTGGCAACCCTAGTAAGTAGCAAGAATAGATTTTGAGTTTCAGATCACTTTCACAACATTCGTTAATAAAGCAACAGTATTGAGGCTTGTTCAAAAGAGCTGCAAAGAATCACTATCGGAAGACTTAGAGCTTTTATTCTGTTTATGATCTGGAAATTAAAAGAATAGCATTATCTAAAATTCTACAAGTTTTTATTTCCTTTCTGCAAGAGTGTTGAAATAAAAGTTGAAATAAAAAAAATCTAACTTGATTATGAAGTGTGTATCACATCTCAAATGAAAAGCTAAATTAAATACCTATAAAGAGAACAATTCTTTTCAGAGAATCAAAAACTTTGTTAGGTGACATTTCTTTCTTCAGTTCATCGACATAAAATCTACCCCTTCATCTTCCAATTTTCTCCACAACTTTAAATTACATTTGTCGTGTACATACACATGTCAAAATATACATGTTATTTCGTCAAAACCCATAGAAAAAATAACCATTTGAAGTTTTATAGTTGAAACAAATATTTATTATCAAATATTTGCTTCGTTTTCAGTTTGAAAGCAAAAGCGGTATTTAGCAGGTATGCCAGAGAAGCACCATTATATACAAGCACCTTTACGACTAAAATGACGACAAAAGTACAGGGTTCATATGAATCCTGACTGATATTATTTCCTAACTTTTCATGACTTTTTTCTTGAAAATGAATGTGAAATCAGGAATACATACTATTTTTCCTGACCAGCTGGTGTTACAAATGATGTGACAAACCTAATTTCCAAAATAAATGATTGAGCACATTTTGTCGATTCGGGTAAGAAAGCATGGCTGTCAGGTCAACGATTTTCTCGAGCAAGAAAATGAATATGAAAAATGTGACAATCGTCAATATACCAGACAACTTCCAGAACTACCTCTGGTGCAAGGATACAAGAACAGTTGTCAGTTTTTACTACACTAATTTTGAGTTGCACAATCATGCCTTCAACCTACTCTCTGAAAATGTCTAGCACCTGCATCATACATGGCAAACTTAAGTGAAACTCTGTAATATCGTAGAGCATTAATGGAGATATAATATTCTCAAAAGAAAAAACCATCTACTTTTCAATTGTTTTCTGATAATATCAAGTAATTTCTATCAACTCATGAAAATGACATTGCAACCTGTTACATTTTCCTAGCAAAAAATTAATATAGGCAAGGATCGATGCAAAAGAAAGAAGCATTTTAAAAGTTGTACGTTGGATCGCAATTGTAAAAGCCTGTTGTAGCTGGCATATATCGACACAAAGCCTATGAAGTTTGTAAAGCTTTTTGCAACATTAGATAAAGTTTGTGTCTTTATGCTCTTTATCCTTTGCTGTGGTATGAATTTGTATACAGGAATTTATACACAGGAGGATTCATCGGTATCATCACTGCCCTGCAGAAGAGATGCAATTGCCCTGCAAATTGCTCTACCGAAACCCCCATACCTTCCCTGTTATTCACCCTCTGCAGCTATATCAAAAATAAAGTAAAAATTTAAGCATTCAAGCAATGTATGTAAGACTACTTCTTTAAACGGATGTAAATCTACATTCCGGATTGGCATTCTGCATGATTGAAGTGCATTCTCATTTTATGAAATGGCATTTTGAAATTACAGATTGCGTGTTTGCATTCCAGACTGCATGTTTGTATTTCAAACTCGGAAAACGACATTTGAAATCAAAATAACTCCACAGCTTTGCACTAAAGAATTCATTTGACTGATAAAAATTCCTAACTTTTCCTGACTTTCTTCAAGTTTCAAGAAACTTTCCTGACTTTTCCTAACTGCCCTTAAAATATAAATTTTCCCTTACCGTATGAACCCTGTAGCAATCCTCAAATATTATATCGTAGAAATTATCAACTGACCAATAAATTCAATAGAAATTATCAACTGACCAATAAGTTGCTTTCAGTTAGTACTAGAATCCAACAATATCAAGACTGCAATAATTTTACAAGAATTTTGCAAATAACTATGGCAGTAAGAGGGTGTAACTCAACTTTAACCTGGCGTGACTACAGGTTTTTAGGGTTCTAGCCCTCCTCCTATTTCAACAAAACAATATAGGTGCATTTTACTTGAAAACGTTTGGAATTTCTTGCGAGTAAGCCTATTTACGGTTAAAGGTTTAAATCATGGGTTAATTTGCCTTTTTGTGGCTTCGACTCCTTTTATGGAAAACACTCTTTTAAATCATTTAAACTAACTTTTTATGACTTAATGCATTGCAACAAGTCTACCAATTCCTATATTCATTTTATATAGATTTGCAGTTATATTTAGCGAATAGTATGCTGGAACAACGACTACAAGACTGGAAGGAAAAAGAAGGGTGTATAAGAAAACTGCAATATGTTGGCCTGATTAGAGAATAAAAAGCCAAAGGAACTAATCGCTCTTGCAGAGAAGCTGTAATTTAAGGGAAATGATAAGAAATTTTTATTGAATGAAATTGAGATGATGAAGTTGAAAGTAAGCATGTATAGAATCTTTTGGCATGTTAGTAATCTAATGTTGTGATGCTTAAATTTTATCCAAGAAACAAAATATTAAAGCAAATCTAATCTCTAGAGTAAAGTCAATGCAAAAATGCATTAAGCAGATTATAAATAGTTTCAGCTAAGGCATTTGATAGTTTTTTAGCTCAACAACGTTCAGAGTTCAGACAACGTTTTCCGTTAGGTAAAATGTTGAGAGGAATTTAGCTCTAACTTTAAGCTTCAAAGGAACTGTTTATCGATTTGGTAAGTTGGGATAAAAACAGACCAGTAAATGTTGTACCAAAAGGTACCACTGTTAAGCTACATAAACCTGTTATCAAATTTCAAAAGTTTTATGAACATAATCAACTAGTCCATAGCTGCTAAAGATTTTTTATTCCTATAACGATAACTTTATTGTAAGGTAATCACTTTGTAACATGAAATTTTGCATTATATTGTTAAAATAACTATAAGTGTTTTCCAAATACTAGCAAAATAAATTGAGTACCTTCCTCCTTTCTTCTTACGAAAGCACAGCTAGGCAGATTTTTTGGAATTGCTGCAGGTCGACACGATGTTGTTATTGCGTTTGGGTAAGGCTCCGTCGGGTAGCTATCGATCGTGCTCGTTGGCCATGTTGGTGCTGATTTCTGAAATGCAAAATTCCTGATAATAACAGGTACTGAGTCTATAGTAATTGCAAAATCAGATAAAGGAAGTAATCAGAAACAGTAGCGATTATTCAAGGGGGCAAGGGGGCAAAGTGTTCTCCAGATGCCATCGGGGGGGGGAATTATCTTCAAAGAATGATTGACCAAAGGCCAAATACATGCTTTCGTATAAGGAAACCACT
The DNA here is from genome assembly GCA_900291935.2 of Cassiopea xamachana. Classification (NCBI taxonomy): domain Eukaryota; kingdom Metazoa; phylum Cnidaria; class Scyphozoa; order Rhizostomeae; family Cassiopeidae; genus Cassiopea; species Cassiopea xamachana. Next base: position 23,344,237 of record OLMO02000275.1, read on the forward strand.
TTTTCCCCTGAGTTCCAATTTTTCTTATAAATTTTTTGCAAGGGAAGTTATTCTCGGGAACGACTTTGCTACCTCCAAAATTATTGAAACATTCAGCTCGATTATTCTTGAAAACGACAACTGATCAATAAGATGAACATCTTAATTATATAGTAGTGGCATTTATATTTTTTCATAATACACGAAAGACTTTTTACTTCTATATGTAAACATATACTTTGCATATACTTTGCATATTTATATATTTATGTATAAGCATACAAATGTAGGACCCTTATTTTTTGCAGAAAGCGTAATGAAAGGCTTTGAAAATAGTTCTCTACGATTTCTACTTTGCTAAAATGCTATAGCCTGGAACAAATTTGGAGATGAGTGCAACATTAAGCAGCAAATTGAAGTGAATTGGCATGATTCTAAAAGTCATGGCCTTGGAGATCCTGCTGGAACCTCCTCTTGTTAAAAACCCTCTTGTTACAAACCCTCCTATGAAAAATAAGGATGAAACTAAGGGGTTTATGGGGGTTAGTTCCCCCAATCTAGAAAAATTTGTCATCTCACAGGGCAAAAAAAAGCAGTACAATGTATTTTTGCAGGGCAACTTACTGGACCCAAGACCATTTGATAAATTACTGTTACTAATACACAAAAAATTCAGAGACAAAACTTTCTCTGGGCAGATCTCTGATATCCTCCAAAATATATTGAAGTTTCGTCCCTGGCTAAAAACCATCTTTTTAGTACTACACCACTGGTTTAAATACATATAACATGAACTTCTGGGATATGTATGTTTTGCCGATGAATGTACGAATAAATTTGCCAAACATTTTAGAAACAGACTCTTCATTAGTAATAAAAAGCATTATTCTGTAGCCCTTTACTTTATAGATTTTGTACTTTCTTTTTGCATCTACGCTCGAGCTAAAAAGATTAACAACATAATCATTTCAATTGAATTGTGTACTGTGATTTTGACTTTAAAGCTCCTGTTCCTAATGCAATGACAAATATTCCATATTTTATGTAGCATACCGGAAAATTCCAAATACAAGCCCCTAAATACAAGCTCTCAGCTCTCCGAATATCGGCTTCCTGTAAACGAACCCAGATTTCATTTCGAATATAACCCTCCGCGACAATAAGTCTAGGGCTTACCTTTGGGATTCTGTCTATATTGTTACAATAATAAATAAAGATTAACAGAGCAGGTATAGAGCCTCTATATTTACTTAACTCCACCAAAAAATGTTTATGAGCCTCTATAAGCCCAGCGCTTATATTGGAGTTTTTGCAGTACACTAGCATTAATAGTAATTTGTTATATATAATTAATTCACGTTTTGGATAGAAGCAAAAGTGCTAGAACTGGAAAAAATGAAATAAAGATTAAAGCTTAGTCATAAATGCAAAGACGCTGGGGGGAGGTACTAGGGGGCGGCACTTCTGCTTTTTAAGAACAATGGCAAAAGAGACAAAGGTACCTTTTTATGCATTCTATTTATAGCTTTGGGTGAATTGCTTCGGTAGCTTAACATTGTAAAAGAGAAGTTTAGCACTGTTAATCTCAGAAGTATCTTCCTTGCTTAATATTTCTCCTGCATTTCTGTATATAAGCAAGGGTGTGCCGAATGGGGGGTGCGGGGGAGGGCGTCGCGTTCCCCCAATGTTTTCAAATTCGCAAGAAAATTCGTCAAAAGGCAGCCGTGCTGCAAGAGAATTGGCAACAGTATTTTCTGTGACCTTTTCTTTTTTAGTAACAATGGTTGGTCAATTTGTCAAAACTACCCCTGTCCACAGGTTGCTTGGCAACTTTTCGGCAACTTTAGGCTTTTCTAAAGCCTGTCAGCTTGCTGAGCAACTTTCAGTGCATGGGGCAACTTTTAGTTTGTGTGTCTCGACAGTCACAGTCATGCTTCTGTTACGAGTGAAACAATAAAAGAGTGTAGACTATAGCTTATTTCGAGAATACATTTGTCCAATCTTTTAGTTTTACTGTTAGGTAGCACGTGTTTATATGAAAAGGTGTCTCTAAGAAACAAGAGGCTAGAATAAAGCAACAATTAAGAAACTTTTAAGAAACACAGGTAGGCTGAGCTTCAGATGTTAACTGAAAAAACTGTGCTTGTAAGAAAAATTTTAAAAAAAACATTCGTTTTGGTCCAAAATTTATCGAGTAGTTTATCATTCATTGAATATTGGCGTGGTTGAAGTTTAAATTGGCAACTTTCTTGAAAACGAGCAACTTTTCAAAAAATTTTGAGCACCTTGTGGACAAGGCTAGTCAAAACGCTCCCCCAGCCCAAAAGAAGGTGTCTCGGCACATCACTGTAAATAAACATAAATGTATAAGCATAAAATATATGTGTATACTTAAATGTGTATCTGCAAGTACACTTGCAATCTTATTTTTATATTTCTAAAAACAGTCAGGTAGCAATGTCGCTGTGCCTGCATAAATGATGTGATGAATATCAATGAACGATGCGACATCGTCGGTCTAGTTTTAGGAAAACTTTGAAACTGATAACGTAATTGTGGGCCTTAGATGAGGTTCACTATTCACTCACGATTCTCCCACGACGTTACGCATAGACTTTCCAAACGTAAATTATATGCTGCGGTAAATCGAGAGATGGAAGGTCAGCTACAAAGACTTTGATTACTAAAAGCCATCGAAATCGAGCATCTCAAAGGTATAGAATGAAAGTTGTTTAAATCGTAGTCTCAGTTGCACTCAATCAATTTTTGTTCTATATTGTCTCATTTAAGAGTTTTATTCTTTTAAAGTTAAATATTTATTACTTCAATTCTCAAAACTAAGTTAAGTATTATTAGTAGCACCAGCAACAGTATATATTCATGAGAGTTTACTAATCCTTAGAGACCGTCCAACCCTTAATTCCCAAACGTCCTCTATCCAACTTACGCTTTTCTAATCTATTTACCTTTGACTTTGATCACGGATTTCATGGTCTGCCTTTCCCACCGTTTTGATTCATTGATTTACCCTTTAGTTGGTTTTCCCTAAGTTCTCCATGTTCATTTTGTTTACCATTTACTTTCGTATTAATTTCGATATCGTGGGGACTAAATACACTGGTGCTGGATCCCTGGAATTAGGGTCCGAAACGTCTGGACATGACTTATATCATGGAAATGTCTTAAAATAATTTGGGAATGTCTTAATTAGAAAGGTCAATAGTGGAACCATGACTCTTATTCTCGTCGACTTTATTCTGCGAATCACTACAAAATTGCACTGCCCTCAAAGCGAAGGTAAATAAATGATATGGAGCTCAAATGTGCTCAAAAGAATGAGATTTCTGGTTACAAGGATGAGCTCAAGTGTCAAAAGGCATATTTTAAGTAAGCAATGCCTAATTTAGCATCATTTTACAACACCATTATTTCTGGAAAAGGCAGAAGTGGAAGTCTGGATGTTTACCCTCAAAGACAAGATGTTTCCAAACCTTGCCCATCATTTTTGTGGGAAAACGATACCACGCCAGTAACTATTACACCAAGCGAGATATCTCGCTTTCAGTCTACATTGCCCTTATCTGTTCTGTTTTACTAAATTTTTGTTTCTCTTTAAATAAATCTATACGCTAAACCATACATTTTGTTGTGGATTTTCTCGTAACCCTTCTCCTCTGGCTTTGCTCTTAAGCCAATCAATGGCTTCTTGCGAGGAGCCACATGCTTTAAGGCTACCCATGTTTTGGCAGACATACAAATTGTTTTTGATGGTGTCAGGTGTCCAAGGCCATCGCGAGAACCATTTAGGTAGCGGGTGCAAGGTTGAATTTACTTGCAATTTTCTTTCGAAGTCAATCTTCAATGTCTGATTTCAACCCCGTTTAAACTGACCTTTTGCTAAGCCACGTTCTTTTTGCAGCAAATGCTTCTTTTTACTGTACGTTATTTCAGCTGTTCCACAAGCATTATGTAGCCTTGAATTTTTGAAAAGTACCTGATATAACGACGTACTGACTTTACTTCACTTTACTTTTCCTGATCTCCGCAAGTTGGGGGAGGTATTACAACTTCGCAAACCGGTCGCTTCGTCCTTGAGGGTGGCAATGGTGCTCTTTCACTTGAATTTAACTTGATATATAGAATGAAGCAGAGCGATTTTTCTCACTATTGTATAGTTTTTGTGAATATTTAACTGCTAAACATCAGAATTTGCTGAATTTACTTATATGTAGGTCATTTTTGCTAAATGTGATTCAGTAATATCGTTTTTATTTTTTGAAAAGGCCTAGCAAGCTGTGTGCTGCAACAGCCAGAAAAGACCAGACTCTAACTGCTAGAGGCAAATATTCTAGCATTGTTGAGCAAAATGTTAACAGTAAAAACCCTGAACTAAATGTTGTATCCACAACTACAGACAACTAGATCTGCGATTGCAAGCACAAGCACAGAAAGTTTGATGGATTCAGAGTAAGTACACCTAGGTAAGCATCTAAAGACGCTGAAATTTCCAGTTCTATGAGAAATAGGTAAATACCCAAGTGGGATATTTGAAGAGTGATATGCATCTCAACCCAAAAGGACTCTTGTGAACACGATACTTCTCAAGTGTCACGTTTCTCCCACTAATTGTTCTTTCCAAGGCTAATACTTAAATTTCTAAAACCACTCTAGACAGTAACTTTAAGCCTCAAAGTGTTTTCTGTGAACTTAGCATTATACACCTTTCAATTACCAATGTGTAGGAGCAGTGCCAGACAATTTCTTAGAAGTTGATGCAAATAATCCAAACCTTTTCAGTGAATATCCCGAGAAGGCAGCTGTAAGTCTCAAACCTGTCTAACAACCCAACGACCTGTGATCTTGGAGAAGCTACATCTAACTCCCCTCCGCGCCCCTCCCAAAACACACACACACACACACACAAACACACACACACACACACACACACACACACACACACACACACACACACACACACACACACACACACATTATAATGCTAATTAAGGCCAACTAATTACAAGATACAGTAAAAGAAAAATATGCAAATTATAAATACCCCACTCCATAAATAAAAGTCTTGCAGATCCTATAGTTACAATGTCCGCATTTCTTTTACTTTAGATGTTTTTTTCAAAACTATCAAAGAGCCAGAAGTTCAAATTTCTGCTGGTAAGCCCAAGCTCTTTGACCCATGAACCTTACTGTATCTTTAACATAGTATGTTGTTGTTGGTTGATTTAGATTTCTCGTGCTTCTCAGGTAATAAGATACTGCTCTGTAGTGAAAAATTTCTATCATAAAAGGAAGATTCAATCGATTTTTCCTTTTGTAATTCTCAACCATCAGCAACTGTATGTTTTTCTGATGAATAGATACCGAATTGTCTTTTTCTAACAACTCTTTAAATTGAGAGGTGTTATCTCTGTATGCGATTCTAAGAGCTCTCTCCTGTATATTGTTTTTATTGGTTATCAATCTTCCTATCATGAAGCATCTACATCAGAGAGCAGTAGCTGAAATATGAGAATACAAAAGTATTCACCATCAGTTTTATCTTTTTCGAGTCCATGATAACCGAAATTCTAGAGAAATCGTGTAGCTTCTGGCTTGCCTTTCTACAAAGTGACTGCACATGAGTTCTGAAGCTAAGCTTTGTATCTACCGTTATTCCTAGCAGTATTTCTTCTCCACTATCTTCTATAACAGCCTCTCCAACATGTGTTTTCATCTTTTCACTTTTCTCACCAAATATCATACTGCACTCCTGCCTCTGGCGGTAGTTCTTTTAGGAAAAAATGCACCCTATCCAGATTCTTACACTAGAACTGGCCTTAGCAAGTAAATTATCAGGGTTTATAAGGGCTTTTTGGCAAAAATTCCTCTGCTTTTTGGCTAAAATCCACAAATTTTCCCTGATTTTTCATGAGAAACTGCATATTTCCCCTTAGCTTTCATTAAAAAACGCCCTTTCCCCCGACCTGAGGGGTCAGGGTTCGGCTTTTGACTGCTGAAAGCTGTTATTTTTAACAATGTTTTTGACTAGGATGGGTCTGTAAATAGCAAATCTAATAAGCATTTTTCTTACAAAGATCAATGTACAAAGTTAAAAATGCAACATAGATGAGGACAAACTTTGAATGTAAATTGAACAAATTAAATACTTCCGTGATGAAAAAAATGGAATCTTTCCCTGACCTACAGTATTGAAATGCTATTTTTCCTCTGACCTAAGTCAATAGGATCTTTATCTCCCTGACTTTCCTTGATCATGTACTGAGTATGTACTGGCAGGTAAGGAGAGAAATTCTCTGATGATAATGTGATTTATTACGAGAGATTTGATGTCATACATTGGAAGCGAGATGTCTTCCTTTTAGCATTCGCTAGAAGAGCATCAGATTATTTGCTGATTGTTATCACATAAAACCTTATGAGTTCTTATTCTTGCAATATATCCTGTCTAAGATTAATCCTTTTGTGAAGGCACAAGCCTATACCAATTATAATCATAAATCCTTTAGGCTGAATAATAGAATAGGACTTAGGAGGAATCAAAGTGAACAGACAAACGCTATGGAAATGGCATTATTAATTACTTACGAAAGGGAATATATTTACTTTATTGCATCAAACGGGAGCTGCTTCCGGCATTATTTAATGAGCCAATCAATTTTCGCAAATACACCACAACCGGCATTAAAGGCACGGATAATGCTACGAAATGACACAAAAGATCTGACCATAGGCTTGTCTAATATCGAATTACATTCACCTTTACAAGAATGTCATTAGTGCAGAATTAGGTAAATTATGACTTCTGTGATATTTTCAATACCTACTTCAGGCTTAATTTTATACTAGCTACTCTTCAAGGGTAAAGCTTTGTCATTTCTTGAGACTCCCAAATGAATGGCAGAAATGATGCCATAGTTTATAAGCAAGATCAGAAAATTGCTCACACTAAGCATGGTCGAGCTTGCTCCCTACGACATTGACTTTTAACAACACCGATATATATATACATAGCCTTTCCGTGGTGTATATTGTCGGCAACATTGGTGTACTAAAAAGAAGCTGTGCACCCAAGTCAGAGCCGTATAAGAACGGAGACCCAGGCAGACTTAGTTCCCTGCTACTTCTTGGGAGGGGGGGATGTGCTCCATTCTTTTTCCAGTGTAGTTTCTGTAGTACGGGTAACAGTTGCCAATGCGAATATATTTCAGTGAATAATTGCTCTCAAAATTGTCCTGGTTTGTTCGTAGAAACAATGCAAAGTTTAGAAGAAGGAAATTGATAATACAGTATTACTGATGAGACAAAGGTGTGTGGAATCGAAGAGGGAAATTGCGGCCAATGAAAAATAGTAGCAAAGGTGAATGAGGTGCGATCTAAAGGTAAAAAGAAGGAGAGAGACTATATTATCATCTATCAACATGCACTCATTGTTTCGGGGGTTTAATAACTACCGCTTTCATTTTGACTAAAATATAGAGAAGACTATACTTTATTTGCAGCTTGCCGAGCTATGGGAGTGTGTGGAGGAATACCTCAATTTTCAAATGTGTAACGCGTTTGATTGGTTCAAAAATGTCATTGAAATTTTGTTTTGGGATAAATCTGTGTTCATACCGTAATCTCGATTTGTCTCTAGTATTTTAGTTGATACTGATAGGTAATATTTTTGTAGGCAAGTCAACTTACTCTGATTCCTTTTATAGAGTATCAAATGTCTATTGAGAGCTCTCACCCGAATAATAATCTGCTATTTTCTATCAAGATAGGGCGTGTCTGTCTTTATATTCAACAATATACTTCCTTAAGATTTAAAGAGTGTAGTCATAGAAAATTGTACCTCACCCCCCCCCCACACAAACTCAAAAAGGCTGGCACTATCAATGGATTTTTGGCTCCCTTCTACATTGTATAGCGCTACATTACTTATGCAATTTCCCCTAGCACATTTATTCTGAGTGACTGGGTATTGGTATTCCATTGTACCAGCTATAAACTAATGTTTCCATTTCCGCAATGACTTCAGCTAAAAGCTACTAATCTATATTTTATTTTTCTGAATTCTGATAAAGCATATCAAAATAGCCACTATTGTGAAGTTTTGAATGTTTCTAACAAATTATCACAGAGATGCAAACAATTTAATACTGATTTATTTCCTATCAAATCACTGTATTTTCAGCCGTGTTTCAAACTTTTGTAAATGAGTCAAAACTACGTTTGTATTGCAAATCTCCTGGCATTAAGTAACCATATTTTATAGCATTTATTAAGCTATTCTACNCTACAATTTTTCACCAACAGGCCTATTTAATAGTCCTCTTTCAGCTCATATTGTTAAAATTTAAAAATTCTAAAAACAGATTTTTGTGATTTCATCTATTTAGTACTCTATTCTAAACCCTCTTCTCTTCAATTTTTCTAGATATTTTGTTCTGATTCATTTGAGAAACCAAATAAAACTACTCGCTCTGATTATACTTTGCCATATCATCATGCGCTAAAACGCTCGTTATACTCTAAAGCAGGGGAAACCAACCTTTTTGGGCTTCGAGGCCAATTTCACTACACAATACCCCTGCTGGAGCCATATGCTGGTAATGTAAAGCCTTACCTTAGATATTGCTGTTCAGCCTGTAGGACTTCTATAGGAAAAGTAAAATTGGCAGATAACAAGAGCTGCAAATTGCACCAAGACATCAGCACCTTGTCAAAGTAGCATTTAATCTTTAAAAGATATGCAATTTTTCCACAAGCACCGGGGAAGGAGATTGGTGACCCCTGCTCTGAGGCAATATTAGGCTTTCCTAGGCAAAATATCATTTTGGAGACGTACTACTGGTAAAGAATGCAACAAGGAATTGCTACACTTATCTCAAATTTTCTAAAGAGATACTGTTACAATCATAAATTACTTTAGATATCGCCTTGAACAGCTTCAATTTTGTTTTGCAAAGGTATCTTCCATAGCAACATAAGTCAGTGTGGATCAGAAATGAAATGTGTTGCATATTGGAAGAATGAAGATACAAAACCATACCTCAATACAATATACCAAGAAAACATTTAAGCCGAATGCGTTAATGAAAAGGTGTCATTAGGAAAGATGATTGTAAACATGAAAGAGATTGTATAGGTGTACGTAGTTTTCGAAGAAAATCCTGGATGGAAGTAGCAACATTGTCTTCAGATTTTGGAAATTTAATATACTTCTAAGACTATTATAATTAGGTATTTTATTTTGTACGTATGTTGTTTTTCTGATAAGATATGCAAGTATAGTGTAGAGGGAGAGCCCCTTGTAAATCAGTTCTTACAGAAGAGTCACTCTCCTTGAAAACGTGAAATGAAATGAACATATTAGAACTTGAACTGTGCTACAATATGAAATTTTGAACTCAAGCAACAAATAGCTACTACAAAGCTGCGAGATAAGAAGCCAAAGCATTTGGTTGATATGCAGTGAATGTAGTGGAAATGAAGGGCATCTTGAATACTTTGCAAGAACAATTAATAAATCTGCTCCTGCTGGTAAAAACATCATTCCTACCCAACAACTTAAATTAAGATCTTATCGCGCAAAATTCTCATCATCGTACTAAATAGAATTAAACCAAATCGATTTCAATCTGAGACGTGGCTAAATAGTTTGCTATGGTAAAGATTACGGAATCAAATTTCTATTTCAAGAAGTGAAGGAAAATTTCAAAATGCAAAACCATCTAAATTCATGTGTCTTTTTATCAGCATTTAGAAGTTGTATATGCCATTTGTTACTCTGGCGTCAGGGATTCTAGAGCAACTAGAGTGTCTTTAGCAATTATGCGCCAGGAGTGATGCTAGGTGTGAAGTTTCCGACGAGGGGAGTGGCTCTTATGACGGGGCTAAGATACGGTTAGCAGGGTACCATAGCTGCTAAGCAACTGCACTAAAAGAGCTGTTCACCCTCCCAAAGAGGGGCTAGCACGCTCCGACAGGAGGGATGTAGCCCAAAACTTCAACTAGGATCACTCCTGCCATACACAGTAACTACTTCAAAACAACCACTTCAGCTATTGTCATTATTAATTAACAATGATAGCTAAAACTTAATAGTGTAATATTTAGAACATCCTTAGATGATTGATCCAATTTCCCCAAGACTGATTTTCTGTCAAATATTGTGCTTGAAGTTCCATTTCAGCTAAATTTGTAAATAAAGAGGTGTAATATTAACATTAGTGTATTGTGAATATGTTCAGGTAGTAAACCACAACGATCATATGATTCAGACTGAAGCTTTGATTCCTAAAGAGCCAAAATTTTCAATTAGTTCTTTNTTTTACATACCTATACTTGCGTACGTAAAAGTCAAGTGGATAATTTTAGCGCTAAGAAAAATTCAATTATCTCTTTTCAACTGTAATTTTAATGATAAGAGATTTTGAGGTACGTGATATAGTTTTCAGGGTATTACAAGACTAATTTTAGGGCCTTGCTTTTATGACGTGGATCTTTCGAGCGCTTGCAATTATTGATATACAAAGGAAAAGATCAATCTTTTGTTAACATTACTGCAAAGGTTTGATTGCAAGCTAAGCACTTTGAGAAACACCAAAATTTATTTGATTAGTTTCTGCACAGAGAGGTTTGCTCTAGACAGTGGTATAGAAGTAAATCGATAGCTAGGGGGGCTCAACTGATCGCTAGGGGGATCTATTGATACCTAGGGGGGCTCTGTTCTTGTATGTATCTCTATAAGAAATTTTGAAGTTAATTCACGTAGTTTTATATAAAAACGATGATACCATGCAGAAAACAAAGATTCTTCAATGTTCTTATTTCCAAAAAGTCTACAAGACTAGGCTCCTCGTGCCCCTAATTCCTACACCACTGACTCTAGCGCATGACTATAATCAGAACACTTAGCATCCTTGAGAGTTAGATATTTAACTAATAACTAATATATTGAGCAGAGAACATATTTGATAAACGGAAAATTCTTTTCATTATTGAAAAGCGCACATCGTCTAACTTGGATTAGAGAATTATGTCTCTTGATATCATAGATCGAAAAGCGGCATTTAAAAGTATTTATTTCAAAAGTCATATGAAGTCAAATAAAACATGATTTGAAAATGAATGATCGTCCCAAACAGTTGATTAATTGACTTTTGTGTTGTCTTTCATTAAGACAACATGTGCCTCAATCTATAAGATGCACGCAAAACATTTTGTAAGCTTATAAGGAGAAAACAGCATTTGAGAACTCAACAAGAAACATCGACTTGCAAGAGCTCCATGAACTCAAGACAATAAGCTAAAACATAGAATTCTTTCTTTATTAGGTGGAATATTTTTGTTTAGTTGTGTTTCTTCAGTAAACTTAACGACATTTTACTTATCGATCACTTTTTATCATAAACATCAAAGAAAAANACGTTTTGTTATAGTCCTTGCTTCTTCAAACAGTTTTTGACGAAGCAAGGACAATAATTATCAAGTTCGAAAAGACTAGGTAAACATCATGAGTAGTACCCACCTTCGTGCAAATTCAACCCAAACTATTATGTAAACCGAAGTAGTTAGCCAGCAGTAGGAATCCCTCTAAATCTTAATACAGGTTAACTTCAAACTCCGAGACATCGGGTCTGCTATTCTGAAATTTGTATTCGAAGGTTTTAGGAATTTTTGGTGTAACTGTCTAGTCAACACGTTACTGCTAATTGTCCATAGCGCTTCAGATCTTCAAAGCGCTATGCGCAAGCTAAATTAGCTTTCTATCTCAAAAGAACAAGCAAATAGGGTCTTCAATCGTTCCTATTTCAAATGAACAATATATTCTTTCATAGTTTTTTGTATTAAATNTGTTTGTAATGCCAGATTAAGTGAATAGCTATATACTTGCAGTAGAAAACAGGTCTGCACATCATTTTCCTGAGTCCAATGCATTTGTTGTCTTCTAATAATAACAAGTGACTTATATTCAAGAGTTTACCTCAACTTTCCTCAATTTGTTTACGTTTACATTAACACACTTAGATGCAATTAGGCCAACTTTGTCAAGGAAGATCTCAAATACATGTAAAGCTAGGGAGCTACTTTATGACTAACTAATCATATGTTTTGCAATTACACTTAGCATGCTAGCAAATCGTTGATGAAATATCTGACCCTGACGCTCCAGTGAGTAGGAAAAAGTTTCGAATGAATAGACTTTCTTAGCTATTGTATCTCCTAGAAATTGCTCATTTCTTCTTGTGAACAAAGTTTCCTTTTCGACACTACATTTAGCATGCTACTCATCGTGGTTTATGATAGGAATAAGCAGCATCACAATTTTTTATTGATAAATGAGTTGCGGTGTCCTTCCATTCCTAAATTGCAAATATCTATTTCCACTAGCCCCAATGAATTTATGTCGTATTGAAAGCCTCAAACTACAAAGTCGAAACTCCTTGCTTTCAATAACAGATTCATAGTATTGTTTTGAAAGGCTGAGAATTTAACCCTGAATCCATGAAATATATCGTATTATCTTGGTGCTGATAAATGTCCTATATTTATCGCTTCACTATTTTTATTCCTTTGAAAGCTTAGGAAAGGATGCTTCCACTGTATCACCACATAGTCAATGCGCTGCAATTGAAATTCCTAGCGATTTTGTTTTATCATCTTAAACATTTATACTGAGATATATACAATTTAAATGCATCAAGGATGCATCAGAAATTAATTTTTCATTGAATGAGATTGAGATTTCAGGAATTAGGAGGCAATACAAGAAGCTGATTTTACCAAAAGCGCCCCAAAATGCGTGTGGAATGAGGCATACTTTGCCCTATGAGCAATGTAGAAAGGCCGTGTAGGTAGTAACAAAAAAACATTCCTCACTTTGTACCGAATGGAATCTTTTTCTCAGGAATAGAAAAGTCAATATATTAAGCACCATTTCCTCAGCACTTTTAGATTCTTTAGCTTCTTGGTTACATGATTAGTTTCATTAAATGTGTTGCAGCCATTCAGACACATTCAGTTACCAACCCTTCGCTGCGAATGCTCTCGCATCTCCTTAAACAATCTGAATTTTGACTAGTTTAATAACTCGCTGATACGTGAGGTGCCAGTAAAACGAGAAACATTTCAATGAAAAGAGAACAACAATGTACTGTTCCCTTCATTTCCAAATTCTTCTGCCATCAAGTAAGGAAATACTTTTAAAAACTAATATCTTTGCGACAATTATACGCACTCTGTTAATTTGGCAAAGATCAGCTTACTTTTGATATGCATGTTGGAGGGATATGATTTTATTGGGTTTAAATTGTCACGGATACGGTTTTGATACATGTTTACTATTTTGCGCCCTTGGTTGCTTTGGTAGCCTTGCTTTTACGATAAATAGAAATGTATGAGCTTTGCAGACAATATATATTAAAAAGAATAAGATTAATACCAACACCTATCTTCATATATACTCCGAAGTAGAGTTTTTACTCTAATTTACAAAGCACACATTAAAATTTATCAAGAATTTGGTTTCTTTTTACGCTTGAAATCAATGGAAGTTTGTCTATGATAATTATAAAGCATTTGGCATTTGTTAGAGCGGATATACAAAACCAGATGCCACACTTCTAACAAAGTAATGCTTAAAATATGATAATAATANATTACAATGCTATTTGACGTGTTTCACATATACCTATAACCTCAGTACAATTTTTTTAAATTTAGCTACTAGTAGGTTTTTAGCACTCTTGAAAATTTCACAGCCACTCCCTTCACATCAATCATTACATTAATATTTATCAATCTCGAAACTTGCTACATAGTACAGGTACTAGCTGGTACAAAAACATTGAAACTCTCTTTAAAGTTTCATCCAAGTTCAAGTACATAAAATGAACACCATGCATTTACTTGTATGAAAGAATAAAAAAAGTTCCATATCTTATAGGTGCAAAAGTTTAAGCTTGAGTAGCATTAGAAATTCTAAGGTATAGCTGGTCGGTCTGCAATCTGCTTCTTGAAGTCAAATGCTGCCTAGATGTCTTGCATATAAGATTATAAAGACATTTTAGGAACTCAGTGGTATAGTATGTTCACACATTCAACGTGCACTTACACCAGTCAGCTTGTGGACTGTACCTTGTTTGAGCTAGGTTACTAAGCTGTTTCTCTACACAGTTACATGTTTTTCCAAGTAGAGACAGTCATGGGTGATCCATGCCTTCTCTTTTTGGACAACACATTACTTCATAAGCACATTGTATTCAATCACATTCATTATACATTATGACCTGCAAGAGTTGTATTTAAAGGAAGTTTTATACATAATTATTTGTACCCAATCCTAGTATTTCAAATGAGTAAATTAGTACCAATATGCGTTGTATTCTGCAAGTATTAACTTGCATTAAAAAGTTAGCTGGAAGTAATAAACTTTATAGCATTATAAACATAAAAATAACAAGAAGCATTAGTTGCAGCATTTCTCTAGTGCATTTCTACTTAGGTAAGCATTTCTCTTGTGCAAGGCAGATAAGCATACTAATTTGTCTAGAGTTTAATAAATCACTTTATGAAGAAGAAAAGAGTCATTCCCTTTGTAAACAGCAGGGATAAAGAGAAATTTTTGCAGTTTATACTGTCGCAAAAGTTCACCAATCATCTTGTTTGATTTGACTGACTCCCCGTAACAGAATTTATTAGCTTTACAAGGATCCTACATCAGG
>OLMO02000275.1:23359197-23371521 GCA_900291935.2 Cassiopea xamachana
TTTTTTCCTTTTGACATTTTGTCGAAATAAATCTAAAGAGATTTTGCTGAGACGCTAAATTTCATTGCCATCTGTTGACAAGCATCAAGGAGTGTGTATCAAAGCAGATAGCTCCTTTACAATGTTGAAAACCGCGGGGGAGGCTGCAGAGCGGCATAAAAAATTGTGAGTTGTTCCTTTTTCATTGCATGGAAAATAAGAAATCAATGGAACCAAAACAAGCCAGTTTTGAAAAAGCAGATGACAGTCAATCAAGTAATATTTTTGCGACATAAATAAGAAACTTTGCTGAGCATTTTGAATTGGTTACAACCGTTCTGAATTGACTAAAGGAAAGCCTATGATCTGATTCTACCTTGTGCACTAGTGCTCAAAGCGATCATCATCATAATTCATCCATTATGGTTCAACATTAAAGTGAAAAACTAAAAACAAGAATGAGAAAAGACAATCGTCGGATTTAGGGTATTTATATTTGATCAGATTTATATTTAAGCACTTTTTAAGTTTCTATATCGATAAACAAACAGCAATGAACGAAATCTTCTTAAATATTATTTCCTCTATCTAACTCAAGTCAGTATGTGGCCTAATTTCTAGCAAAACTGGATAATTACACGTATAGCCAAAACAACCAGTTATAATACGAGATGTTTAATATGATTTCCATTATTATTTTACGATTTGATTATGCCTGCGATAAATGGAGAAACAAACATTACCTGGTACATATTTCTTTGGTAAATGCATGGGTACCATATGTGGTCCATTGCGTTGTTTTGGGGAAAGTTTGATGACATGGTCGTAAATCAATCTCAACGTATTATAATGACTTATGTATGCATGCGACTCTTCTGCAGCAACCAACACACCAAATTAAAATCACATGCGATAGACGCTGCGTAATCAGACAGAATCCTGAACAATCCAATCAGCAACGGATAAACGACTGTCAATCATTGTAGGAGAGGGTTGGATTAAGTCTTAAAAGAGGCTTACAATACCTGAGCCGAAAAAGAGGTTAGAACTCTACCATCTCTTTATAGCACAAATGTAGCGATTCTAAGCACTTATGTAAAGAAATAGTAGCTTGCAAGGAGTAGTGCTTAAAGAAAGAGAATGAATTCATGAAATATAACCAAATCATTAATAGCTTTTTACAGATTTTATTGTACATTTGCTAAGTTCAGGGAAATGAAGGTACAGTTTTAGAGAATATTNTAATGGATTATATTTAGAATAAAGAATTATAAATAATAAAGAATAATATTTAGAATTTAATAAAGAATTATATTTAGACAAGAGCAAGCAAGATTAAGGTAATGTACTGATACAAAAAGAAAATAAATGATTTTGAAGATGACAACGGACATGCAAAGAGTAATTGTAGAAAACAATAAAGTTTGCATTTGAGTGTCGTATTTTGATCAGGTGTTGATTGATGAATGAGGAATAGCGATTGAGTGATTTCTCTTTGACTTGGCTGAGCTTTTAGAGGAATATAACGAGTAAATGATAAGCAGGTCTTATAAAATCAAAAGGTATCTATAGCTGCTTGGAATCAGTTTCACCCATTGCACACTGCAAGCTTGAAATCGGTCATATTAGCAGGCAAAACCAGAATGAATGCTGTGAAGGACATGAAAAAATTGCAATAAAATTGCTGATTAATTGACTGATAGGAACAGATAGGATAACCAAGTTGAAACTAAGGTTTCTTTCATAAAAGTGGAGTCTTTCAAGAGGACAGCAATTGTTTTCTTTACAGTTAACAGCCTTATCTTCCCACCAAGGGCAAAACCATACAAATACTTCCTTTGATTAAATTAGAAAATCCTATGTAATGGAACTAATTACGATCCACGATTATGGTCTCTTACCAGAGTTGTAAAACCAATTTCAACATTGTTCTATAATAAGAAATAAGAGAACCTTTGGTACTTTAATTTTTAGTGCAATGGAAAAATATAAACTTTATTCTTACAAGAATTGCTAATCTGCTAGAGTGATGACCATAGTAAAATAAGCCATCCCCCTGAAGAAGAACAATGATGAGCAAACGTAGCCGCAAGGCTGAAACCATTCTGAAGATGATGTAAGTCATTGAAACTGTCTGCAATCATGTCCTATTGACATGACTGTCACAATTTTCAAACAGGTGTAATGAATAGTTAATATACAATTTGTTCCCATAGCTAAGCACACTTTGAACGAAATGAAAATTTTCGGCAAGTAGCTCTAAAAACAAAAAATTCTAAATGGAAGAGAAATGGATAAATATTGAAAAGACAAGGTCCTAACACATGTGACAAAAATAGAATAATTGTTTGCATTGACGAATAAGGAGAGACAATAGCCTTCGGTGGTCAAAAGCTGTGCTATAGGTAAGTCCATCAATGCCTGTGTAAGCAATTATTTAATGATAAAGTGTGGCGCCGTTGATAAAGATGAAATGAGAGTTGATGTGCAGTTTAAGTTGACTTGAATCACTTGATTGTAATTACCTATTATTATCTGTGTTATTACCATTGTAGCTCAAGGATTTTATAACACATTCATCAACATATTTCATGTCTACAGACAGTGACTATTATAAAGAAGTCGACATAACAAAGGTGTTAAGACAAGGCCATAATGAGGCTATAATTTCCTTTTATCATTGCTGTTGCTGGGAGGTGTACCTGCATTTCTCTATAAATTTTCAATGTATTTAGCATATTTACGTAACTTGATGTGAAGACAGCCACTGCATTATGATGTACTTTATGAAAATGACATAAAATTTGAAAAGCAGCACTTCAAATAAATTAGATTAAAATGAAACGTCTTTCACCTCCTACCATTAGACTCAACACCCCACCCTTGCTCTCTCCAACCTCGTTTCAGAAAAGGCGGGAATTTTAATTAGCAAGCTGCAGCTGGAGCATTGTTTTGTTTGAAGATGAAGTAAAACATGAGAGTATGGTTGAAAATGTCTTTGCTTGCTTCATTGTTGCTTCCACCTGTACTTTCACATTTAAACCTTGGCTGTAGAAAGCTTAATGTTACTATTGAATCGAATTATGTCATAATTTTTAAGGTGTTTGCTTCAGGTGGATTGCTGTTTTGTATTCGTGTTTTTCTCGCAAAGGCAACACTTTCAAGCATTTAATTGGCCTACTCATAAATAGCGCTGAACATAAAGCAGAAGAAGGACTTCACATTAACTGATAAGACCGTTTCTTGTTTATAAAGAACCTCTCATTTCGACAATTAATAAACATCGAAAGGCAATTACCAATGGCATCAATTATCAAAGATCGTAATTATTCCATATTTGGCACCAAAATTTTAGTAAACTATTAGGAATATGACAAGCAACTGAGAACTTTGAAATGCATGCATATACCATAATGGAAACGAAGCATTATCCTTTGTTTAACTCGAGACAGATTCTACATGTTTGAGTTTCTATGACAGCTCATGAACACGTTACTAATCACAGTTGTTAATATCCATTCAAGTTTCTTTCATATCATATTGTCCTAAGTTAACAATGAGCGTGGAATTCCTTTTGGCTTTATGTTCAGTTAATGCAGATGTCAGTTGTGTAGTAAACAAATGTCATCTTGTGACAACGGCATGAGTGGAATTTCTTTAGCATTTTCTGTCCTACCTACTCTATGTTTTCTATCAATATCTTCAAAATCAGCTTGTGTAATATATTCAAACCCAAACCAACCATCTTCTAGTCGACAGTCTTATCATTGCGATATTCACTTATCTACCATTTTGAGCAGTTGTTGCTATCGAGACATAGCCATTACCGAAGTTTCACGTAATTATAGAAAGATCCTAGTCTTGTCCTCTCTTTGCAACTTTGTTGATTAAAGCCCACCTTTTCTAAAACGATGTCTAGCAAGACTCATTACATTTGCAATGTTGTACATGATAACTGCTTGCTAAGGATAATAGACCTTAAACTCTAGAAAAGTTGAGGAAAGAAACCTGTCTTGAAAGAACATCCCACTATACCTTCATAGATCCTAAGAAAGTCATTGCTGAATTCTTAGCTTTGATTGAAGGCGTAACTAAATAATTATTCCAATAAATATCTCAATCCTTTAAAAATTTGAATGATTGCCTGTAGGTAGAGAAGGCTAGCTTCACTACCGTAAAAATCACAAAGATTAGGTTTACGTACAATTTGTTTTACCTGTAACATGACTCTAGAATATTTGAGGATAAGTAGCAAATTTATTTATCAACTAATATATTCAATATTTCAAAACACTTCCTAAAAATTGCAGTTCTCCTAAACCGTTGCTCTGGAGGAATTAGCGTTTGGTGAAACTTTCAAACGGAATAAATGGTTCATTGCAACTACACTATTTGGAGTAAGAATCAATATGTGAGGTTATTAATTCCTTTATTGTTTTAGGTTGTAAAAATAGGTCGCTATCACACAGTGTGTTCTAGTACACTAATTGGTCTCTAAATGTCCCTGGAATTAAGGCGGCAGTGCGAAACTTCAAAAGCAATCATTCTATCCCATTGATCAGTGCCCTAACTGTCTGGTGGTTGGTTTTCTAAATAATTCTGGAATTATGGCGGCATTGCAAAACAATAAAAGCAATTGCTCTAATCCTTTGGGTTGCTCTGTAGCATCCCTACACATAGCTAATTACAAAAACAAATGAAACTCTCGTGAGATCCTCCCCACAGTCAAACCAAAGGTATGACTCTAGTGCCTCAAATAGAAAGGAGGGGGGATTGAACGGAGGTGTTCATAGCGGCCAATTTTTAAAAGAAGGAGTGCGAATAGAAGGGGAGGAGTGCTCATGCCGGCTAGTTTTCAATACAAAGAGGGTGCTAATAGAAGGGGGTATGCATGTCGGCAGCTTTTCAATAGAAAAGGAGTGCTAAGAGAGGGTGGTTCATGCTGGTAAATTATTTTATTAAAAGGTACTTTAATTTTCTGCATGCTCTGATAATGATCGATTTGTAACATTTATTTTAAGACGGGGAGGAGAAGGAAAATTATCCTAAAATTAAGAGACGCGGGGGCCGTCTATTTGAGACGCTAGAGTATATTGGAGGAAAGTTTGTTTTGAGGTCATATGTTTGTTACACTCTTCTTAATAAGAACACGAGCCTGAAATTTGGTGGAAAATTAAGAACAAATTAAGAACAAGGATGATCTTTAAGCCTTGTCGTAAAATTTATGAAAACGATGCAGAAGCTTTCCACTAACAAATGGACATGAAACATTCTTTGATTTTCGCAAATTATTTGTTTTCACCAGATTCATTGAGATCATTCCAGCCAGCTATGCTGAAGGGCAACCCTCCTAAAACATGTAAGAAGTGAAATGAATGAAAATCATTCCCACAGCCAGGGACACCTGAATGAGAAGAGCTCAAGGGGGGTGGCAAGATTAATCAAAAGGGCAACAAAGAGACAATGTCTATATCATACTGTTCGTTAATCTCTTTTGTGGTATTGAATTTTTCAAGGGTGCATGAAGCAATTCTGAACGAAAGAGAGCTGGCCCCCCCCAAATGGCATCGCTACAGACTAGTAGGTTGCTTCTGTTGTCATAATCACTATTATTTCTAAAAATTTTCAGCAGAGTTTCCTGGCAATTTATAAGTGGTGAGGGGGCTGGAGAGCTTATGGACAACACTTGTATAACATAAAGAGGTCTTATGTAAGCATTGTTGCCAAAAACTTCCAATGTATTTGGCAATCTCTCATACCCCAGTGTGTAATCAAATGGCATACCATGGTTGGACCAAGAGGAAAACTTTTAACATTAAGGGTCCCAGATAGTGGAAAGGAAATTTTGGGGGTGTTTGTTGTAAATAGAGTACAGAAAGAATACCTAAAAGTTTTCTCTCAAAAGGAAAATTTTCCCCTTTGCCCCTGTGCTGCAGGTGGCCTTGCCCACAACACCCTTTGAATCTACGGTTTTACTCCTGGCTACCGAATAATTGACCTCGCCCCCCTCCATTATTAGCTTTCGAAAGTTTTCCAATTCCTCGAGCTTATTCCAAACCCACCCCATTTATTGCTTTCGAGGACTTTATGCGAGCTATCAAGCCTCTTCCCAATTATTCATAACCCAATTATTTGGTATTCCAGAGTACGTACTATCTCAGTTGCCCCCAGTGAGTGCATACTTAGAACCATTGTATTTTCTATAAACATGTAACAGGTTTGGTACTTTGATGTTAATAAAAAAATTATCTGCTTTTTACAGGGGTTGGAATACCTAAGATATTGCTATGGGTATTTAACCATTAGATTCTTGTTATGATGGTGAGCAGTCACCATATTTGTATAGTACTCCACACCTAGGCCTAAGGTCTAAGCCTAACGAAGAACTAACAATAGACAACGTCTCTTGATGTTTTCTATTAGATGCAAATAAAAGACTGACTAATATGAATTAAACACTCACTACATATGGCATCAATTGAACGCTACAGGTTCACTAGTAGATGCGATTAATTGTCGAAGTGGGGTCAAAATAACACATCATGCGTCGTATCTTCTCTAATAAAACAACCTACTCTAGTGTCTCTAATAGAAGGAGGGAGGCAAAAGAAGGTGGTGTTCACATCGGCCAATTTTTAATAGAAGGGGATGCAAATAGAAAGGGGTGTTAATAAGCAACGGGGAGAAGGAAAATTCTCCTGAAATTAATAGACGGGGGCATCTATTAGACACACTAGAGTATATAGCCAGGGGTGATCTCTAGGGGGGCTCTGTGGGGGCCTTGCGGACTGACAATAGCTAGCAAAGCTATGTCCGAGGTCATTCCATTCCTCTTTACCTTTGTGGATGAACAAACGGTGGCACTGTGTGATGGCACTTTTGAGTAAGCGATGATGCCATCAGATCTCATGGATAATAAAACATGCAATCATGGCTTCTAACATTTGCTTCTTCCATGTAAATTTACCTGTGATGAAGCCAAAACCTCGTGGTGTAGAGCAAATATATAGTTTAAGGTATCGTCTTCGTGAGGCAAGACCTGGCTTTATCATTATCTTGGGGCAAGAACCTTATGTGAGAATCTTATCTCCAGGTCAGCAATTCTGTTGGAGGTAGCAAAATCATGCCAAATGTTGGATTTGAGGCATTGCCCCTTGCCCATTGCAGTCACGTGCTTGGTTTAAAGTAGCATTCTAATTTCAAGATCCACCTATCTTTATGCCGAACTTTGATTAATACCCTTGAACATTGTTTGATTGTACATCAGTAACAAGAGCACGACCAAATCATTTAACAGAAGAGTTGAATGAACATGCAACTATTTTAATTTCTGGATTTGACTTTTTTGAAGCTCAAAAAGTTGAGAACATTGTAAGTGAATTGTGAAACAATTGTGACCCAGAAAGTGAAGGAGAGATGTTTCTGGAGAATTTCATAAAAATAAAGAGGCAAGGATACTCTAAGGCAAATATCATATCTTCTGCATCCGATAATCTTTATTGCAGCTTTGTACGCACCCCCACGCCCCCATTTAGCATATCATTGCGTAAAAACAGCAGTGAATTACGTTAAAGCTGGTATGAATTTGGGAAAGTGTTGGAACAGAGCTTTGGAATGGCACAAGTTGGAAGGAAAATGAAGCGAGCAAATTAACAGACACAAAATGCTTCAAAGCCAAGCAGGAAAGTACATTACAGCCAATATTTTCAATGCATTCTTTAGCACAGAAATTAGATTCGTGTGAAGTATTTCACATTATTGAGAGGTCGCAAAGATAATAAACAGTCAATTCTGAGGATGGAAACCTTAACATCCATGGACAAAGAGTTGAAAAGATGCTTTAAGAGGATTTAACATGCAAACAGTACTGCTTAACCAAACATTAGAATCCGATGGAAACCTTAGTATAATTAATTGAATTAAACGGGTACTTCAACTGCTAAGGGGTAAGGTACCAGCCTGATATGAAAAATTAAAACATTGTTATGGTTTATGAAATGTAGCTGGTAATTTCTACACGATTATTCAATGCAAAAGTAGATCTTTCGTGGAAGTGAATGACTTCTTAAAACAGGGAGAGGATAGAGACAAACCCCACCTGTTGGCGCTTGCACGCAGTGGCATTACTGGCGTAGCTTAACGGCGGGGTAACTCCTAAGGGCGTCCAAACTATTGACACACTAGTAGGGCCTCTCAGAGATTTTCAAGCTACATTGTATTATTTGGGGGGGGGGGTTGAGAATAAGATAGGATCCTAATCATACTGAATACCTCGGTGTCCTAAGTACGTCTGTCACGCCACTGCTTGTACACGATCGTTATCAGAGACGAAAGAAGCATTGAAAGTTTGTGGGGCACATGCATTCAGGGACACCCTCATAAGCGAAATAGGGCAATTATTTAACCTGAAAGGGGGCATATTACATACAAAGTTGTGGAAAGGAGGGCACGCTCCCCTTGTGCCCACAGCATATGCGTGCATGATTTTTACCAGAGAAACTGCTACATCAAACACAATTAAGTCATTCAGAATCATCTTCATATTATCTCCTCTTTGCTAAGAATTCCTAAATGCTTTAAAATGTAATTAATTCATGTAATGGGTGGCTTTAACATTAATTAGATGTCGTGAAATAACAGAGATTTACAATACAGTCTAGAAAGAGGTATAGGGATTTACAATACAGCCAAAGGTGGAAAGCATACTTCAACAATATGTAGAATTTAAGGTATGTTGTTTAATATATTAAGAAAGCTTTAGTTATTTATGATAAAAATATATAAATTTTTATCATGAATAACAAAAGCTTTCTTACTTTTTGTAAGTGGCTCTACTTATCTTCAAAAGGTGATCCCTAAAGGTGGGTTATAATTAACTTGTGATTCAATTCATTACAAAAACTAATTACAACTGATATGTTTGGTGAAAACACAGAGCTATATCCATAGCTTCGCAAGTACTCAGTTGAATGGTAAAACATTTTAAACTTTACATTTTGCATATGTGACAGAAACTGGGCAGCATCTGAATAATTTGAATCTCATTTCTGTATTTTTGAATGGCTGTTAATTTATCATATATTCTGAAAAAGACTGCCAACTGAAAAAATTTGCTAGCCTAAGGCAGATTTAATTCAACGTAATTGTGAGCTCATGGCATAAAAATTGAGCTGATATCATCCGTCATAAAGATAAGATGTAATTCAATGGATCATATTGTTCAGCAACAGAACAATGCAGAGGCTCTGAGTTAGAAACAATTTATTGGAACAGTAAATAAATGATTCATTGACTACCTGAACATGGCAGAGAAAGATTTTGGTTACAGTGATAGTTACATCATTTCAAGGAGGATGTCTCAGGGGCTCTTCTAGCATGCAAATTGCCGATGAAAATCCTCATCAAGCCCTTAAATTTCCCACTAGTAGGTGCTTAAAAAATTAGCAGAATAGTTCTGTTATTTACAAAGCCAATTTCAAAATAGCGTTTCCCGGCCGTCTGAGAGCTATTTCTAAAATTTTTCCGGGCCCAACCATGGCGGGTTGTATAATGGATGCAGCATACTAGAGAATGCCTAGTAAATTTGAAGTTTTCGATAGCCATCCTTACCGTCCTGCCCTTACAGCTTGTAAACGGCCAAAGAATATTACTTTAATACATTGGAACAAATGTTGATCGGTGACAATAGAACAGCTTATTAACCACGCAAATTCAGGCAAATTCAGTCTGGTACTCCCTCCCCAACCGAAGGGTTATTGCGATGTCCCTGAATACCATATTTGTTTCTGTCAAAATATGCCTATTATTATTTTTAGCCAAGTGCTCTTCTCTAAAGTTTGTTTTAAAAGAAGTTTGAGTTGCTTAATTTTACCTTGACTTTGCTAGGAAATTCCTATTGAGGATGTGGCGCACCCCACACCTCGCACCCCACTCCCCCTGGCATAAGAATAGCTGTAACTAGAACTGCTATATGAAAATACTCAACCAACGTTCCAGAAAACTAAATAAGATATCTTGGTGCTCTCTGCTTCTACGGAGGAGTGCATTTCGTTCTTTGAATGGAGAGATCACATCATTTGAATGGGAAATTGTGTTTTACACAAATGGTAGGAAGCATCAAATCAAATGGTGATGGATATGGTTTGTAAGAAGGATAAAATTGTACCACATATGACATTTAGACAAAAGGGAATCAGGAGCTATGGAATATCCATTCGGGAGTTTTAGTACATGAAAACATACAGTTGTGAAAAGGGAGGAAGTTCATTGCTAGTTGAACAGTTACGCAGGGAGTGTGGTTGGTTTACCTGAAATTATCGCGTTTAGCAGGAAGAGATGACCATGAAAAAGGCGAAGACTAGAAATGGGTTGAAGGTCATAGGTTATGTAGTGATGAAGTCGAAAATTGTGGGAAGCATAAAACAAAAGTTTAAAAAATCCAGCTGTTCATGTCTTTACTTTCGCTGCAAAAGAAATGCGTTAGCTCTTGCTTTAGTAGGTAGTATAAAGGTTTAGACCAAACATTTAAGAAGGCACAACGGCGTTATACCATGTTACCCTACCACCACACCCCTGAAGCTATCAGCATCACAAAAGCCTACTAGTATTGATCATACGTAGAGTTGTACGAGAATTTTGTGAACTTTTTGTCTCTTGTGTAAATTTTGCTACTTTTTGATTATATATATCCATAAAAACTACGAACAGATTAATTGAAAATTCATTTGCTTGTAGACTTTTAGGTGTGTTGTATGGAGGGTCTATGTAGACCCCAGAGCCCATGTACATCCTGGTTGAATATTATTATTTTACATATAAATTTAGGGTGCACGCCCCCACTTTTCATAATATATTAAGTAAAGTCCCAAATCGCAGCTTACAGAGTTGTTCTAGTTTATTTGAGATGGTTAGTTGTTTCTTGCTCTTTGTACAACTTTATCAGCAATTTTCATGGCAAAATAAAAGAATGAAATTTTGACAACAATCTTGTAGTATTTAAATTACACGAAATTAATATTAATTCAGAATATCTACGAATAACTCTCTCTAATTTTCACATTGCTGCTATTAGAAGCTCATAAAAAGAACTGAAGCTATGAAGTTAAATTGCATTAAGATATTATAAGCATCGTTGGAATATGGTATAAATAGATCAGCTGATTAGCTCCTGCTACATGATCTCAGTGAGCAAATTTGCATCTTTTTCTTACACTGGTTTCAAAATGTTACATTATGAACTAAGTGGTGTATGCAAATGCACCATGAAATTTTATTGCATGAAGATATATTTGCAGTAAATTCATTTGCATTTAAAGTGAAGCAAACTCGTTCTGCTATGTCTCTCATTGTATAATCCTTTTTCTATTTTTTAAGGAAAAATTGAATATGATGGATATTGTCAGATAGATATGAGAGTAGCCGTGGTCTAGCAGTAATGCACACAATTTAGACCAACGTGGTCCTGGGTTCGAGGCCCAACGCAGGCCATTGGTAACGTCAGGAAGGGCATCCGGTCCTAAATGCTCGTGCCAGAACTAAAGTCCTCTCAGAGGCACCCTCCAGGCCCAAAGGAACTGGGGGAACGGAGGTAAAATCGAATGTAATGATTGTCAGATAGATATGATATGTCTAAAAAATAAAGGAAGGAGTTCTTGGGTAATAAAGGTTTAGAAACAATGACACTGATAAAGCTATAGCAGTTTAGCTGAAATCGAAATCATTTCCATTGTTTTCCACAAATATCTATATGTATACTGATGAAGTGCATGCAAATTCTTCTTGAATCCTATTCTTTATCTTAAACTTCTTGTAGTGCTGTATCTTTAAGACATATATTTAGGAGTCAATGGAAACTGACATTTGAGTCCAGTGACCGTACTATGTAACATCGCTGCATTTATATCAGAAGAATACGAAACGAAATTCCATTGGTTCCATTGCCCAGGGGATGGGTCAGTACTTGTAAGCGAGGGTGGTACCAAAGAGAGGCGAATTGTGATTACAAAATATTTCCGACTCATTTTTCTACAATATTCAAAAATTCAACGCTCACCAATTTAAATGGTTGAAATTTAGCATACCCAGTCCTCTGAGAAAGATTTGGATAGCATTCATGGCCTTAAAGAAGAACAATTTGACAAAGGAAATATTTTTGAACAGAAATGTATATTGTAAAGTATATTATTATATATGTATATTTTTATAAAATTAGCATTGGCTAAAAATTTCAATCGTGTGCACCATACTATGCAACAACAACACATATACATATATATATATATATATATATATATATATATATATATATATATATATATATATATATATATATATATATATATATAT
>OLMO02000275.1:23372901-23386126 GCA_900291935.2 Cassiopea xamachana
TATATATATATATATATATATATATATATATATATATATATATATATATATATATATATATATATATATATGTATATATGTATATGTGTTGTTGTTGCATAGTATGGTGCACACGATTGAAATTTTTAGCCAATGCCCAGGCAAGATGGCAAACAGTGATTCCAACATTAGGAAATATCTACAGAGAAATAACAGATACTTTTTATTCGAATAGATCTCTGATAAAAAATGAGAGCTAAAATTAGTCATGATCAGCAGAGGCACTTCAGAAATGAGCTAATAGTAAACAAATCCTAAAACATTTGCCTAAAATTCTAAAGTTTGGATCGACAGTAAACCAATGAGTCACTTTTTCTTAAAAAATCTTGGACCAAAATTAATTGGCACAACGACAAATGGAAGCAGGACGCGTGGAAGTAGAAGCAACTTTAACCTTTAACAGTCTAGCCTTTAACTTTTAACAAAGGAGAAATGAGAAAAAGGATAATCAGCTCTTTCAATTTTCACAAAAAGTAAGTCAACGTCACCTTTAAGACTGATAAAATGTTGACAAATCATGCTTTGATAACATTGTTATGAGCACGACACAAGAAATGCAGTACATACTTGACAGCTGCAGCTGTGCAAAAAGCGGCATTCAAAATCTGTTAAAATTCGTCATCAACATCGGAAAAGCATCGCTAGTATCGCGCAATAGCAGTGTACGCGAAAATCACAAAGGCCCTGCCATCTTGATAGACCCGCTATACATTTATAGGACGCAAAGTATCATGGGAATCATTTGAAAATGGTGGCGCCTTCGGGGAAGCAACTATTAGAAATATGGAAGCAACTTATTGTTGAAATACGATTGATTTTTATAAGGAACAAACCTTCTGCCTTCAGCCTGGGTGATTCTATTCAGATTAGACAACTGCGATGCAAGAAATATGATGTCCAGGTTTTGTGAGACATGAAATTGATGATTTCTCTATTTTGGTTCTAATGTAGTTTTTCAAGTTATCGTTTGAAGCTCAGCCAGTCCATGTTTCTTAACTTCTGCTTAATTTCAACCTCGTGTTTCGTTTTAAACATGTTTCTTAGGGGCCATAGAAAAAGTACGTACGCTCTGAAGGGGGGAGGGGTACCCAAGAAAAAGTACGAAAATTCACAAGGGGGAGGGGGCCCTTAAATGAAGGGCAGGGGCGACAGCCCTGTGCCGTAGGCGTCCATGACCATACTCTTGGGTACCTAATAGACGCCCCCTGCTAATTAATTCTTCAAAAATTGTACACCCTGGACATTCTTATTCCAATCCTCTGACCTATTAATGTTTTAAGTAAGATCTCACCTAAGGCAATATTTAGAGGAGACACTTTGGTCTGCAAGTAAAAAATGTCATAAGTAAGAAAAGCACGCTGATCACATATTGTATTGCTCAGTGTCGTCATTTCATTCTGTGGAATTGGCAATGTCCCTTTGACATAAATTCATTACAAGAAGTCATTGCCTTTTCTATAACAATTTTTGTCATTTTACGACCCCCTCTCATATTAGCGTTTTGGGATCCTTCCAACCTCCCTCTTCTACTATGTACCCAAGAGCATAAAAGGATGCTATTGGTTTGCACGCCCACTTTCATAGACGGACACGAAGTTGAGTGAAGTTTTGAAAAATTGTTAGTACTAGTTTAGTTTTTCATTGATAATTATGTAATGGTGTGTTATGTGTCATTTCTGTTCCTGTTGGTTTCGTTTTGTAGTAATCATTCACATGCATACTATTGTGTCACACTGCATCTCCATAGTTACTGTCATCATCTCTTTGTTTAGATATAAATCTATTGTCAATGTAATTTGGGTGTGTTGTCCATATGAAATCAGTACTTGCGCTTGTCTGAAAGCCAGTTATGTTTCAATCGTCGTTGAAACGTGTTACTCGTGTAGTATGAGTCGCCGTGAATGTTACTTGTGTTTGTGTCGCCATGGATTCAGGTGAAGTTACCGTAAAAGTTGTTGTTGCTGTTACTGGAGATTATAGCTAAAGTTGTTTTGACTGAGTTTGAGTGCTGGTACTGTTACAAATTTTGAATAAGTTATTGCTGCTGTAAAACTTTTATAGAACTTGTTGGAACATCGTTATTATTATATTACTCTATCAGTTATATACCATTGGATTTTATTTGCTATAAAGTAAAGTAAGGGTAGTCCCGTTACTTTCGTACGTAGAGGAGTGCCTGTTAGAGAGGACACATATGCTGAGCCATCGGCATGTGAGGTAGGGTGGCCAGTTCCTTTCCTCTCCGCCTTTATCTCCCCAGTGTTCCCACTGGGTACCCATTTGCTGCTGGGTGAACAGTGAGCGAGCATTCAGTCAGAGCATCGAGTCGGGCTCGAACTTTAGACCTTCCGCTTGGGAGGCATGCGCTCTAACCACTATGCTACCTCGCTCATCTTATTTGTTATATTGTAAAGAAATCAATTAGTTTAACAAAATGCTACGTACTTTCTTTGCTATAAGAATACCTACCTTTTCACTGAGCCTCAATATTGCTAAATTTTCTTAAATTTTGAGCTTCAAATTATTCTTCAAATTACTCTTGCAAATTTGTCTAAAAACTTAAAGAAAAAATTAAATTCTGTGGTAAAATGTATAAAAGAAACAAGCAAGTGGGGAATCTTCACTACGAAATTTACTCTAAAAGAACACAAATAGACATGAAAATTTAAGCCCTGATGCGCTCTAGTTATTCTTAGTCCTAGGTGTCAGAAAATTTGAGCCTCAATATTTTAAAAAAATAAGTTTGTGTTCTGCACCTTCTGTAAAATGTGGCACTGAATCGGCTCGGAGAATCCACCAAAGGGGCCATTCAAATATTACGTCACGTTAAGGGGGTGGGAGGGTCTTTTGCTTTTTGTGACAAAGTGTGACAAGGGGTGGCTGGGTGGGTTGTTTTTGTAGTGTGAAGTCACACTTTTTAAACAACGCAATTTTTTAGCACATTCTGTTTCATACTAGCACATTGGCCTTTTAGAAGAAATTTGCCTTCACGTCGAAAAATTATCTGGCAATCCTATTTGGGTGCCATTTTGAGGCCAAAAACATAATAAACACATTATTATGAGAGCTGAAAAATATCCTATTAAAATTCATAATGTGATGCCACACAATAGGGGTGGGTGGTAGTTTTGAATTTGTGACAAAGTGTGACAGGGAACGGCTGGGTGTCTAAAAATGCCACAATTATTGTGAATTAATATGTGAATGACCCCTGAATTGCTGAAGTTTTAGCAGTTTCATTTCAACTACGACTGCAAGTACTTTAAGTTAATGACTACGATACCAACTACTAAAAGTGACTTAATATTTGAAGAGCCAACGATACCACACAGTAGGTAGACCGGGTCGGGTGTGGTTATCATCTACCACACAAAACATTTGTCCGCAAATTATCAAATTATTTATTCGTCTAAGAAGAGTTAGGTGTTGCCGCGTAATGCAAGGCTGAGACCACACCCATACGTCTGCCCACACATTTTCGTCGGCAAAAAAGATGCTACGCTTTCAAAAAAAAGTGTCTAGAACGACCTTGAAACCAGGATGTAATAGCTTTTACATGGTAGAGCCAACTTGACATGTCTACCAGCACCGTAATGAGGGGAATGTGAGGTTTCTAGAGACACAACTCCCTTTGTTTTAGTCAATCAAATCTTACACATTAAGAGCCAGTGGTACGTTTGCACATGCCCCCCCCAGAGCTCATAAAAGTAGGGGACCCCGAGCTAAATTTTGAAAGTCCTAATGAGTTCCAAGCTCTTCAGACAAGGGTATTTGTTTGGTGGCAGGGAAACTGCTTTTCTGGACTGTATCGAAATGCATAGCGTTGTACAACTTATTCCAGTTTTTATTAATTAATGAAGCATACAAACAGTTGAAGCAACCCTGTTGTAGGGGTAGAGCTCTTCTGCCTTAGTACTCAAACATAAAGTTTATACGTGTGCAGTTGGCAAAATTGCCAGATGTGCAATAGCAATTTTGGTCATTTATTCATCTTGCTATTAACTTCTCTACAGAGTTAGCTAAGAAGCATAAGGTAGCTGTCATTTTTAATACTGGGTGGAAGAATTCTTAGAGGGATGTCAAATTTATTAACCTTCTTTTATTGGCTGCCAAATTTTTTTACCAATTCATGATGGAGTAGAAATATTTTGAAAAAATTCCCACCATAAATATTATTTACATGCTAAGTGCAGAATGTTTATTTTTCCAAAAAATATGTATACAATGCTCTCTTTTTAAAAAATGAAAAACTTGTGAGCAAAACGTTATTTGAAATAAACAGTTTGTGTTACTTGTTTCTTTGATCCCCTTTCACTTTTCCATTTTCCTGTCATATCCAGATGGCAATTTGTGCACTTTCAAGCTTTAGATCCAAATTGAATGACACAAATAGATCTATTGTTGGGTTTTCAATTTTTTTCAACATTTGAAATGGGGAATCACATATTATTCAATATAATGAATGGAGTCTTCCACTTTCGTACCCACCATTAAAAATGACAACTCTCTAAATTACACTTTTCTACTGTCCATCTAATATCAATTTAGCATATTTCCTATCCTTCAAAGGGGCATTTTCCGACATTATAGAAAGCGCAATTCTAGAATTTTTTTCTGGGAGCAAGCCTCAATTTTCAAGTACGTTATGAAAGAATATTGTGATACAGATGTTTGGTTGAGAACAGTTCCGGCTCTCAAATTTGGCTTCTACATCTGTGCACACGTGACCCAATCGGCATTGGATTATTTCCAGGCTCCCCCCTATCAACACTATGCCCAGGGCTGCAACACTAGTAAACGCTGTCTTGAGAGGAGGTAACTGTTCAGCGTCAAGCGGTGTTTATGCTTCTCGGACGTCATGGAGAGAAAAATACGAGGCAAAGAAACAATTAGATGACAGTTTCAGATAAAAAATTGATAGAGAACGGATAAATCTAATGTCTAAAATTTATTTCAACCTTTCAACATTTTTGCGAATTTGGTCACAAAATATATGAACTACTCAATATAAGACAAGGAATTATCTGAATTCTGAAACACTATTTGTTTCGCTACCTGACTAAAAATAACTGAAACTATTTACCAGCATTCCATAAAATGAGCCTTGATCGATTCAATGTATTTACATAACAATCTCGATATCCTTAGAGCCCGTAAAGTCTCAATTTAGCCCCCCTGGGGGTTTACCGACTTAAAGCACTTTTAAGGTAGGCTTGTAAGAGAGGGGGAGTTAATTTTTGATATAAGATATTTTTCAGTGGTAAACTAAATAGTAATATATCAGTTTTGTATGTAAATAATATCCTCATTCTCATCACCAGTTACTAGTTGTATTGTACAAGAAGCTAGAAATAAGGTATGGCAAATCTTATATGAAAATCACTGGAAGAAAAGTAAAATTGAAAAATTATATCAAATAACTGTTGATCTTGAACGTTTCTATTTGCAGTACCTCCATATTTTGCTATCAAAACAGGAGGTTTAATTGAGAGGGAGCTTAAAAGAGAATTTACGGTATATCATATACGTTGCTAAACTTCAATCCATTCAAAATATTAAAAGATGAATTCATAAACCCGTGAATTTTCCAGGTTCTTAATCACAACTCTCATTATCCAATGCAATAAACAGAAACCCAGAATGGACGCCCTAATTAGCTATCCTAGAGATGCTTTATGGCGTGTCAATACACGTTGTACACGAACCAATTCCTGAAAAATACCAGCTATGAAAGCAACATATTGTACTTAAAACGTTAAACAACCTGTAAGCCTATGACAGGCTTGATGTGTCAAAATTGACATTGCTATTACGGAGAAGACACATAAAAACAAGATTTAATAGAAAAGGAGCAACGCGGCACAATTCCGAACACACACACTTTGTGGCATGCTAGCCTGCACATACGATACTTAAGTTCACAGAAGAAACAGCCAGGCAGCATAGAAAGAGCTACGGTATAGTTCAAAGCCATTTGATGATCGACTGCAGATGGTAGAATTGCGGGTTTTCTACTTTTAAATTCCAACTGACAGACAGATAAACCTCAAAACTGCGTCAGTATTTATCAGGAAAACATAAAAGAAAACAGGTGGCCAATAATTATTTTCTACCGGATTGCAACTGCAAAACACTCTCCACAATGCCACCATTATATCTGTGTCAAAACACAGCTTTCATGTTGACGTCAATGATCTTGACATAAACAGATTCAACGATGAAACTGCAAAATAACCACGCGGAGAAACCTTGACGACCATCCCACGCACATCTGTCTCTCTAACTCGCTAACTGGAAAGCAAGCCGCAGTATGGCCAAAGATAAAGGGAGTGATTAATTTAAGCTCCTATGGCGGATCCAGGAAGGTAACCAGTAAGAGGCCAGGTCGAGCGCCACTTGCCTCAGACACAAGGATATATAGAACCTTGAAGTGTTTGTTAAAGACCTATATCAACGCTACCTCTCAGACAGTATACATTCTATTATCTGATCGCCTATATGGGCAAGGCATATTTCAGTTAGAAACAATGGAATCTAAGGATGGAAAAACAACAACAACAACAATACAGGGCCTATCAGCTACGACGCTGACACAAAATTCTTGATAAGAAATATTCTTTGGAAATTTAATTTTGTTTATAGATATTATCAATTCTGTTCAGGTCTTCTAATTATTCCTCTATAAAGCCAACGGCGGCGCAACAATCAAAAAATTTCTCGCAAAACCAAAATATTCTACATCAACTCCAATTTGAATTCTTTCATTCATTTCATATTTGTGGTATCTGTCTGATCAGCGACAAGCAATGTCGCAACAGCGTAATGAGCACCCCCCAGCTTAGCTAGCTTTGACGTACAATTGGCCATTCGAGTCCGTACAATATACCGGCACTGGTTGCATATGTGGATGACTTGATTGCGCGATGTGTCCATGTTGACCCATCTGCGGCCTTGCTTGCATAAAATTTGGATTCGAAGCTGCCTGAGCATCGATAGTGTTCGGATCTGTCATTGAACACGAGGGATAACCGTACGGTGAAAGGTGTGGTACAGGTGCATAATATCCGGGTGGGATTGATCCCTCTGGGTAGTATCCACTATGGATTGGAGGGTGACGTTGATCTGGGGGATATGGTGCAACAGGATAATGTCCGGGTGTATACGGAAAGTTCATGGAGTATGGGCCGGGAGAAACACTCTCCGGACTTGAACTGCGTCTCCGTTTTGACTTGAATACAGTAACTACAGATGATTTTCCAGCCCGGTTTGATGCGTCAATCATTGGCTGTACAACTCTACGACGTGCATTTATAAACCTGAGGAAACAAAATCAAAAAAATCATACTCAATTGAACTCTTATTCAATTCCTTTAAATACAGCTAAGCAGACTAATGAAACTACTACAGGCAAATTTTGCCAATAATGTTTGGAAGAATGAATAACAAATTACGAACAGCAAAACATTGCAAGAAAAATTCATCCTAATTTACTACACACTTTTTTTATAAGGAACCTACCTCAAGGCCTAAGCTCTAAAAGTTCCTTATTTGTAGACCTCAAATCAGCAAATTGTAGTACCAAAAGTTCCTTAATGGTTCCTTAATTTTCACTGCACATCAAGTGCCATAAAAATAGTACAGAAACACGAAAAATATAAACTTTTTAATTTTGCCTTTACTTGTGGCTAGAACTGGGGAGCAAAAACACAAAGAAGGTAGGAACAAAGTTTTACAAATTCAAAATTGAAACGTTAATCAATGAATATAATGTCTATTCCATTAATGTCATCCAATGTAATATAACCTTCACAACTCGATATTCAGCTAGCTTGATGTTGTACCACATTATTTCACCTGTATGCCAACCTTTTTTAGTTCTTGATGCTTGCAGTGATAAAAATCTTTCAAATCGAAAAGTTCCTTAGGGATTTCGTTTTTATTAGTGTAAGTTCTTTAAATACTTTGGTCTTCTACATGCAGGTTTCTTATAAATCATTTCCTTATAAAAAAAGCGTGTACTCCGCATCAACCGCAATTCAAAGGAGACTAAACACTTTTCAAAGTATAGAAAACGACTCAAGCCCGCAACTATACTTACATACCGTAATGCCTCGATTTAGCGCCCATCCTATTAAAAATAATGAATAAGCGCCCACCTTTGACAAGAGCCCATTCCTCAGTCATGAAAAACAGGGTTCCTTGACATTTTTAAAGACATTTGTTTTACCGTTTAATTATGGAATAAAGGAAGGTTACTCAACAGATATACATTAACAGTCTATTTTAGTTTTCCAACATCTCAGTATCAATGATTTTTTCTTCTCTTCATGCTTTCCCACCAAAACTTCTGTAAATTATCATTTGTAACTGTTGTGCACTTGGCTAGGCCGATTTTTGCTTTCATTTGCTAATGACTTTGTCTCCAATTTCTTCCTTTTCACTATCTATTGTCTTTTATTTCATTTGAATGGCCCTGACATCCATTTGAATAAACAAGCGCCCCCCTTCGAATAAGTTCCCACCCTTGTGGATCAGAAATTTTATAAGCGCCTGGGCGCGTAATCGAGGCATTAAGGTACCTGGAATAACAACGTCAATAACAGCAAAATACGCCCATAACGGTCACCCAATGGATTAACCAATTTTGGGCGTTATATAGGGTGGCCGTCGTGTACAGGTACAATTCTAAACAAATTAGTTGCAAGAGATGGTTAACTGATAACTGTTATAGCAGGTGGCTGTCCTATGGAGGTGGCCTCTAAGCTAGGTTTTACTGTACCTACAAATTCTGCATCAAAAATACACAAAACTAAGTTGGTTGTAAAATCTTGGCTGGAGATCTTGGCTTTTGAAGTTTAATCCGATTATTGAACTATTTATCAATGTGCTATTGAGAGCCTGCAAATCAACCGAATAAATACGATAGGTCACATCCCATGAATCCTTTCACATTTAGTTCTATCAAAGTTTAACCATATCTGACAGTAGGGCAAACCCAAACATTCAGTCTTAAGAGATTAATAACGCATATCAACTTTAATTCCCATTGTCTGTTATTTCAAAATTCAGAACCTTTAAATTTCACGCCCCAAAGCACAACTTACCAATTGTTTACTTGCAATATTGTCAGACCAGTTTCATTAGCCAACTGTCTTTTCTGTTCCTCAGACGGATAAGGGTGCTAATACAAAAAGACAGAAAATGACGTATATCAAAATGAGCTTAATTTCTCCTAATAAATATAAAAGGAATATTTATGTTCCACAAAATCCCGAATATAGCCCCACTATAAACTAACCCAAATATCCATCCGAATATACGCCCCTGAAAATAAGCCCAGGTCGTATATTCCGGATTCTGTGCCTATAATTAGGATTCAATGGAAGATATTGTTTCCTGAGAAAGCATAAATAAAACGACTGTTATAACATGTTATCTTGTGTTGTGAATGTCCTATTTCTTCACAAAACCATTGCGTACACCATGTCTGTCCTATTTATCCCATGCATCTTGCATTTACTTTTGTCCTTTTGTGAAGTTTTAAGCAATATATGTTGTTATCGGACTCTCTTGATTCGACACCGAATGGGGACTTTCTTGGCATACACAAGCCATCTGTTAACCCTAAGAACAGTGGCGATTTCTAAAAATTTTAACAAGGGGGGCTCTATGCACAACCACGCCCATAGTTTGGGTGTGGCCTAGCTACAACCACTCCCATATTTTCAAAGATGGAAACATACTAATTTAGTTTAATTCTGATATAGTACAATCAACAATAAAAGATGCGTCAATAACCATGTAGCAGTGCACAACTGACCATAACACTTTGGAAGCAAAGCCAATAAACTCTGAAAAGCTAAGCCAATGCAAGAATTCTAGAGGGGCTGATACTCCCCAAAATGAGCAGAAAGTTTAACAAGGGGGCTCCGCCCCCTGAGCCCCCGAGAAATCACCCCTGCCTAAGAACCCACCAAATATATACCTCCCTTGAATATACGCACACCAAAAAGGGCTTACGAACCTCTATAAGCCCAGGGCTTAAATTCGGGATTTTACGGTATCACAATATATGTAATTGCAACACACTAAATAAGCTACGAATAGGAGATTTTAGTATACAAAGAGTAATATACTCAATATCTTGATGTATTATGCCTCACAGAGGCAAATAAAAAAGGCTGCAAAAAGGACCAGGAGGTATCAATAAAATTAGCATTGACTATGATGTTCTACGCTCAGTTCTATGGCCACCCAGCTGAAGTAAACTTTGTTACTACATACAATTCTGATTGTTTCTGATCAATATAACAATAAACACATTTTTTATAAGAAAATCCATAGAATATAGTTTATATGAATATCAGTTCTGATCTAAACAAGCAGTTTTCTAAAACTATAGCTTGTTATGAGCGAGGTAGCATAGTGGTTAGAGCGCATGCCTCCCATGCGGAAGGTCTAAAGTTCGAGCCCAACTCGATGCCCTGACTGAATGCTCGCTCAATGTTCACCCAACAGCAAATTGGTACCCAGTGGGAACACTGGGGAGATAAAGGCGGCGAGGAAAGGAACTGGCCACCCTACCTCACATGCCGATGGCTCAGCATAAATGTCCTCTCAATAGGCACTCCCCTACGTACGAAAGTATACGGGACCACCTTTACTTTACTTTATAGTTTGTTAGAAAATTTAAGTTGAAATTTACTAAAATTTAAGATATGCAAAATGCAAGGCCTTAAGGTCCACCAATGTCTATTTCTGGTAACTTTAGACAAAGTTTTATACTTCATATACTAAATCTATTGCTCTGTAACCTACCTAATAACTTTCAAACTGAAACATCACTTTTGAGATTCAAAGCAACCAGCAAGAACAAAACTTAGATTTTTAGGTATCCTCTCAATTTCGTTTTCAATTTTCTTTTTTGTCTTTAATATTATAATTACTTTGTAATAAACAGGTCTATGGTTGATAAAAGTAATTTATTTACTGAACAAATTAACTTGCATAATATGAAAGACAACTACCATTAATATTAATATATTACTAATTGCAGAACATACAAAAACATCTTGATACTCAAGCCACGCAGCAAATATCTCTATGTTGTAACCACCTCCCTGCCACACTTCAATCCGTAGAAATGCAATAAACATTTTTGCATGTATAAATGGTTAAAGCATCAACTGCTATTTACAATCTATGGCTATTAAAGGTGACATAATCGCTTGTAATGTTTCCAACTAAAGGAATCGAATTTCATTATCAGATAGGCCTATGGTTCACCACTACGGATTTCCACAGGTAAGCCAGGAATCTGAGGGTATATGTAAGAATTCTGATTTCACCCATCATGCTCATGAGTGACGTTTGGATTTACTCTTGAGCAAATCACTGCAGTCTCATTAATCAATTTTCCAAACAATTTTCAATTCCCGGGCTTTATTCCAACCTCCTTAGGTCTCATCCCAACCTTCCTCTTCAAATTCCAACTTCCAGGTTCATATTCCGAACTAGTCACCTATCAAATGGAGGGAAGTGAATTAAGCTGTTTGGTATCCGTCGATAACATATCAAACCAACTGCTAGCTCAAATTCAAACAATTTTCGTCTCTTGTTTTCTTCTCTTGCTATTCAAACCCTTCAAGCCAGCGGCGGAGCCAGCCATGACAAACTGGGATGGGGGATGGGGGCTTTGTAGCCTTGCCCTATAATTACAATGCACTTTGGTTGCCACACCCATTTCACTGCAAGGAAATGACTGCCGTAAAACCTCCATTAAGTCACGGGCACTCATTTAGTTTTTGGAGTCATAGAGGTAGGACTTAATAGAGATGGTGCCCATTAGAGAGGAGACTTACTCCAAACTGAAGGTAAATTATAACACAAATTCTATAGCATTCCCTCTCCATTGCTTTCTTTGAAAAATCGGTAATAGCAACCTCAAAATTCTAGTCACATTAGTCAACTATAATATCCTGATCTTCATCTGAATCATATCAGGGTCAATTGATAATCCTGGAATATCTTCTAAGCAAATGTTCCCCTCTTGGATTCCTTCGAAAGGATCAGTTTACTGTAGGTTTTTAAGATGAACCAGTAATGCTGTGCATGGCCCATACCTCACAGACGTGATCTCATATGGCAATATTCTCCATGCCTCAAGAAACCATTCAGTGACTTACTTCTACGAAAAAGGGCAGCTCAATAGAGAGGGGGGCTCTAAAGAGAGGGGGGGCTCCCTCACCCCAATTCTAACGTTTTCTCATCAAATTTGAATATCGATTCTGGCGAAAACTGGGGGGCATGCCCCGCGGTAAAACCACAAATGCTTCCGGCTGTCAGGGAACCAAGAGAACAACTGGATACACAAACGCTCAACTGAATAAGAAAAACAAACATTTGGGAGATGGCTCTTCACTTAAGTGTATAAACTTTCTCAATTTCAAAGAGTAACTTGATAGATATTTCTACATTCCAGCTGGATGAAAGTGATACCGTAATGGTTCACGCCTAGGGATTCACAACGGATAATCCTCTCCTTTATGGTATAAAACATAAGGATCGTTTAAAGATCACCAGAGGGGACATGAAGATTAAATTTTCAAAGCCACAATGAAATTTCACAAGCAATGGCATAAGTTAATACATGCTTGTAGAGCTGGGGGAAAACTTCACTTCAGAGGAAAGAAAACCTGCGACCAGGCAAAATCTTGGCGCAGCTACCGATACTCAATCCATGTTTTGCGTTGTATTTTAACTGCCTACAACATAACATACTCATAACAGCATATATTCCCTCCTTGCTCTCTCAATAGTCATCTTGCCAGTGCATCGTTGGACGCTATTAGCAATGTATTGATAAAGAGGTACAAAGGCTATCACCTTCTGGAATTGTGGAATAAGCTGCTGTACACCAAAGCATTTTCTGTCTGTAACCAGTGGTGCAAAATTGACAGCTAGTATAACTCGTTTCGTACAAGTAATTCTACAACAACTTAAGGACCTGGTCCACCTTGCTATATAAGAAACTAAGGAAGTGGTTTGGAAAGACTTTTTCAACAGTTTTTTAAAAAAAGAATGCTGATTCCAAAAGATAACTTCACTTACACTAGCCTTCTACGTCCAAGATAGTTACTGAGTTTATTGTGTTGTTTTGTGTTGTGTGTGTATGTGTAGGAGAGGA
>OLMO02000275.1:23386152-23404165 GCA_900291935.2 Cassiopea xamachana
GGCAGCAGACCTCATTAAAAGTACTTTGTGCCGATGTGAGAAAAAATGTATCTGCAGAAAATATAGAATTTACTAGACGGCCAGATGCAGATTTGGATGAAAAGTGCCTGCAGAAAATTCAGTGTGACAGTTTGTGCCTCCGGGCTGCCTTCGCGCAGTTTAATGAACTCTGGGGGTAGGTGGGCAGGCTTCCCTCTTATCCACGTCTGGCTGCAAATGAAAACGGCACAACTTGATTACTCTCAACTGAATGACACAATGGAGGGAAGAGAGTGATATCATTAGACCTTATGATAAAGGATACACAACTGTGGCTTTGATCACTAAAATGCAGTAAAATACAGTAAAAACTGATGGCCTATTTAAGTAAAACAACAAAAGTAGGAAAGGCATCACAACAAAACTGTACTGAAACCTGCAAAGAGAGACATATTGATGAATGTAATGAGAAAAACTCATGAGACATACCGTTAGATGCTGAAACAGCCATGCCTTCATTATGTTTGTAGCCATCTTTGGAAATATACCTCTCTTTTTTTGCTTTCTTTTGTCTTTTTCTTCATCATCTTGCATGAAACTGTCTTCTGAATCATGTAAGTTCTCACTGAAACCAGCATCTTTAAAGGAATTAGAAAAATATACATTACTTGACACCATCACTCACATCAACTAATGAACTGTTCCTTTTATACCAATGTAATTTTAGCTTCCATACAGGGTTGTACAACTGATAAAAACTGGGTTACGATGCCCAATCTTGGTTCCCTTCGCATACGATCAAAGCAATACTTCCTGTGCTCAAGAGGACATTGCTACATGACCTTACGCTTATGTTGGATTGGCCTGTTGATTGCTGATTGTGTCGATATAAATATAATATCCCTTTTACTGCGGTTACCCCTTCCATTAGAATTCCGCGAGAGCTTAATGTTTCCATGCCAACATTAAAACAAATGATCAATTTTAATTTATTCCAATCAAATAATGTGATAAGTTAATTTCAAACAATAGTTTTGAAGATTAATCACTATATAAATAAAACAAAGCATCAAAGCAACGACAGAAGATTACATCCCAAATTATCAACCACCAAAATGTATTTCAGCGGATTACGAATATTTCAACAGGAAATCCTCAGTAAAAGTAGTTCACAAAGTACCATAAGAACCAAACAGGCCATACGATAATAACCGCCCAAGCGTCTGGGGCGACAATTCTAGGGCAGACAAAGTTAAGTCATCCAGATTTCAGGAACAAAATTTAAAGTGAATTCAGTATCATTACTTCCATTTTATTGCTTGCGATTGTTCCATGGGAAATCTTCCTGTTCGCATTACTTTTGCAGAACGATATGGCATGATTATTCTATTTACAGTTGGCTTCTAAGAAAATACAGCACGGTCATGCTACTTAAGGCCAACTTCTACTTCAAACTAAATAAGCTATATACAAAAGAAAAGAAGCAGTGTTACACTCTTTTTATAAGAATAAAGTTTATAAGAATATTGAGACTCAAAATCACTGAACTTTAAGAATAATTTAAGAATAATGAAAGGCTTAAGCTTCATCAAGACATAACTTTAGTGCATCCTGGTTGTACTGCTTTCAGGTATGCTTTTGCATCATCGATACAAACAAAAACTATTGCTTAGTCTTATGATGAAGTAAAACATCAATAAAGATTTGAATATATCGCTTAAATTTTTAGGCGTAGTTACACCATTGATGGCTAAGCATATTTTAAGAATCATTCTAGGCGCAAAATCAGAAAAATCTAAGAATGTTGCTGCTCGGAAAAATTAGGTATTCTTAACAAAAAAACAGTGTATGCGTTAAATAGAACCTGATTACAAATAATACAAATCTTTTATTAACAAGAATCCTAAATTTGGTATCAAAATCTTTAACAATCTGCAAAATTTATACGAGATGCAGGATTCTTGTAAATTAAAGATATGCATTATTTGTACTTCAGTAAAATCCATCCAGGTTGCGATGGACAAGATTATTCGAGTAAAACTTGCTCTACCCCACCGCAACAACCAACGTCATCAAGGTAAGTGATTCCCAAACTGTTCAGTTCACTCAATCACTTTGTATTTTTAATCAAGGTAGAGTATACAGATAAAATGAGCGAGGTAGCATAGTGGTTACAGGGCATGCCTCCCAAGTGAAGGTCTACGGTTCGAGCCCGACTCGATGCCCTGACTGAATGCTAGATCACTGTTAACCCAGCAGCAAATGGGTACCCGGTGGGAACACTGGGGAGATAAAGGCGGCGAGGAAAGGAAGTGTCCACCCTACCTCATATGCCGATGGCTCACCATAAGTAGTGTCCTCTCTAACAGGCACTCCCCTACGTACGAAAGTATACGGGACTACCTTTACTTTATACAGCTAAAAACTGATTATATACAGTCATACACAATACAATCAGACTGAATAAGCTAATTACAACAAAAGTAGCACTACGTGATAAAAATGACGTCACTTAAAACAAACATCAAAATCTATACAGGCTGATAAGACAACGAATCGAACACTTTAAGAGTATTCTTCTCACGATCTGCTTGGAACCTTTCACTTCCTCCCAAGGGAATGAGAACCTCAGTTTGGGAACAACTGATTTCAATAATCAAGGAAGTATTCTCAATAACTGTCTCGCTCATCCGACACGACTTATGTGACAGTCACGAACAAAATGACTTCCGTAAAGATGA
Source organism: Cassiopea xamachana (assembly GCA_900291935.2). Taxonomy (NCBI): domain Eukaryota; kingdom Metazoa; phylum Cnidaria; class Scyphozoa; order Rhizostomeae; family Cassiopeidae; genus Cassiopea; species Cassiopea xamachana. Next base: position 23,388,873 of record OLMO02000275.1, read on the forward strand.
AAAATTGACACTAACCGATAAAATAATAAGCTTTTGACATTTTGGCACCAAACATGTCACATCTGGCACAAAATATTGCATCCTACACAAGTGCCATAAATTCTATAAGTGAGAGTCGCATTCCAGACATTCCCCATCCTACACATGTGTCAATTTCGCCCGCAAAACCGTCGCAACCTACACAGAAGTGTCACATCCTACACAATTATTGTACTCTACAAAAGTATTATATCCTACAGGACTCAAGAATCTCCTCCTACTACCCACTTGCGCAGCTGGAATTCGAAGAATGTCTCTGGAATTAAATTTTCAAGGCCGTTCCGTTCGCTCGAATACAGTCGCACGAATGATCTCCCACTCTCTCGCACCACTCTGTGACTCGTGTTTTAAGCATGCTTTTGTTAAGTGAGGCGAGAATTAAGTGTGTTGATTGGTATTGCTCTTGCTAGTCGCAAAAAATAAAATTCCATTCAACGACCAAACTCAGTCGCATGATCCAAGATGACAAAGGAATCTCCGTCATTAAAACAAACCAAGCAAGTCCAGAGAGCTAGCCGCGCATGCGCATGACCAAATTCGAAATACCTAACTGCTTGCTGAACATTAGCATTCAGAAAAATTTGATTTGGAGGATATGGCTATTTTTAAATTACCATAATCGAAAAACAGTGTTACGTCTGTTTTTCGAACAAGGTAATTTAAAGATAGCCTTATCCTCCAAATTGACTTTTTCCTTTTATTTTCATGATGAAAATCAAAGAAAAAATTTGAAGTTTTTACTAATTTACTGCTTCATTATAAAAACAAAACAAAAAACAGGACAGAACAATAAACTTAGTATCTTGAGAGTGAAAATTAATCCAAAAGTACTCAAACAAACAAGAAATTCAATTCTAGATGAAGGACGAGTTTTACATTACAATACATTAAATGTTCTTAAGTTTCAGAAAATCTGAGTCTCAATATACTAAATGCTAATTTAATTTTACAATTCTGCAAATTACATACCATCGGATGGCTGATGACTTGCTGGAGGCGATTCTGAGGTCGACTGTCCATTCATTGGTGATGCATTTAAAGCGGCATGATTTGCTTGGCTTTCATTGTCTATTGGAGTTGATGGAAGGTTCAAGCCAGCAGTAGGCCATGCAGTTGGAGATTCCTAAAAAGTAATTACAGCTATAATTTAGAATCGTTATATCTTATACTACAAATGTAAAAAAACACAACCCCTTTGGCATTACCAGGGATAGTGCTGATGGAGCAGATAAAACTTAAGGGCTTTTAAGTACCAAAAAATGATTTTCAGAGAGTATTTTATGCTTTATTCCATGACAAAAATCACTTCATTTCCTCAATAAATCTTCCTCTGAAAATCTTCTCCACAAGAATGGATTAGAAACAGGAAGTTTTTAAGGAATATTCCCAAAATGCAAGAATTAAAGGAGTTTTAAGCACTCTTATAAACGAAAATTAAAGTTAAGGAGTTTATAAAGAGTATAAGGGAGTAGATATAGCCTTGATTACTGAGCAACGATACACGTCTTTTATTATACAAGAAAGTTTCAATGATCTGCGTATGCACATTAGGGGGAAGTGAAAGGCCCCATGTATCCTGAAATGATGATTAATCTTAGTAAAGAGCAGAAGTTAAACTACTATAGGGCTGCCAGCATAACATATATTAAATTTTATACGAAAATGAATCTCATTCTACATATATATGCGCTTTTTCACTAATTCAGCAAATTTCAGAGTAGCAAAGGGCTGTTGCTGGTGACAATGTGCAGATAAATAGGTGGAAACTCATCAAGTTCTTATGCAAATAACCGAGAGTTTACTACAACTAGCGAATGCTTTTCTTGGTAACAGAAGCATAAAAGGGAAATCTATTCAGTTCAATGCGGAAAAGCTCTGTAGGTCTATGCAGTGATGTGCCGAGACACCTTCTGTTCGGGGGGCGGGCGTCGTGACCAATCAACTAATTATTGTTACTAAAAAAAAGATCACAGAAAATACTTTTGCCAGCTCTCTTTCAGCATGGCTGCCTTTTGACCAACTTTCTTGCAAATTTGAAAACATTGGGGGGCGCCGAGCACATCTCTGGGTCTATCAATTACAAAACAGCAGCAACCCTACCTGACTTCGTACAAGCTAGTTTTATAATTTCCAAACCTTCTCAAAAGCCAAGTCAACAAATTTCCAAAACCATGAAACACAGTTTCGTTCGCATTTTGATTCCCCGCACAAGCAGAAAAAAGTTATTTTTTAAGATATATTTTGGTGGACTATGTTTTGTATTATAAATAGTAAAATGAAAAAACACAGCATATATGGAATTTTAAACGACACAAACATACATCTATTTTACGACAAAAACTACATCCACTTCAGGATATTTCTAGAATTTTTCCAAGCAAAAATCCAAAACTTTTCCACAGCCATTTTGAAAATCCTCTATTTTCCAAAATTTTCCAGGTCCTAAAAATGGACTATCAATTTCCATAATTTTCCAAAACCCGTACAAACCTCTGGCTAAGTCCTCATAGTGACACTTCAAGGTTGTGAGGTACAAGACAGTGGTACATGAGAAGTTGAGTATTTATGAAGCGAAGTCTATTAAACGAAATACCTGTACTTTTCATAATTACTATTATTATTTTCATTAAGTCATATTTTAGTTGAAAATTTTCCACTAATAAACTACTTTTCTGCTGACACGACTATAAAAGGGTACTTTTTAAATAAGTATACGATTTTTCATTGACCAATGACTGAATGGGGACTCAAATGAGGAGAGGCTTATTTAACCTATGATTCTACTAATCGGTAAAACTTGCTATGATACCCATTGCCACACGGGGCAAAAAGGTAATAATAACATGCATGGAGACTGCGCATTAGAAATAAAGCGATTGTGCAGTAGAAATACAGTGGGCGGTAAAAAAGATAGTGTTAGGGACTGCTCACTACATACAGGGGAGTTGGTATCGAATAGAAATTATTTCGTGTCCAATAAGCCACCTTACCCAACCTTGAGATTGTTTGCCATATATTTGTACATCCTCATTCTATCAGAATATTCTTTTCACAAAACCAAAATTTCTTCGGTACCAACCTCTCTGTAAATAATGAACAGTCCTTCATTTGTTTCTACTGTGCGGTCGCTCTATTTCTTATTGATCATATATTTAAAATTATTGCTGTCTACGACGAGTGAGCAAGTAGCTGAAGTCTTCAACGGGATTCGAACCATGACCCTTCCCCAAAGGAATGAAAGTAGCTGTTGTTTATTTTTCCGTCTTAAGTATTCAATGCAACTAGACAGGGCCTGCTAGAATATTAATTATGAAACGAGACGTACAAAGTTTTTACTTAGATATTTGCCCTAAATGCACTCATCAGATGACACGGAATACCAGACATTTGCAAGGACATGAGATGCCAGCTTTTGCATCTTTGGCACATTTCTCACGCAATAGCTCTCACCACCAGATCAGAAGAATTTCAAATGCAAAATTTCCCATTACACAGCCTATGTACAGACTCGAGTGGTTACCTTTAAAACAGATTAAATGAGTTGAATAGAGTTCACTAGGGTGATGTCATAAAATACATGTTTAGAAATTTTATATTTTGACCGCATGGAGAGAGCATATTGTCAAAATGGGATGACATACGACAGTGAACGATCAAAAGCCTGCAATACAAACTACTGTACCACAGCACGAAAAAGCGGCAACATTCTTTTGACATACTGAAAAGCTTTTTTCGTCCGACACTCGTCAAAAGAATTTTGCCGCTTTTTCGTGTTGTGGTAAAGTTCTGTAGTACCAACAGAGTTTTTACAAACTACTGTATTTTGCTCCTGGTTTCAAATGTTTAGAAGCTGACGCAAAATACAGTACAGTAACTGGACAGGAACTAAGTCAGCATTCAAATGCCTATATTTCAGTTATGATTTTTCATATCGAGCTGAAATCTGTCAACAGTAGCTATTTTTAAGTTCTTCTTCAGAATTTAAAGCCAAAATCAAAATATTCAAAACAGAATTTTCGTGATGTCACACCGATAACTCTATTCAAAATCAACTCAACTAATCTGCTTTAAAGTAAACCAATTAAGTAAACCAGTCCACCAGTCTGTAACACAGACAACCATCAAATTGTGGATAAAAAGTATTGCAACGAAAAGTAGATTTTGCAGCATAGGCGTCGAATTCTCGCAAATTTATTGGCGGGAATCCTTCGATGGTGATTCCTTTGTTAGCCAATCATGATTTGACGCCTATGCTAGATTTTCTATAATTATACCTGGCAGGATGATGGAGTTGATGGTCCCTGCTCCTTCCCATCGTCACTTTCGGAGGATGCTTTTTCTTTTCCTTCTCCTTCCTCAAGAACCAAATCTAATGGCATCTTTCCTTTCAAGCATGCTATGTACCTCTTGCAAAAATTGTCACACAGGTCATGGACCTTCACACAAATAAATAAAAACTCAATCAAGCTCAGAAAAATGACGAAATAAAAAAGGAAAGATAAGATATGAGGTATAAAGATTAAAGTTTTATAAGAAATGAACACATCAGCCAATAAATTATGTCGTCTTAATAAAATGACAAAAATTGCGCGCCTTTGACCAGAAAATATCTTCCTTTCCTTGTAACCATGGAATTTTAATGAGCATCACAATCTAAGCACATGTCTTGGAAAAATACAACGCTTTCGTCTAAAGTCGCTGCTGTCACATCCATAGTACGTATTACCATAATATAGAATATTTCCGGAGAAATGAAGTACATTCGTTCAATTCAGAGAGGTGGCCTATAAGCTGGTTATGGTCAATTCTTTGATGTAAACACGCGGGAAGAAACATTAGGGACAAAATCACAATTTTTATTTGTAGTTCAAAGTCCACTGACGAAAAGGAGCGAAGCTTTCGATTGATAATTACGATGATGCTACAGGAATGCATATGATACCGGCCAGACACATGTCGCAATATACACAGATAAACGAATATATATAAATGATATGTGGATATACTGTTAAGAAGAAAAAACTTTGAACATACCGAGCCATCGGACATCTGCAAGCGAGATGTCAAATGTCATGCTTGTGTAAATATATATGAAAAATCTATTTGATAAATTGATGTGAATACCTTCTCTAATTCAAGCAGATGAAACCTCAAAACTTGCATGGAAATAATCATCTAAAAACGAAAGTATTTTCTTCGGAATTTAAGCCATAAATGATATGAAAAAAATGCAAAGTTTTTTACTGGGAAATTTATTTCTCAAAAACGACAAACTGCGTTCACTTTGGAATTATCCACAAAAGATGTCCGCATATTTTTGCTAGTTTTCAACCCCCTCCCTCTCCCTGTACACGCCTGTCCGCTTTTTGTTTAGGAACCCCCCTGTCCCTATCTGTGTGGACACTGAGTTGGAGGATAAATAAAGAGCTGCAAAAACTATCGAAAATAAAACTCTTTGAAGATGATATTCATTTTGTATCTATTTGTTGTTTCCCCATTTATTTTCTAATCTTTTAACACAGGAAGATGTTGATAAAATGACTTTTTCATGTACTGTTCTCTCTTACAGAGACAACAATGAAAAGAATATCCACCTACAGCTAAACCCCTCCCCCCTGTCTGCATTGTTGTTAATCCCCTCCCTCCCCAAGGTGCGGACATTCCTTATGGATGCTCCCTTTGATTGATCGAATTTATAATCAATCCTGAATGGGAATGGTCCAACAGAATGCGTCAAGTTCGACACTTGGACCCAGTCCACTCGATAACATCACACACTCTCTTCTTCTTTCACAAAAATGAGAAACTTGGTTGTTACCAAATTCTACAACTTTTAATTGAGACACTGAGACACATCTTTCTGTTTTCTTATAAAGTGGAGTATTAATTCATCCAAGTAAATGTAAGTCAAAAGTTTTGCTGCAAAAATTCAATAAATCAGATGTGGTTGCAAAAAGACACTTCCAACTTGCTTTATCAAGAACTCTTAGAAAGAATCTAAAACTCTCATAAATCTATAAATTCGGCGCGACGCTTACATGGATTCCACCATGGGCTGTATTTATGCTATTTAAAAAGAAAACTAAGTGGAATCTGCAGTAAGGTGACCGTGTGTCTTTTCTCGCTACGATTACCACAAAATCATGTTTTATAATTTTCGGTTGTAATATTGAGCTCTTAGCTTCAAAACCATGTTTTACACCTTTGTAAAGATATGTTATGAAATATAAGTCAAACTATTTCATGCCTCATTCAAATTAAAATTTAGGTAATGGATAATAATTGGGAACTTTTCCCTCCACTGGAACTGTGGCTCTATTCCGCCTGTACCACTCAGAGGTTCCGCAAGAGATGCGCCGAAGCACTTTCCATGGGGAGGGAGCGTTATGATCATTTGCCCAACTACTGTTCCTAAAACAACGTCACGGAAAATACTGTGACCATTTCTCTTGCAGCATGGCTGGATTTTGACAAACTTTCTTGCAAATTTGAATACATTGGGGGGCGTCACGCCTCCACCAGCACATCCCAGGGCTCCTCCAGAAGTAGCACAAATGGCAACTTCAAATGATCGACAGCGCTTTTTAGTTTTCTTGTTCAGATAAGTGACTAGGGGCCCTCGCGCCAGTTGAAGGTTTCCTTGCAGTTCCGCTTTAGCAAAAAGGTTGAAAACGACTGCATTGCGAGCCTAGGAAATCAGTTTCCAATAATGTATCAACAAGTTGCTCAACATACTTTTATAACTTCGGAATACGCCGATTATCACAAGATCAGTAAAAAATCATGCTATTGCAAGACGCAATTTCAGCCGTTCAAAGGGTTAATGGCCGTGGAAAGCGACAACAACAATTAATGTACTTGCCAGTCTGTCAAGTTCTGAGTCCGATGTGAAAAACATTTTATCATCACGAAACTAAAATGAGGATTGACAGTTAGGATTATGACACGAATGATAAAACAACAATGGCACAAATAGGAAAATAACAATTACATAAATTGATATATGTCCAACAAATATATCAGATTTCTCAAAAAAAATGCGAACGTTCAATTGAATAAGATAAGAGAGATTTAAATTTGTACTTTTCGTCGTACCAACGCCACAAAATATAAAATTAAACTGGAATGATAGTAGACAACGTATTAGTGCCTCTGATACAGGGAACCTCGCTCAAGGCCTGGTTATTTAACTTCCCTTTTGGTCCCCTTTTATTGCTACATTAAAGTACCAAAAGTAATATTATAGTTCCTTTATGGTTCCCTAATCTTATCTGCCCATTTGCCACCTTGAAAACCAACAACATTACTAGTTGCAATTATGCTACAACTTTTTCATAAAAACAAGTTCCAAAGACCTGATTTGTCGTTGAAAATAGGTGCAACCACAATCTTGTTATCGCTATTCCAAATTGAAAATTTCCTGCTACATGTAGGCTCTTAATTAAATATCTCCTCATAAAAACATGTGTACATAGTTAGCACAAATTGTTGACAGATACAGCGACCGATGAAGAAATGCTAACGGTGAAATGCCTAGGCCTAGTATTTCATTTGCATAAAATTAGTCGAACGTTGTATTAAAAAAGGAAATCTTTTGAAAGACGTCGAAATAGCACGCCGTAAAATCACGAATATAAGCCCCCTCCGACTATAGACCCCCTGTAAGGCAATCCAAATATCTTTCCGAACATAATCCCCTGAATATAAGCCCAGGATTTATTTGCACCCACCAAAAAATGCTTACGAACCTCTATAAGCCCAGGGCCTATATTCAGGATTCTACGGTACTAAATCTAGGACATACACTCTTCCTTTTAGTGAGAATATCTAATTTTTCACTGAATCTGATTATTGAGTTTTGAGCCAATTCATTGTGTATGTCCTACTTCATCATAAAGCAAAACAAAAGTGGAACAAAGTAATAACTATTGTGTATCGATGGTGCAAAAGTTAGTTAAACTATTTTAACTCATTTAAACTAAAATTGTAGGCCATGATCAAGCTCTTATAACTTTCAGTTACTATTTTCTAATTTCAATGAACAAATATGGGGCTCCGGAGAGCCTGAGACTATTTTTGGCCGTTCAAACTTTTGGTTTAATAACAAAACGCAACAGCGCCTCAGAATGACTGCATTGAACAGGATTATATGCTATAAAATGATAATATTTGGCAGCTATCATACTGAGCAGCCATGACCTAGCGGATGCACTCGACTCAGATCAACATGGTCCTGGATTCGAGGCCCAGCGCAGGCCATTGGTGACGTCAGGAAGGGCATCCGGTCCTAAATGCTCGTGCTAGAACTAAAGTCCTCTCAGAGGCACCTTCCAAGCCCCAAAGGGGGAAACGGAGGTAAAATTGAGAAATATAATTTGGCAGCAATCATACTCAACTCAATCTGAGTCCAGAAAAAGTAACGGCCCCACGGCTACGAGCCGGAGGAAGATTTTCTAAAATGTTGCCAGCTTTGAGGAAGACCAAGTGATTTTATGAAAAAATCTGGTTTGAGAAAAACTCTAACGCATGTAAATGAGGCGTTTTGGCCTGGAAAAGTGGAGGGGGGAGATTCAAAGCTCTACTATGAAGATATGTAATTACACTCGCCTCATTTCGATGTTGTGTAGTGGGGGAGGTTATCAGTAAAGAAGTGGCTGCCGTAGGAAGGCTTGAATTTTTCTGGATCCTAAAATGGATGGGTGATGAGGGTATGGAGACAGTCATCGACATGAGATGAAACACTAAGGAACTTTAGCCCCCCGATCTTCCGGAAAATCTTTCACTCTCCCAATTTTTCCCTGAATGAAAATAAAATTGCTTGATTTTCCCTGCAATGCCTGACTTCGTGGTAACTCTGCTTTATGAAAAGTGTGTACTTATGAATACCACACCGTCTAGGAGGAGAGAACTAGGAATAGGCCTACAAATCAACGCTTCTTCGTATCTCAAGCTGTCAATTGGATTATCCTACTTAAAGTGATTCACACTAATTTCCATTGTGATGTTGGGAGTATTAATATAAAGAAATAGAAGTCTTATCCTGTGGCACATGCTTTCTAAACGAATAATGTTGTTATGTGAACTGGAGGAAATAAATGCTCCTATATGAAATAAAGCAGTAATACAATAATTCTTTAACTTATACAAGAAAACCAAGGGGGTCATAATGGATCATTGACCTGTTACCAGACCCCTGAGAAGTCTGGGGGGCCTTAGCGTAAAACCAGGGAATAATTTTCCAAAGTGAATTTCTAGACCCTGAATTTTTCCGCTGGTCTCACTTGTAAGGAGCCTCCTCTTTCTCTTTTCCCCGGGGCTTCTTGAGTCTTGGTGGCCCTGCATGTTACAACCATTTGGACGGATATGCTGAGTAGCGTTTTGTTTAATTCACAAGGAGTGATATACTAAGTAGCGTTTTGTTTCCTCAGATGGAGTAATATGCTACGTAGCGTTACAAGCAGGGCCGTAGCCAGCGTAAGTTATGGGATGCAACACCCCCAACCTTCGATTACCTCGTAGGAAAATTCAGATTCAATGACTTTCGTTCGGACATGGTTGTAGGTTGAAAATGCCCTTCCCAGCATCAATGTAACCCATACAACAAGGTGTGGGTCGCTTCACAGCTACACTAGTTGACCAGTTTCTGTCGGCAAATTATTGTTTTACCCCCTCTCCCACCAAGCCACTGGCTACAAGATAGGGAAGGAGGATCTCAAACACGGTAAAATTGGCGTTAATTCTCCACACAGCATTTACATGTTCTGTTTAGCTCAACTGTGCTTATCGCGATTGCTTCCTACTTTTCACTAGACAAATGGTTTCGGAGGAAACCAAATAACAAATATGACCGACTTCGATTCAATGCATCAGTTGCATGTGACTACTCATCAATTCATTTCATTTCCGATGTTTAAAAAGTGATCATTAGGAGGCTCATTAAACCATAGCCGCTGGGTGGGCGACCAGACTGCCAATGCGGGTAAACAAGACTGTGAACTTACCGTACATCCTTGCAGAAGCACTCTCCCTCAAATAAGCCCCCACCTCAAATAAATCCCCATGGGACCTTATTCTAGTGATGCACACTTAAAGAATAATGTATTAAACGCGCTGTATTTTATAAGGAACCTAGCTCAAGGCCTAGTTCTAAAAGTTCTTTATTTTTGAGCTTTTTTCTATAAAAGTCTAGTACAAAAAGTTCCTTAATAGTTCCTTCATTTTCACTGCACATATAGTGCCATCCAAGTGGTACAGTCACAAGGAACCATCAAAATTATGAATTATACCTTTGGTTTAGCTGGAACTCTAGGTTTTCAAGCACAAATAAGGTAGGAAAGAGGTTTTATTAAAGTATCCATGTGAGTTGCGGCTGTTAATGAAAGGAAACGGCTTCCTAATTCTTGACTTTTTGCAGTTAAAAATTTTTGAAATTAAAAAGTTCCTTAATTATTTTTCCGTTAGCAGTACAAGTTTTTTTTTTAAATTTCGGCATTCTACAAGTAGGTTCCTTATAAAGTTGTTCCGTATAAAAAAGTGTGTCTTTCAAGCCCCCCCCCCCCAAATGACATCAGCCATACAGCATTACTTTCTCTTACTGGAGACAAAAAGCTAGAAGAAACGCGACTTTCCGTGATGAGAATGAAGAGATCATTATTGACTAATAAATTTTGTTTGCGAAGTAGCCTTTGAGAAAATTCAGCGTTTATACGGACTTTCTGAAAAAATTCCCCTGATTTTTGCTTCAACAGCACAAATTTTTCCTGACCTACTTCTCTAAAACCTACATGTTTTTCCCTGACCTCCTCTGAAAAAGTGAATTTTTCCCCTAACCCGATTGGATTAATAATGATGCAAGTAAAAACTAGCAAGATATTCATTTTTCAGTTTAGCAAAATGTAGATATTTTAGAAACTTTATACAAAAAAATATGAAGAATTCACTTGAAATTCTTTAAGAGAAACGAAAAAGGTTATGTAAAATGTGATTAACACTCTTCCTTTTGTTCACATTGATACAGTCACGCAGTTTTCATTTTTGAAATTTCTTTTTATTTGTTTGATTTTTCTACTTGCTTCTTAAATCCTAAGTTTGATGAAAACGATAGAACTTTCTAACCTATAACTTACTATCACATTTTCTTACCTAGTTAATAAAGTGTTGTACATATTTCTTTGGTGGTGAGAAATGAAAGATTTCCCTGACCTGCAGAATGAAAATGCTATTTTGCCCCTGACCACTGCAAGCTCCCCTGACTTTCCCTGACCAAAGCAAAAAAGGCCCTTATCCCCCTGACTTTCCCTGACCGTATAAACCCTGGAATTATTTTGTTTCTTATGTCAATGTTTGAGGAAAATGTCAAACTGTAAAATAAGCCCCCCTCCAAGAAGCCCCACCTAAAATTCATTTTTGTAAATAAGCCCCGGGGGCTTATTTAAAGATTTAAGGTAGAATTTTATGGTTTTTAAGGCCGCAATTACACTGGTGCGGATAGCTTTTTGATTCGGACCAATAAGTGATCCGTACAAGTGTCGATGGGGCCTAAAAAATGCTACGTGTAAGTAGTCCGGATCACTATTGGTCTTTTTCCTAAAAGAAACAAAACTGGTACGGCGAAACGCACCAGTTTTGGTACGGCTTGCTAGGAGCAATGTAGACGCAAGGCCAATTAGCACCACTTGTGGTATGGATTAACCAGTGATCCGTACCAGTGAATACGGGCCTAAATGATCACTACGATCGTTTGGATCGCTGAAACAACTCCAGAGATTTTAACGTCATCCTTGCGACCGCGAAGGCCAGGATCCCTGGAAATGTTCAAAGCGATCCAAGCCACCCTAACGAGCAAAAGTTCTACGTGCTGATTAATGATCTACCCTACTTAAATCCCGCGTAGCTTAAAAGATATATCCCGCAGAACATACAATGCCCAGTCTGCTAATCTATGTCATACGACAGTATGCCATCGACGTAAATACGCATTATCAACCCCAAATGCTCGGCTCTCTTCACACAAACCCCTCCCATAAAATGCTCCAATAAAAGACTTCGAGCTACAAGATATGTTCTAGTATTAAATATGCGATACCTGCTTTGCGAATGCCTGGATGTCTTCATTGAAAGATTCAGACGAGCAAATATCCTCTTGCGATTCGCCGCGTTGCCTCGAGGAGCATGTCGCCAGTTCACATTTCTCGAATACCAGAGCAAGTAAAGGGAACAGTGGATGCCTAATCCAAAGGAAATTAATAACTTATTAACACTGTCAGCTTGCTGTAAGGTGTAAATTTATATTAACATGATGGATATTTGATGCAAAATAAAGATCTTTTGAGACTTCTTATACACTACAACTATTGTGCCATTTGAGAATCTTGCTTGCGTATGCCTAATTATTTTACTTTCGCTCAATAAGTGAAGCGAAGCCTTTGCATGTGAAATTTGCAGACGCTTACTCTAATATCTACAACCCGGCAATGCGTACACATATATGAAATACCTAAAGGTTGGTGTCTCCGCTGGCTTAATAACTTAACGACTTCTAGCCCTTACAAAGTTCAATTCTTTCGAAATCTTTAGTTCTTTTAACTCCAACCGTTGATGAGCGACAACCAATCAGATCATTTCATTCGCTTCATTTAGTCGAACAGTTAGTGTGCTCGAGAGTTCACCTACTGGTCCGTCTTCTAAGATAAATGAAAGCAAATTTCCTATCATTGCCTAAAGTTATGAGATCTCCCATATCAGTCTACATCGCTTGTCGGGATCACTCAAAAAAAGGACCTCACTGTGCCTACTAAGGAGTGGAGGTATGCAAATCCGATCCGAATCCGATGCAGACCTCTACTAGGGAGCTGTCATTTTTAATGCTCGGCACAGGGGTGGAGGAATTTGTAAAAGGGGGTAAAAATGTTTTTCCTTGTTTTATTTGGTTACCAATATTTTGCCAACTCATGACTAACAATCAAAATTCTGAATGAATTTCCACGATAAATATTACTTAAATGCAAAATGTTCACTTTTTCTAACAAATATCTATAATACATTTACTTTCCATAAATAAATGATTGTGAGCAAAACGCTACTCGAAATAATAAGCGAGTGTTCTTTGTTTCTTTGAATCCCTTTTTCAGTTCCACTTTCATCTTCATCATATGCAGATTTACCACAGCACGAAAAAGCGGCAACATAATTTTGACATACTGAAAGCTTTTTTCGTCCGACACTCATCAGAGTATGAAAACGTCGGATAATGACCTAAAGGTAAACCTAAATTTATATCCAGATGCAGTTAATGTGTTAGGATGCGTCTAATTTACATCAAGACTCAAAACCCAGTCTTGTGTAGACAAAAAGAGTTTGTTTTCTCATTGGGACTCTTTAAGTAAACTATGTTGATAGGTCCTAATTGGTCACACTTGGGGCCAATTAGACGCATCCTAACACATTAACTGCATCTGGATATAAATTTAGGTTTACCTTTAGGTCATTATCCGACGTTTTCATACTCTGATGAGTGTCGGACGAAAAAAGCTTTCAGTATGTCAAAATTATGTTGCCGCTTTTTCGTGCTGTGGTAAATTTCTGCAGTATCAACAGACTATTTATATGCAGATTTCGTTCTTTGGCACCCTCAAGCTTGCGATCCAAATTAAATGACATAAATAGCACTATTGTTGGGGTATAAAATTTTTCCTTAATGTAAACATGAGGCTTCAAATATTATTGAATATAGTGAAAAGGATATGTAAACTTTTCATTTGTCTTAAAAATTCTTCCACCCTTTTGTACCCAGCATTAAAAATGACAGCTCTCTTAGCTACTCTAAACAGGGGCGGATCCAGAGCTGGATTTTTTGGGGGGGCATCTGATTCAGTTTATTGTCTTTTCTATGCGAGAGGCTTCTTAACGCAATGGTTTCTATAGTAGTTATTACCATTTGGGAGCGGCAATGGCCCCGTGTGATCCCTGGATCCGTCTCTGACTCTAAACAAAAGCAAAGCAATAAAACACGGAGGAAAATGTTAAAACCATCAACTAATGGTCTATGGATCAGCACAATCGATCAAAAGAGATGTTTGAGCGCGTGCTTGCAGCGCTTAAAGTTACGCACGCGTACACGAGGAACTACTATGGCTGCTGTTGTCAGTCCATGTTCGTTCGGTTCGTTCGCAAGCTGTAAGTCGTCCTATATTTCTTGCTGGTACAAAAACATTAAATCACATCCAACTTCCCTACCATGAAACTGAGTTAGTGTTGGATATTGCTGTACTGACAAACTTATTAATAGCTANAAGAAACAATATTGTGGTACCACTGTGATACAAGGAAACTACCACCTCTAGGCAATACACAAGTCCCTTGAACAACACCTGAAAACCGATCTATGGTTATTTTAAAGAAATATTGAGACAGTTCTATCCTTGGTTTTATCTTCCTTTACGAGGGTCACTCAATCCAACACACAGCTAATCGCATACGTGTACACGAAACTCATAGGATCTATACTAAGCAGATAATGCTTGAAACATAACGGAAGTTTATGATTATGAAATATTATCATGACGTTTGTTTGAAATGGCGCAAAAAGGGCAGCAACAACAACGCTTTGTTAAAGAGAATTTGCAAACGTGCTGTAATAGTGGTTCACCTAATTTACAAAACCATCTGCCCTTACGTCCTGTTTCCTCTGCGAATTCTATCACAAGGCAAACAGCAACACGAAACGCTGAGCTTGTATGTTTAGAAAGCTGAACTAGAAATATGAATAGATGTTAGCCAAGAAACCAACATTAACTATACACACTACACGTGAAATCACCGGGTCGCTGTGACCTATGTTATTTCAAACAAAAATATTGCTTGAAAATGGCGAAAGGTCGCGTAATGAGCTTCAAATTAACAGAAATTATGAATGATTCCGACAGAAAAGCACTTTCCATTTAAAAATCTTCAGCATAATCCTATAATATGCAAAAAATTTGACCAATAATATATAAAATGGTGAACTATTTAGGCCGTGTGTTGATCACAATGACATCGTCAACATCAATCTAAACAATAATTTGCATATACCAGTGTGTGACAAGGACAAGTGATAAGACAAAGCATAGTTTATTAAAGAAGACATCTGACTCCAAAAGCTACTGAGATCTGTTAACAAAATAATCTCAGATCATGTAAAAGTTGACATACAGTTTGGTGGCACATAACATGACGCTATACTATTTATGATTTTATACATATCATGAAATTGC
>OLMO02000275.1:23409207-23432477 GCA_900291935.2 Cassiopea xamachana
CAACTACCTAAGCTGCTGGGGTTTTCTCAAACGAGCAGTTCCACATAAAATATGTAGTTCTGCATAAAATATGGAGTTCCACATAAAATATGCAGTTCTAAAAAAATATGCAGTTCTAACAAAAATTGTACAGTTCTAAACAAATTTGTGCAGTTCCAACGAAACACATGTGCAACTACCCAAACTTATTCTTTAGTTACCCAAGGATAAAAGAATGTAAATGGCAGTAAAAATGGTAGATTTAGGCGTGAACTGATATGAGAAACGCAACAATAAATTGAATTGATGGAGATAGTAGCATTTATCTAGCCCTTCTCGCCAAAAAGCAGGGAGTTCAATCCCTACGGGAATCCCATCTGCAACCAAAAGAACACAGCATGGCTGGATTTTATGTGCAGTACTAGATTACACGTTTTTTTTTATAAGAAAAAAGTTTATAAGAAAATGAGGCTCAAATCGTGAAAATCTTAAGAAAATCGTAAGAAAATCACGAGGCTCAATTTCCAAAATTAAGTGCTTTTATAGGCCAGAAAGCGGTATTTCGTCGTTATTGCATTCAAAATGTTAAAGATGGAATTCAAATTCAAGAATAAAATATTATTAACGAAAGTGTAAACCACTCTAGGCCAGTTTATTTCAGTATAAGTTAAGAAAGATTTAAGAAAATTGAGGCTCAGGTTCAATTTCGGGAAATGTTAAGAAAATTGAGGCTCTGGTAAAATAATGATTTTCTTATAAAAAAAACGTGTATAAATTGACGTCTATTGATGTTAGCTGGTGTTGATCCATGCAAGCTAACCCTCAAACATATGTACAAGCGACTCAAGGCTGTACAGTGTCAAATCTCACTCTTGTCATTTTCACAAAAGCGTGTCATGTTCACATGGCCATGACGCAAAGCTGTCACTACGGAGTATATTGGTTTGCCTCTCCACTGAGCATTGGCTCCATCATTATTGAGCGAACACTCACTACAACAAAAACATCTCAAGCAAATAAAGAACATCAAATTTATCTACTTATTATGAATGAGGTCAAAAGTGTATTAATATTCACGAGAAACATGCTTAGAACAAATTCAAATAAACAAGAAAATATGTGGCGAAAAAGAAGATCAAATAAAATATTAGTTCTTTTGACTCAGTTTTGAAACTTTCGTAGCTATGCTATAATTTCAAAATTTTTGGACTCGCTTCAAGGAAATCGCATTGCCAAAAGTGGAAGCATTGGTAGATTGACTTGAAAAGGCTTTCATACCAAGCTCGTAATGATGATGACTGGTGACAAAAATTGTGAATGTCAATTGCTGATGAATGTGGTGATTACGGCAATGATGATGAGCCGTGTCTGTCCCTGTTGTATATGCATTGTTGAAAAAGACGACACCAAAGTACATTCTTTTTTATAAGAACAATTTAAAAAGAACACGAGCCTGCAATTTGGTGGAAAATTAAAAACAATGTAAGAACAAGGCTGAGCCTGAAGCTTTGACGTAAAATGTATTTTTTGAGAACGATACAGAAGCTTTCCATTAACAATTGGGTATGAAAGGTTTTCCTTGTCAACTTGACGAGCATTGATAGCCTTGACAAGTCTTTCTTTGATTTTCGTAAAATAGTTGCGCCTAGCAAAACTATATACTGTGCTAATATTATCTCTTAATAATTTTTTATAAACTTTTTCCTACAAAAATCACTAATATGCAAGAGAGACAATCTTGGTTGTAACATTTGGCTCTCAATCAATCAAAACATCTAATGTTGTCTTATATATTTTCTTTTTATATATTTCTAACTGGCCCACACGCTACTAATTTAAGAACAAATTTAGAACAACTCAGCCTAAAAATGTTACTGGTTCTTACAAAAAACAGAGTTTGCCTGCAAGCAGACAACGTAAATTGCTCAAGTAGCACACTAAATGATTACTTTCTGATAAAAACTGTCAAGTTTGGAATTTATCTAACATACTGTATGCCAACTGGAAGGGAGCTGAGCACCCTGTTCTTAATTCTATCAAGAAGGCCGAGAACCCTCCAGCCTTCTCAACGTCATCCGTGCATGAGAGGCCTTAGGATGCCCTCTGCGAGGGAAAAGAGGACAAGCGGTTGGTATAGGTAGCAACAGAGTTTTATGCACTTTTTATAAGGAACCACTTTATAGGGAACCTACATACAGACGGCCAAAATACATGTTTTTCTTACAAGAAACAAACTCTCTAGCTTCAGCCTGGATGTTTCTTCATGGACGTAATTTCCGGGGGGGCTAGGGGGGCTGAAGCCCCCCCAATAATTTTGATGATAAAAAATTTTTTATGTAAATTATACTGCGTTTAGAAGGTCAGAGAATGCATCAACATCAATAATGACATTGTAGATTACTAGGGGGGGAGCACTACAGTATATTCACTTCATATCCTAAACTTTTTCTTTTTAATTTGGTCACACTTAGGCCAGACTTTTTCTATATTGCAGAAATTGTTTTAATAACGGCATTGTATTTTTAGATGCTTTAAAGCTATAAAAAATGTACATTTCAAGTCACAACAGAAACTTTTTATTAAAATTTTTATTAAAATTACTCATTTCGAATCCGAGTCTCGAATTGAATCATCATACAAAGAAAAATCAAATTGGACTTCTCCGTCCACAAAATATAAGCAGAGAAAGAAAGCAGATCATTTTTCAAAAAGGCATCTGCAGATTCTGGAAAGAGCTCTTCATCTACTGGTGATTTTCCGGAAAAACCACACCAACCAAGATCAATAAAGTTTCCTATGAGAGACACAGGGAAGCAGAAGCGACCGTTCAACCCCAAATGGTTTGATCAATTTACATTTTTGCATTACCGGGAAGATAGTGATTCTGTGATTTGCCATACCTGTGCACTTGCAGACAAAGGCTATACAGTAATTATTTCTGGTGTTTTTCTATTACCGTGCAGAAAGAGAACTTTCGTGATTCTAAATCATTTTAAGGCCTCAGAGATGGCAAAATCTCTGGAGCTTCCGGGGGCTCCGCCCCCTGGACCCCTGCCAGAGCTCTGCCCTGGACCCGCTGGGTGGTTTTCAGCACCCCCGGACCCGAGCTGTTTTAGGCGATAGCCAAGGCCCACCAAATTACGCTAGAAATTAGCCCCCTCAAAGTTTTTGTGGAAATTACGGCCTTGTTCTTAATATTTCGTCAAATCCAGCCTAAAATGTTTCTTAAATGTTTCTTAAACTTAAGCACTTAGAATGACAATAACAACCCAGATTAGGCAATTGTGATGCAAGAAAAAGAATGTTCAGGTTTTGTGAGGCATAGGATAGATGTTCATTCTATTTTCTTGCTAGTTTGATAAAAAATTTACTAGTAAACACAGTTTTTGCAAGTTATTATTTTAAACTCAGCCTGCCTTTGTTTCCTTAATGTTTCTTAATTTTTGCCTTATTTCAGCCTCATATCTCTTACAAAGAAGCCGTGTATTTAAGGAACTTCTACTACCTATGGAAAAAATCTAAGGAAATTTCAGTTTCAAATATTTTTATAGCTGTAAATAATCAAGAACATTTAATAGCCGGTTCCATTCATTTACGGTCACAACCTATATCTATAGATAAATTTATGAAACTTCTTTCCCACCTTATTTGTGCTTTTAATTCTGAGTTCTAGCTAAAATCCAGCATTTTGATGGTTCCTTGTGTCTGTACCACTTTTATGGCACTAAATGTGCATAGAAAATTAAGGAACTATTAAGGAACTTTTAGTACTATAATTTGATAAAACGAGGTCCAAAAATAAGCAACTTCTAGAACTTGGCCTTGAGCTAGATTCCTTATACAATAAAAGCTTGCCTGTGCTTTTGTTTTCATCTGTTTCTAAACTGTGTAGCTCAAAGTAAACACTGAATGAATATAAGGAATTAAGTCAAAATTAAGAAACTATTAAGGAGTTCTTAGTGCTGGAATTTGGTGTAGGAGCTTCTAGAAGTTGGCCTTCAGCTACAACCTCTGGCAAAAGTCCTTGGAACACCAATTAATCAATGCATAATTTCTGATAAAAATGACTTTGTTATCCATGTCGAGCGATGGAAATCCCCTTCCCCCCAAAAACAATGTTGGATTAAGTGTTTATTTGTCAGAGAAGGGTCTGCAAGCATAGCGGCTATTTCTGTACCTCTCAACACTGTATATAACAACATTGTTTTGAGGGGGAGAGGGGGATACTACTAAATGAGAAGCAGAAATAATGCAAGTACTCCAATACTTTTGGCAGAGACTGTAGGTTCCTCATAAAAAGCGTGTAATAGAGATATCATTTTCAATGCTGGGTATAGACGTGGAGGAATTTCGACAAAAATACAAAATTTCAATTACCCCAATCACTTAGTTAATGGGGTAATTAAACTTGCCACATTCAGAAATTCTGGAAGAAATTCATACCCTAACAGTATTGCAATTTATTTCATTCAATTCAATTAACTTTGGATCTAAAGTATAAGTGTGCTAACATCAATTTGGATGTACAGGGAAGAAAACTAGTAAATAAAAAGGGAATCTGAGAAAAAAAACACTCACTTATTATTTCAAATAATTTTTGCTCGCAAACATTTATTTAGAAATAGTATGCATTTCTATACATATATTTTTACGAAAAGTAAAATTTGTACTGAGCATGTAGCTAATATTAATGGTGGAAATTATTAAAAAGTTTGATGTCCCATCATGAATTGACAAAAAAATTTGGTAACCTGATAAAAAGGGCAAACAATTTGGCAACCCAATAAAACAAGGCAGAAAAGAAATTACACCCCTAAAATTCTTCTACTCCCTACCCCAACACTAAAAATGAAAGTTGCCAAAGGAGGTTGATAGCTTCATGTATCCAGTCAAAAATTTAAATCACCTGCGAATAAAAGTGTCTGCTACAGTATATCTTTTCTATTGAGTAAGGGTTTTCGCTATTTCTGCTATACCGTAATGCTTCGATTATGCGCTCCCCTCGATCAAGCACCCACCCTATTCACACAAAAATAGTGAATAAGTGCCCCCCTCAAATAAGGGCACACCCTAGAAAAGGGTCCATTTCTCTGAGGTCAAAAACAGGAATCATCAAAACTTTTGATAACTCTTGTTGTGGCATTAAATTACGGAAAAAGAAAGGTAAATCAACAGAAGTACAAAAGTCTATTTTAGCTCCCCAACATTTCAATGTCAATTACTTTTTCTTTCCTTCAAGCTTTTGCACCAAAATTACTGCAAATCTACTGTCAGTTGTTAATGCTGTGTACTTGGCTAAAATCACCAGACTGATTTTTCACTTTATCTAGTGAACAACTTCGGTCTTAAAGTGTTCTTTTCTCGATATCTACACTCTCTTTTTATAAGAATAAAGTCTATAAGAATATTGAGGCTCAAAATTGCTAAAATTTAAGAATACTTTAAGAATATTGCCAGGCTCAACCTTCATCAAAACTAAAATATTTTGTTAATCGAATCAAAGCTTTATACGAAAATGGATGGTTCATGGGACAAATAGAGTACTTCAATAAAACTCTTGCCAAATATAGAGTTACGTCTTCAGATGATAGCGAGGACTACATTGGCATTGATGATATTGATGGAGTTGCAATAATGCTTTTGGACTAAAACCGTATTTTGACTTGTTCTGTTTGTTCTCGTTGAAATTTATAATGAATGAACACATCAAAAATGATTTAATATGTTTCTTTGATCTTAAGGCGAATTTACACCTTGTGTTGAGCAAGAAAAACTTAAGAATAATTTAAGAATAATCTGAGGCTCAAAACCGAAAATTTTTAAGAATATTGAGGCTCAGAAAAAAAGTAGGTATTCTTATAAAAAAAGAGTGTATTGCCTTTCATTTTATTTGAATTGCCCTGAGATCCATTTGAATAAGCAAGCGCCCCCTCGAATAAGCGCCCACCCTTGCTCAAAAATATTATAAGTGCTCAGGCGCTTAATCGAGGCATTGCGGTACATGTAACTCAAAAGATACTTTGATACTGAAATCGTAAAATATCGTGTAAAATCGTCTGTGTATTGCTTCAAATAAACAGTTATACTTTTGCACTAGGATTTTTGTCTAAATTAATGGCTTTCAACTTTTATACTAGGTTTTTGCAAGTTTTGGTGATTCTAGTGGAGGGCCCCTTTTAAGTCAGCCGGCTGAAGGGTCCCCTCCAGCTAAAGGGCCACCATCCGGGTAAAGAGCCACCCTCCAGCTGAAGGGCCACCCTCCGTAATTGAAATGAAAATGAAATGAAAATGATAGTTTTTACTGTTTTGTCAAATCTAGCCAGCGTTGCCGGAAGTAAATAGGCATGGGGGAGCTGTCGCTGCCTGTTTCTAAGGGGGTGAAAGGGAACAAAAACTACCTCTCATCCAAAAAGCAGAGTCAGAGAAATACAGGAATGGAAGTACTCGACTCGTGTACTTTAGTTTACGTGGTAACCCGTCTTTAGCACTATGTCCCAAAAGTGACCTTTCAGAGAAAGTCTAGCCCCCACGCCCTACAGGGCCGCCCAGAGATTTGCGAGGCCCTGGAGCAAGGGGAAAATAAGGGTCCTTGCGTGTGAGCGGAGCAGAAAAATGTACGGGTCTGGGAATTAACTATTGAACATTACTGTTGGCTTTGCCATGTGAAGCCCCTTAAATATTGAAGCATTGGGAGATATGAGGTCCCTGACATTGAGGCCTTGGGACAATTCCCCCCTCTACCCTCCTAATGGCGGCTCTAACGCCCTGCAACGTTTCCAGCATTGCTGAATCCAGCCCTATAAGAAGTCTTGTCAATGTGTCTTGATATTCCTAACTTACAACAACAACAGCAATGACAAGCAGAATTGGCAACCGTGAGACCAGAAGTAAGAAGTTCAGGTTTGTGACATATCCAAATGTAAAAATAAATTTAAAGCTAAATGTTTTTTGTATTTTGCTACTAGCTGATACAACGTTATTTGCAAAACAGTTTTGCAAAGATGCTTTTGAAGCTCAGCCTCCCTGTATTTCTGAAATATGTGTTTTACATATCGCTTGAATTCAACCTCATGTTTCTTCTATACACATTTCCTATAAAGAAAACTTGCAAACCAACTTAAAAAACGATGAATTTAGCAATTAGCACATGCGACGCTTAGTATCTGATTGCATTTGCAGACGCCGTGAAAGGATCAACATGAAATTGTTCGTGAATCAATATAGCAAACACCTTTTATGACGAAAGCATTTATGTTGCAGAGCTAAAGCGATAATTTGCTAATTAATGAGAACAAAAGTTCAGCTCTCATTAAGACTGTGTTCAGCATCCATGATATGCGACCCTGTTTGTCTAGGTCACAAAAAATAAAGCATTTACTGCAAACCATGACAATTGAAAAAATTTTGCTACAGAAATCTATGAGTTGGATGAAATAGGCTTTCTCAAAAGTGCTATCGCGCTGGAGGTAATCCAATCCTATGAGGGCATTCAATGTTTCTTTGGTAGTGGAAAGACATTCTGTATATTTTAGCGAAACAACAATACACAAAGTCTAATGCGGAGGAGCTTGGCAATGTTTGACTAGTGCCAAGTCAGCTCCGATTATGAATACAAAGACTGTTTACTTAAGACTGAGACAAGATAGCGTGTGAATAAACCTTGTCACATCCGGGTCGGACAAACAGTAAACTCACCATATTTACCACTGTAGTGTGAAAAACGTTATCAATGATAAACAACAACAAACTTCCATAAATATAGTGGTGAGACTCGTAACATTCACGCAAACGGTTAGTGATTCACACATTGCTACGTCACGAAAATAGTTCTGAAGCCAAGGTGCTGTGAACTTTAATCGGTAAATATCTTCAGGTATCACTTCCTTCCTTGAGGCTTATTATGGCGACCCGAAGCTCCACAGGCAGAATCACCTATGAAGCAATTTCTGACCATAACAGCACACATGAAGAGGTCTTGGTAACATTATAGAAAAGCATTAACTCCTTGAGCGTGGAAAGCCTGGAAGGGGGCGTTTTATCTTGCTTCCACCAACAACTTTATACAAGGATTCCCTACTGCCCATATTAAATATATACCATATTTTGATGAAAGTGGTTGGAACGATGCTTAACTTCCGATAAAAACATCACTATTTCACACGTAGACTGGTCTGATTACACGATCATATCTGGAGTGAAAGGAATGACGAACGAGATATTGAAGATGAAATGAGGCAAATTAGTGCGGAATTAGCATTTCCTGTAATACATTTGCACCTTTACTTAACAATAAAGTGTGTTATCTGGGCCTTTAGTAAAATGCGAACAATTGCTAATGAATTCCTGAATGTATGAGGTAGTTACTATTTCCTTCCTTTTCAAATGAGGTTAAGTGCCAACGGAAAATTATACCTCATTCGCATTGAAACTTCATTCTAAAACACCTAAAACTAACATTTAGTTATTTACCAAACCGCTTCCCTTTCTCTAGGAAAAAAGTCATCTTTCTACATGTGTAGATATCAATACCGTCATACTAAGTTGAAAAATTGACCAAAACCATGCTTTTATATAAGATGCAGATATAGACGACTTTAGATTTAGAACATTCAGCGCCTTGGGTCTAAATAAAGTGTTCAAGAATCATTTAAATTTCTTCAAGCATCGCAATCTGGGAATACTTGTTGAATTGCTTCGTAAAATATAAAGGCTTAACTACCTTTTTCAATTCTTAGTTGTCGCCTAATTGCGTCTTTTCATTTTCACATGCACATCTTTGATATAAATTGCTTTTCATAAGTGAAAAGAATAGAAAGTCAGTCATACTACAGTCCAAAAGCAATATCAATTCGTAGCTCTTAACATCTTTAACTATACTACCCAACCCTAGAAAACTTCTGGCAAACAGACATAAGACTTTCTCAAAGTACAATTATAGTCAGTATTCCACTATTATGGTCGAAAATTTGAGACATCCAGGTGAATATTGCTAAGGTTTTGCCTGTGATGGAGTCCTTGGTTACACCTGTCAATCTCACTTTAAATAATAAAATTGAAATTTAATTCCTCGAAGTACTTGTTGGAAAATGTTTATCTTTTAATGGGTTGTTTTAAAATTGATTTGTCTAAATGTTGTAAGCTGTTGGCAGAAAAATCGACATCTATCGTCTTCTAAAATTAGCTGTGTTGTCAAAAATACATAAAACATCATTTAGGAACATGTGTCAATGGTTGCAAAAGAGTAAGTGATGATGGTTTTGTCCGTTAGTTCCTCTTGATAGATGTAAAAACATTTGGTTTAATAAAGAGAATAGGGAATTAAGGCTAAGTAGTTCTATTGACGGTTGTCAAAAATTGATCTTTGTTAGGACAAGACCTTGTCTACACGTTTTAAATGTTCAAACATACCCGTATATGGCATCTTTGTCTCTTTTTATCTGGCCATCACTGGTTGAGGAGTTGTCATTCGTTTGATAATTGGATCCCTCCGCAGACATGCACTGGCTTTGGCCTGAATAAGTCGCAAGTTGCTGCATCCTTGCTAAGCGATTTCCATCCTCGGGAAGGATTGAATTTGGCGCTTCATCTTGAATACCAAGTCCGAATGGTGACGAATAAGTATCTGCAACCTGCGGTAAGAAGAAGTTCAATCATTTTACAACTGTTTACAATATCGGCTCGAGTTTGCGTATAATCAGAGCTTTAAGTCTGTGTTAGTGTGAGTATAGCGATGCATGAACAGAGAGGAGCGTGGCGTGAAACTGTCATGGCCGTGAACGTTAACATGAACTCTCGTAACTCGTGTTGTGTTTCCGATGAGTATTACAAATTACACGGTACAAACCCTTTGTGCCATCTGACAGACGACAGGAGTAACAATCAACTGATAGCCTTCAGATTGCTCCGGGATGAGCCGTCAATTTTTTGTTTTTCTGCCTGCGGTTAGACAAGCTACTATAGAATTATGTCAGCTAAATCTTTCACACTGTTGGCAACTCTGCCCAAAACTTCAAAACGTCAACTCTAAAGCGGAAGGCAGGAAGTTAGGGGGAGAAGACATGGAAAATCTCACTGCACAGCTTGTTTCGATGAAAATGCCAATCAAATTCTTGTTGCTTTGGAAACGGAGCATGAGGACAGACTGCTTGGAGTCAAGTTACATTCTGTAATTTCCCTGCGAAAATCACGTGTATCCAAGGTTGCAACTTGTAAAACAATAGCTTATCAGCGTGAAGGCAAAAATATCTTGACTTTCACAGCATCGAAGGTAAGAAGTAGTTAGGCCGTTAAAACTGCATCCACTCAGCTCGAATCGATGAATGTGGCTGCTTAATTTGGAACAGTGCTACAAGAGGATAATCTCAAACATATCTGATTGTCCTAAACAATGCGATTACGTTTGCAGGGCGTCTTGATGTCTCGACCAATCGTGCTTGTTTCATATTCTGTTCTTCCAAAGTCTGTAGGAATCGCAGCATCTTTGGATCCACACTTCCCCTCGATATTAGCTTGTTTACATCACTGGTTTCGCTTTAACTGCAGCGCTCTCGTCTGACTTCTATCGCGCTAATTACTCAGTTTTGATTACTTTCCGATTGTCTCTCTATGGCAGTGATTATATTGTAATTCGCTACGCAAGCCATACAATAACTTGCCTTTCCACATATTCTACCTGAATACACCGGAATTTTTATTGCTATCTCTTTGAACAATTTGTGAATGAGTATTGTGATGTCAAAGAGATGCTTAGCTATTGAACAACCTGCGCATACAGGAAAATTAACATACTGAAATTCATTTGAACAGCACCAAATTTTGAATAGGTAACGACATCATTTCAGCTTAAATGGGATTTCCCAGAGTTCAGGTTGGCTTCAAGCTAATGAAGTTGGGAATGAGGTGCAAAAACCCTGTCAATTTTTGCTAATTTGATCTTCCAGCAGGGAGAAGGGTTATGAAATTGTTGCTCTGCACAAACATCTTCTAATTTTTTTCTGAGTTTCAGTTTCTGATGCTATTCACTCATTTTTATAAGAATAAAGTTTACAAGAATATTGAGAACCATTGAAATTTAAGATTAATTTACGAACAATGTGACGCCCAAGATTCATCAAGACATAATTACTTTTTTGTCCTAGTTATAATACTCGATACAAATATAAATTCTTTCTTAGTTTTATGATATAGTAAAACATCGACAAAGATTTGAATATATTCCTTAAATATTTAAGGGAAGTTACTGGTATTTAAGAATAATTCTAGACTCAAAATCAGAAAACTTTATGAATATGGAGGCTCGGCAGAAAGAAAAGGTATTCTCATAAAAAGAGTGTAAAACTGTATCGATGACGTAGCTTCCTGTCTCAGTTCTTACAGATTATACCTGAAATTACACCATAACAGTACAAGGAGCGTGCCAGCCACAATAGAATGGGTGAGACTTCACCACAGGGAATCTTTTAACATTGTCAGTAGTGAGGAATTAGCCCAGTAGATCCCTTTCATGCCCCACCAGTAAGCAAATATATCAATGATTTGCCCCACAAGTTGGGGCGCCTCTTGTGTGTAATATATAAATATTGCTGGTCGAATACGAAAACAATTAGAATGAGGATTGGAGCAGTTGCCTTCAGAGACAGAAAATCAATGTATATTGCTCATCCGATACCGTAGCAAAGAGCCAGTTTTTCCTGGGAATATAGGATGTTTCTAAGCAGTTTGGTGTTCTAGAAATAAAGCCTTACTATTCACCCTTATGAAGTGCTTACAGGTTTTCTAAAGGCAGTCCAACGAAGTTTTATGCGACGTTTCCGACGGTTGTAATTCCATAATTTTTTCCTAGGGGCCAGCCCCTAGACTCACATTCTTCAACGTCTCCAATATGGATTGAATGTTTTGGCATAGAGTCTTTCATGTAGTGGTGTTCAGCTTCAGCATAACTATTTGCTATCTATATAAGCAATGAGAGGCCCCCTTCTCATGTTTTGCCCACTAGCAAAGTTTGCTTCTAAGAGGCCCTGCTTCACCGGACCACGCTTTTTACTGCTCATTCTTTGGTGGCCACACCCAGTTTGATGCCCAGAGTTGACCATCTTAATATTTCAGTACAAGAGCATGCAATAAAAGACCCAAGGACAGCATGAGAATGGCAATACTGTGAAATAAAAAAGAAATAAATATTGCTGCAAGTCTTTCACTCAGTACTTACGAAGGAAGCATTCAAGTGGCTCGGTAACTCTCTATTCAAATATCTGTACAGAAGCATTGAAAATTACTGTCCATCGTAGTATTTGTGGACGATACTAGTGGGACCCTAAGGTTCCGGGGACCCCGGATGTAAACCAATGAACTAGCGTTTTCTCCTCTAATCCATACAAATTAAGGAACAAACATAATATGAAACAGTATCGCCTTGCTACTTGTCATGCTCAAGACAACATCTCATTATGCGAACTGCGTGCTAAATACAATTTATTTACAGCCCAGTTACAAAAATATTTGATTATACAACCTTATGGTTACGTCACATTAGTGCCCAGCTTCCCATCAATTCAGGAGTAAATAATAAGGAACAGAGAATGTATGGTGCATCAAACGGTTACGCAAATCCTAAAGTCTCAATTTGGAGACATTTTAATGCAAATCATAATCTATTGCAATCTTCGTGCACATCAATTTAATTAAATCATGCTAAAATCAGGATTACTTGTAAATCATTCATTGTTTCTTTAAATTGTGACTTTTAAATAACTGTTCCACCAGTTTCAGTTTCCCTTTTACTCCTACGCAGTTGTGAGTTGACAGAGGCATAAGAATATCCCAATGTGCTACCTCTTGGTGGTTTTTTGAAATGAAACAGGATTCATATTTACAAAGCAGAGACTGAGTCTAGCGCGTGCAAAAAGACTGAGTCATGACTTGCAGACTTCAAAGCAGTGATTCAGCTCTAGAACAAATAAGAAATAGCAAAAATTCCATTTAAGTACTAAATATGTTTCTAAAAATCAACAATAAATATCCTAATGCCAACAAAACCGTTTTCCTATCAAATTAATAATGAAAGCTAAATTAGTAGTTGAATAATGCAAGTTTTACGCAAAAATATTCTCCTAAATCCATTTATGTAGGAATACCACAGTATTCTTGGAAATACTGTCAATAAATCCGTTACCAAGTTCGCCGTCTATCTCTTGCCTTCCTGTTGACTTCGTTTTGAGAGAATTCCACAACAAAATAATGTGGGCACTTGTATATAGTACTTTTGGAATACAGCTTTGGCATCATTTAATGGCATCAATCAGCAAGATAATTACGTGATTTCTTTTTGTGTATGAATACCCGTAACTTTGTCTATATATCTATTGAAATTAGGAATAAAATTCATAAAAAACACATTAGGATAACACCTTAGGCTGCCGTATAGAAACACTGAAGTGCTCATGAATCCAATGAGGAATCCATTACGGTTGGAGGTTAAATTAATCGAATCCTTATAGAATCCATGAGGTTAATCCGAGTTAAGGATACCGTCAACAATATACTATTCACTACCGTTTGTATTTGCAGTTGCAGACAATTGGATGAAAAATTCACTACAAAATGATATTTCTTTTCAGGCATAAGGAAAGCTGCTGTGTTACAAAGAGATTTGGGCGCGACTAGCTTCTCTTGTGCGCATGCGTGAAATCCTTGAAATGAAACAATGTTTACAATTGTGATTTATGGGTATGACTTTGAGATTCCAAAATTTTGCTAGCTCGGTGGGCAAGCTTTGTGTTGAATCTGTTTTTTTATAAAGAGGAAATAGTTTACACTTCCTGACTTCTGAAATGTAAAATAGAACGTGTTTCTTTAAGAAGCCAGGAAAATGTCTGCAGCACAGAAAATGTTGATGATTGAGGTGGGCTGACTGAGTTGAATAGAAAATAGCTCACAAGCTCTTTCCCAGTTGAAATTAGAAGCGACGAACTCTATTGCTGCACAAGCAAGATTCCACCGCAGCCACAGACATTCGCATGTTAGGTGGGCTCCCCTAACAAACAGTATTTCATTGTATCAACTGCAAACAGGGAAACGATAAGTATAAAAAGACAGTTACAACATTCCAATCACATGGCAACAAATTGTCTCACTTCTTCCAAAGGTTTTAAATTATCCTTTTGCTTTGATAATATTAATGTGTCTGATACAAACTGATAAAGGATTTCTAGCTTCACATTCAGCTGTTCCAACCAAACCTTGAAATTGATAAAGCCGCGAATACAAGATAATGAGTTAAGCTATTGGCCTACCTAACATTTGTCTACTGACACTGGGCTGTGATTATTAAGTGTATTGTTCATGGAAGGCTCATCTGATTACACACCCGGTTTAATTTTCAACTTACAGACACCAGAATTCCCACAAATCGTTGTTTTAGGCACAATTTGCTCATTAATCTCAGACTTTCCATTAGTACTATTATCTTTATTAACTATATCCTTATAACTACCTCTACATCTTGTTGACAGACGATTACATATTTACGAAGTGGAACAAAAACACCGAACATTGCTATTTTTTTTCGAAACTGCTACCTTCAACATTTATTTCTCCCATATCTTCACTGTTACAGTCTTCACATTTAATTCCCACTTTTGCTCAATGGACTCCAACACAACAGAGATTGTAAGAATACGTGCTTTTATGGGAAAAATTTCGTTTGTCCAATATTAAAACTTGTTAAGCTGTTTCACGATTTCAGTACGAAAACTTTCTGAAGTTTTCTTTGCAAGCATTTTTTAAGTTCTAATGCTTTGCGCATACACATTAGAGGACCGTAACACACATGTAAAATTTATAAACAGAAATCGACATTTTAAATGCAAGTGAACTTATCAGCTTTCTCAGCCTCAAAATTCAGTATTGAGCTTGCTTGACTTTTGAAAACTACTTTCCTCATTCTCATACTATACTCCTGCATTCTTATATTATATTATATTATATTATATTATATTATATTATATTATATTATATTATATTATATTATATTATATTATATTATATTATATTATATTATATTATATCATTATATAAAATATTAAATTATATTATAGTACATTGCATTATATTATATTACACTATATTATATTATATTACATTATATTATATCATATTATTTAACAATTATTAAAGAAATTGAGAATTCCTGCGTTTCACGAAATTTTCGGTTTTTAACAAAAACTTATTCTTAAAATTTGAATCCTTGTTAATTAAAAGTCCCTTTTACAACAAGTTAAATATGAGCGGACTCTTCTAGCAGCATCACTGTAATACAATGTTTTTCTCGGATTTCTACATCATTTGCTTTTTCAAAAGTACAACTATCAGGCATGGAAGCAAGGAGGTTCAAAAATATAATAAAGATAGTATGTCTGCGCAGAAAGGGATGATGCAGAAAGGGGTCTCAAAGATCTGCTCTTAGATTTACTGTATCTTGTTTTTTCAGAGCATTCTGCCAGGTATTTGATAAAGCACTAAGCATTCGAGATAATAAAGCAAGAGGGCAAAAGAGAAAGAAGATTGGAAGTCTCACGTTACTCTTAAGGTGTTAGAGCCTGATTATTAACAGTAAAGCCACAAAATAGTGGTAGAGCCTTTCAAGAATTTTGTAAGAATGTATTTCTAGAGCCGGACTCGTCTACATAAAAGTTGTTTGTGCATATAATCACTATTGTATGGATGCAATGGCGCCTTTATCCGGATAGAGACGCTGGCGCCTATTTGTGGGTGTGACATCTAGGCGAGTTTATGGCAGGGGTGGGCAGCAGGGGGTGATTTCTAGGGGGGCAGAGCCCCCTTGTTAAAATTACTATTCATTTTGGGGGCTCAGCCCCCCTAAAAGTTCTTGCATTGGCCTTGCTCTTCAAAGTGTATTGAACTTGCTTCTAAAGTGTTTTGTATTGCTTTGATTAATAATTCACTGCTATATGGTAATTGTGACATTTCTAATTGCTCATTATACTTTATTAGTACTAAACTAAAGCATCATATCTGCGTCGTTGAAAATATGGGTGTGGTTGCAGCTAGGTCACACCCAAAATGTAGTCTTGGTTGCACCTAAAACCCCTCTTGTTAAAATGGTTAGAAATAACCACTGGTGGGCAGCCGTTTAGGGGGTGGGTAGCCATATCAGTCAAAGCTTCTCTTGAGGGGAGGTACGATGAGTAGTCATGACAACATGAGAATTGGTACAATGAGCAGTAATGGCAGCTTGTAATGGTCGAATTCGAAAAAAAAACTGAAAACGAGCAACGAGGAATGATTCAATTATCTATCATTATCCGCTAGTTGACCCAAAGCATGGTTACGATTATCACTTTGATGCGAAATCCGTCGCAAAGGATGTGACGCCAGATTGTCCCTACCTCTGCCACCTCAGGATTATCTTACGAGTAAAGAGAACTTTGTCTTCAGCAGCTAACGCAATGAAGTAAAGCACAACAGATTCAACAATGAAAGCAAATAAAAACATTCGATAACTTTCGACCTACGAATACTTGTGCTTCTTTAAATTGGATAAATCAACAGTAAAGGACGGGTCATTATTTGTACATGAGGGTGGGACCAAAGCGAGGTGGGTTCTGATTGCAAAGCTTTTCCTACCCTACGTTTCTACAATATCCAGAAATTCAATACCCAACTCTTTAAAGAGTCAAAAGTTAGCTTTCCCAGCCCTCTGAGAAAGATTTGAATTATCTTCATAGCTTCAAAAAAGAACAATCTGACAAAAGGTATTTTTCGTCAGGATTATATATTTCCGAGTAACATTTGACATTCTACCCACCCCTTCGCCTATTTTCTTGTTACCCAACCTTTGCTCACCTAAAAATGTTCTTTACCCAATCATTTTATCTTCGGCCCCAACCCCAGTTAAAAATAATGACCGTTACATAACTACGGTAGAAACATGGAAATATTGACGATAGAGAAATCTAGCAACAAACGAAATTTATACATTTAGTTACTTGATTAGAAGTATCATCTTTCTCTTTCGTTGATGAAACTTCTTTTCAATTCGAACATTCTTCGTTCTCATGTTCTCATCAATTATCAAAACGTATGTTTTCCTTCCAATCTGCCTTGAATTTTCCACTTCTGATGTTCAATAGTATCCAACGACTTCTCATCTCAGTCGCTTTTCTTACCAAACTTCCTCCGTTTTGCCGGGGCCAGGGGGCTGACTAGTGGATCTGTAGTCTTCATTTCCGCTAGGGCATGATGTCAAAATTGTGGCCTTGCTTGTGTAAAATAAAAATGCAAATTTCCATCTTGAAATAAAAATATACTTCTTTTATCTATGGTGAATGTCCATGTACCATAAACCTGGCTTCAAAATAGCAAGTGTAGCATCACTCTCATTCAAATGCATAACGCTATAATGTTATGAAGTGTGCCACCCATCTAGAGCTCCTCCCATTTTACATGCCCTTGGCTCCCTGTAACACCATTTTACAGCTACGGTTCTAGAGAAGGCTATACCACTAGAAGTTCTCTAAGTAGTGCCTCATTTTAATCGTACCGATTGGTGACTTATTAACTTAGGTTTGATAAGATCTGGGTCCAGGGAACGAGTGGGCACTGCATTGAGCTTATCAATTCTACAGTTGCTAAAAGCAAATACTTTCAAGATGACCGAAGCTTACAGAGCAAGAGAACATAGAAGACGATAAACGGGGGGGGGATGAGAGCTTCCTAGTCACCTCTTTCATAAATTTTCTTTCCTAACTTTTAGCATTATTGGTGCGAGGTATATGAAGAAATCCTTTTAAAATAAGACATTGCCTCTCCGGAATCCCTGCTTCAGACCTCCTACCAGTTACAAGAATATCTAACTCTAAATATTCAAGGGCAAGTGATGAGAATTGGGCAACAATAAAATTCAAATTCTACACTTTTCTACGAGTCATTGCACATTGTCACATTGTGCAACAGTCTTAAATCAAACTGTCTATCAATTGAGGCAGATGGTTAAAAAAGGACGCCGAGAAACAAGAAAAACCACAACAGAGGTTTCAGTTGTAGATGATTTACAACAACGACATACTCCACGATCTAAACCAGCAGCATATCCAAGGTTGTGATTTCATCAGGTAGCTTATCGTACAATATGATTCCTCTGTTTTTGTTATTGTCGAGTTCATCTATAAATCCAAACCAATAAATCACCATTCCTGAACCGAATCTGTGGATAGAGCACCTCTTGCAATAGTTGTGAATTTACAACTAATATTGAAAATAGTAATAGTGAACCCAGATCAGAAATCAGTAAACTTGCATAAAAATCTCAACACATCTTAGGACAGATTCCTTCGCACATTTCAACTGTGTGCATACTCGTATATCAATAATATTATCATAAAAAACAAGAACAAGTCTACCAGTTGCAGAATTTAACTAATATTTGGCATTTTATACATCCAGCTGGAGCTTGCATTAGCAAGGCAGAGGTAAACATACTGAAATTAAAAAGCATTTACTCTGTAGGAGGACCTTTTCATACACAAACTGGCGTAATAGTTGCACCTATATAGTATTGTCTTTCAAAATAACTTACCTAAATCTCTGTTAACCGATGATTCAACATCAATGTGGCAAGATACTAAATCTGCTAGTGTATTTAATAATACTACTGGGAATAGTGCTAAACATCATAATGATGCCATACCGATTGGTGTAGCTCCAGTATTGTTCATTAAGAAACGTTGCATGACTTTCTTCATCTCCAAAAGACGCTTTACTCTCAATCCAATTGACAACGAATCCAGCTAACGCTGAACAAAAAATTATGTAGTCCAATAAAAGTACAATTTATTATGCAGATGTTAATTATACGCAATAATGTGCAGCATTACTATTCCCTTTGTAGATTTTGTTTGTCATTAATTTTTCCATATAAATTCCCCTCTCTTTGGTTGTTTTTTACACCGATGATGCAACCCAGGAATTGGGTCCAAAACGTTTGTAGGACTGTGTCATTCATGAATGTGTCTTATCAATTATGAAGTGTCTTAATATACTGGAATTGTCAATAGGCTGAAATTGGAATTATAAGTTTCCTCTTCGTCGTTTTTTTCTTCGGTTTATTGCAGTAATATTTAGTAAGGTATTGAAGAGAAACTTAATAGCGCACTTGATACTATAGGTGGGAAACTTAGTTTTGCACACATTTTTGTCATCGTCGTTATCTTCATATTTCATAGATCTTCACATAAAATTTTCATATACCTCAGCCCCTCCCCCCTTCTCTCATCCCATCAGTCTTTCATCCTTCCGCCGGCAGTTCCCTATTGGGACTGTGGCCTTATCGGGGACAACAACCACGAAGCAGCCTCGGGAATCGAATGTTTTGTGAAGCAAAAAAGTCAGTGAACCTAAAACGTGCCAGAGAGACACATCAGCTATATAAAAATCCCTGTTTTGACCTACCAAAAACCACTGAAAATTCACAATAAGAAAAATTACCCAGAATTAGGATTTTGATACATAAAGTAGGGTATCACGGTGGCTTTAAAGAACATAAAAACGTGGTATTATCTGGCTAATTTAAAGTACTTTTCAACACTGATACTCTGGAGAAGAATCATCAGTACATTTGCCCTAAGCATTCCAGTAAATATGAAGATATGGATAAGTAGGTTATCGCCACATAAAGCATAGTAATAACTACTAAGAAATAAATTTGTGCTTAAAAATTGAACTACTAGTATGATTAATACAGATATATAACCTGCTTATAAGTAAAGCGTACCCGCCTTAACTATAAGTTCTTTTTTAAGATTCAGTCAAACAAAGGATTATACGAAAAATAGAAATTTGTCTTTAAAGAATGCGTTTAAATACAATCTCATGACAACAGAATGTTAAGGGGATGTGTATATACTTATTCTATGCCAAGGTCAAAGAACACACGAAAATTAGACACAATCGATCCGATAAAGCATGGAGTTGTGCAAATGGATAATCAAAATTGTACCGAAGTAAGTTACAAGATTGTGAAAAACGAAAGTAACAGAATATGGTGACTTTAAATAGAGTATGGACTATGCGAGTACAATAAACATAAAATTTAAGAAAGTAAACGGTAATGCTTGTGCTTGGAATACAACTATGCACAAATGGAGGGATGTGCCTAGACACTTCCCGTTGGGGGCGTTTTGACGATTAACCAACTACTGGCCAATAGTACACCACTGTCCAAATGATTAACATTAATCAGGAATATATAGCAATTGGTAATATATTAATTTGCTGTCAATTTCATAAGGTGCAATCCATATTTTCAAGTGCTAGGCACTTATGGGTGATATAAAAAAAGCTGAGATACGATTCTGACGTCTACTCAATCATGGAAATTCTTAAAGCTAAAATGACAATATGAAATCTATTTTGCAAAGTTTTTCTGTGTTAATGATGGCAGATGTATATAATCATTGGATTCAGTCCCGGGTAAAGAATGATGGCAGAGGGCTAATATATGAAACAACGTAATAATAAACTCAATCAAACGAGTAATCGGCCATTGTGGTTGAATCAGTCCCTCACAGCGACATAAGCCACTGAAGTTGATTGACGAGCTAAGGTGGTGAGCAGCAAAGGTGGCAGTGAGATTATATTCAATCTTTTGTGCTTTGTTGCAGAGAGATAAAATGTATGCAGAAAAAGTTGAATGTGCCACACAACATAATTCAAAATAAGAATGATCACTTCCTTACTATTGGACATAAATTTATCTATTCGAATCCCCTGTTACTATTCGAAGATAAATAGCCAATATAGACAAATTTTGCATCAAAAACACACTGAAATCATAAAATTTCCATACTTTAAATGCACCTTAAGATAGGCTTAAACAATAATACAATAATGGGCTCACCAATTGGTACTTCCAGCTTAAAGTCAGGTGTTTTGTCATATCCAAGATCTCTGAGTCGATCTTCATCTAAATGAAAAGGAATATATGAAAGAGGCGCATGTGAAAGATAAAAGCAACAGGTAATGTTTATGAGATTTACGCAAACAAAAACAGCCATGTAATTAGGCCACATTGTCCCTGAAAACCTTATCAACATGATGCAGTTCTACATGTGGCGGTTCGAGTAGTTAGACGGGATTAAGATAAAGGCTCTTTAGCAAATGCTTGAAAGCAGACAGACTGACACGTGCTTTAGCTATCTTCCGTAAGTCCAGTTTCTTCCTTCCTTGGCGACATTTCGTTTACGAAATACATCACTAAACTAAGAACACTAAATGGAACGACGTTGAACAGATGACGTTAAAAAATACACAAAAAAAGCAAGTTCTGCCAAGGACAACGCCAGCTATAAAACAGAACAGCAACATCATAAATTCTCTTTCATTTTTCTAATGTGTCCAATGTAGTAAAAATTACAAATTCTCAAATGTGTGAAAGTTGGATTCATTACTTGAGTAAATACATCAGAAATGCATATAAATATATATATATATATATATATATATATATATATATACATATATATATATTCAGCTAAAAACACCAATGCGCAAAACATGCGGTCTACTGTGCCATCTAAAGCAGGAACGGCACAAAGTGGCGTCTATTCATCACTTTGAATTGCACTTACAGTTCTTTAACTATTGATAATAAAAAATTCAAGCTAGCTTCATGCTAAATCATTCAAACAAAGAGCTCAGAAATGTGCTCTTTCTTATTAGATATACAAGCTTACAAATCATACTTTGTGTGAAAATTATCTTTCAAGATACTAGTTCTATTATCCTGTGTCTATAGGGAAAATGTGTCTAAAAAGAAATGCAGACAACAAAATCCATGCATTATCAACTACTCTTCACAAATTGTCTAAGCCAAGCTAAGCGTTATCATCGAAGGACTAATGAAATGGCAGAAATCAAAGACGTTAATTACCAAGAAAAGGGATATCTTTTTCTACTAGCTTGTTCTTAAGCTTCTCTTCATAATCCTGGCCCAATTTTCTTGCAATTTGTCAAGGAAATTTATCAGAGACTGTCAAAATAAGCAGGTCAAAGATATTGATGCAAGAAATTTGACATGAACGTTCTTTTAACAAGAAAGTGGTGCTCGAATGCTCAAAAAGTTAAGAAAGTTAATCGATACTTGAGACCAAAGAAAGCTGACAAGTTAATTTGTATCTACAATTTCCGATTATCTTTTTACAAAATGTTATATATTTTAGCTTTGTTTCTTCAGCAATTCATTTTCTGTTCTTGTCAAAGAGTAGTTATTATTTCAGATGTATTTCAGATGACTTTTACACCTTTAATGTGAATGCACACAACACTGGAACTCATCTTTTTTTGCTAGAACAGTCTAAATAAAGTTTTCATAGTTAAGTCATGAAAAAGTTAGAAAAATTTAAATACTGAACCAAAGATACTTTCTTGTAAAAAGCATGTAACCAACATTTGATGCAATTTAATAAATCAAGCCATCACATCAACCATCAACTGCCTGTTTATTCAAGAGTTGAAAAGATACTGTCTATAAATATCACTGGCTGGCGAACAATCGTCATCTTTTTCTATACACTGAAATATTCAAACAAACAAATGCCATTAGCAAATATAATCAACAACAAAGCTTGCAACAACGTCAAACAATATGCCACAAGAATATGAGGCGAACACGTGAAAAAGATTTCGTTTGGAAAGCGTGGCTTGAATATAAGCTTCAGTAAGAGAGCCATGACGAGTAGCATCACCAGGATGGTTGATTGAATGTTCATTACATGTGAAGAAAAGATATGAAGCACTGCAAGCCGATGGCTTGATTTAATGGCAGAAGTGCCAAAAGGGGGATGGGGGCAAAGAGGTGCAAAGTGCTGTTCTGTGGAAGTACAAACAATATATCATATTCAGTGCTTCCACTCTTGAAATTCCCAATTTCCTTTTTGTTTTCCTATTTTAGGTACAATTTCCTTACAAAATTTTGAAAATTTCCTTACAGTTTCCTTCCATATACATTTGTGGTAAAAACACTCGAAATGGTGTACCATTATTCGTTGTAAAATTACTTCATAGCAATAATTTTACAACGATAATATAACAAAATATAATGTAACGATACTGTAAAGATAATGTAACGATACTGCAATGACAATGTAACGATAATGCAACGATAATGTAACGATACTGTAACGGTAATGTAACGATAATGTAGCGATAATGTAACGATAATGTAACCATAAT
The DNA here is from genome assembly GCA_900291935.2 of Cassiopea xamachana. Taxonomy (NCBI): domain Eukaryota; kingdom Metazoa; phylum Cnidaria; class Scyphozoa; order Rhizostomeae; family Cassiopeidae; genus Cassiopea; species Cassiopea xamachana. Next base: position 23,432,434 of record OLMO02000275.1, read on the forward strand.
GCAAAGATAATGTAACGATAATGCAACGATAATGTAACGATAAT
>OLMO02000275.1:23435421-23456665 GCA_900291935.2 Cassiopea xamachana
TATATATATATATATATATATATATATATATATATATATATATACAAACTCCCAGATATATGTTTGAAAAACTAAATATTGACTCAGAAAAAATACTTCTATATAGAAGTGTTTTTCTGATTCAATATGTATATCCATATACATATATATATATAAATAGATATATATTAAATATATATACAACATATACTAATATAATATGCAATATATAGAATATATTATATGCAATGTATCGTGTATATAATATATAACTACAAGATCTGGCCAACCAGTTACTACACAAACAGAAAAAACTGCACAATTTACCTTCTCTGCAATCTGCAAAATGACTCCAGCTTCTCTATTTTTCTCTAAATGGGTCATGCATCTAGAGATTCATAAAAAATGGTAAAAAGAAACCTTACTGGTATTGTATTTTTTCCCTAGAAGTAGAAGCTTGTGAGAAAAATAGCTCTGGATGTTGTTTTACCTCTAGGAGAGGAACAAGAAAGTTGAGAGAATCAGGAGAGTCAATGAGGCACAGCTAAAAGTTAAGAAATGGCCAAGCACGGAGCATAACGTTAGGGAGCATCATGAATGTACACGGGAAGGTCACATTTAGTAATGTAAGGAACTTATAATCTTTGAATCTCTTCTTTGTGACGTCAATATCCTAAACGAGAGAAAAATGAAGCATTTGCTGATAAACGGACAGATAGAAGGAGAGCTATATGGTGGCATAGGAGGTAGGTGAAAGGTAGGTTAAGCGACTGGGCATGTAAGACATTGACAGTCATGCTAGTGAGGTTTAAATATAGTAGAGACAAAGCAACTTTCGGATTTCTGATGAAGTTATTGCAGTAGTAACTGCGGAGGAGCGCAGAAGTTACTGCGGAGGATAGCAAAGAAAAAGAAACAGGAAAAAGTTGTTCATTCCCATGTGAGCAAGAGAGAGAAGACAAGTGATTTGGAACGTCGGTTGATGGACTGCTAAATAATGATCAAAGAGCTTAGAGACTTACCTACTCTTGCCAAGTGGTTTTTGCAGAGCTGTTTGGAAGAAATCGACATAAAACATCAACATGAACCAAGTGTAAGCAACAGGGGTCCCTTATTGACGTCACAGAACTCGATAATAGACGAAATTTTTCAGTATGTATTGAATTACAGAAAAAGGAACAAAACCAACGATTTGATTGAATATATTATTGTAAATGGAGATCCTGGTATTGGAAAAAGTACCATAGTTAAACATCTCATTGGGAAAGTTATTAGGGAACGAGTATTCCTAGAGGGTGAAGTTCTTTGTGTTTCAATTCAAGAGCATAGTTCACTGGATTCGTTTTATTCACTTTGCAGTAAAATTGCAAGGAAAATAAATCTAAGAAAGGACTCTGCAGCTCTTGAGGAATTAGAGGGATCACGTGAGAGAAAAGACGCTGCTGTGTTGAATGTTTTACGACATTTTCGCCTAGTTTTCTTTGATGATATTGATGCTGATGACCACGAAATTTGGAAGCATGTTATGGATATAACGAAAGAAGTTGGCCAATCATTGCTTGTAATTGCCACTTCCGTAAACATAATTAAAGGCAATCAAGACTCGCAAAACCTTAAGACGTTTAAAATCAACTCAATAAAGGACGATGAAATAAAGGAATTATTTGGCAATATGCTGCATATTGATGAAACTTTTCCTGGAGTTTATTTGAAGTTTGCCAATGGGATTCCATCCAATGTTTATATTATATCAAGGGTTCTTATGCATAAGGTAAATACATCATATTTCTTACCATATTTAGCAAACAAAAAAGCACATGAGATAAGTTCTTGCTTTCCAAATGTACTTGCATCAGAACTAGATTTTAGAAGCAAGTATCAGCTTGCTCAATTATGCAAGATTCGTAGACCAATACCTGTGAAAGATGTGACGTGTTTTGCTAAACTACAAAATTGTGGACTGGTAATTGTAGAGCATCAGGGAGAGCAAGCTTTTCTCTCAATTCCTTCAAGCATCCAGAAGATCCACAAGAGTTTGACATCATTTGATCATGAGCATTCTGATCTTAGAAAGTATAGTGCAGCTGAATTATGGAAAGATGTTATGTCCCCAAAATTGCAAGAAATATTGGTTGGTTGTCAGAATGAGAATTGGACCTTTGTTCCAGAATCATGGTATTGTATTTTGCTTTTGTAAATCAACTTTACAGTTGATTCTACTCAACAGATTTGTTCATATTTGAGGGTGCATAGCTTTTGCAATAGGAAAGAAACCATTGGAGTTTATAAGGGAGAGCACAAGGGGGGACCATGCCCCTCATGTGCCATCCCATTTGCAAATACTCAACTAATTGAGTTGACCAAAGGCTAACTAATCAGCAATTGCTTTGCTATTTTAAGAACAATTTGCAAATTCAACACCAGAGTCCCTCCTGATTTTTTATGAAAAACTACCACTGAAAGAAAAAAACTACTACATTCTCCAAAACTTAAAGGGGTAATATAACTAATATTGTCTTTCTAAAAAGTATGCTTTTTGAGATGGTAGGAATGTCCATTTTCTTCTCAAAACAGTTTAAGAGCAACATCTCTCTGTGCTGCCTGCTAGTCATGTTGCAAAACACTAGTTGGCTGTTTCATTCATTGTCTCCAATAAGTAATGAGATCAAGATAATGTGGCACTGTGTATGAAATGTTGTTTGAAGCTTGCAAAACCATTTTCTAGGAATAGTGTCAAGAATGTGGGAAGTGCTGACAAGTATAATATTAATGACCTCATCAACAAAGCAAATATTTATGACCCAAGTCTAAAGGAATATGACATTATATTGGTAAATATTTCACTTTCATGATAGCTTTTAAAATTCAAGTTATGCTTCTTGTATGCAATAGGTGTATTAGGAAATTTAATCCTGATGCACTATCTCTTGAAGAAATGAGAGACTTCCAAGCCTGTTGGCATCCAGGAGTCAAACTACTTTTTGACATTAATTTATTTATTATTATTTTTTTCTGAAGTTGTTGCATGGCATGATTGCAAATTCAGTAAACTTTCAAATAGCAAAAATGACACTAAGTTAGCAACTTGGAAGAATTTTTATATGAAGCCATTAAAAATATATTCTTCAAATTTCATTTCAGGAATGCTTATACCATGCACTGCTGGAGAAAGATTACAATCAATCTGTTGCTTTGATTTTCCTTATTGATCGTTACACATTTTGGACTGGTACATGCAAAGCAGCTTTGTCAGTGTTGAGTTTCATTGAGAGACAGTGCCCAGCTGTCCCTGTACCACCACAAGTGATAATAAGAAAAGCACGTGTCCTGAAAAATGATGGTGACATTCAAGGTAGGTTGAATACTATCGTTTTTACTATGCATATAAAAAATAATGATATTGTGGGATTTTTAATTGTAAGAAAACATGGTGCATAGGAAAAGGGTGCAAGTATGCAGAGGGCAAATATTATAATTAGCAAATAATTAGCAAATTATAATAAGCTATTATAATTAGAAAAATAAAGAGATATGCTTCCAGTTCTGTTTTTGAATACATAATAAATGTTATATAATGTGGTAGTTATATGTCTCTGGTATAATGTAGAATTTCAGAAAAATCACACAAAAGGGTACAAATTTTAACAGTAGTATAAGAGGTTTGGGATCTGCCTGACCAAGTGTATGGTCATGTCATCCAATTTTGACTTTTGTGTTTAGTTGATAAGTACCCTAAATAGGAATAAATACATGTCAGAGCTCTTTCTGCATGAAATAACACCAGCATCTTGCCACCCTTACTGACAATCTTTCCACCTTCCCCCATACATATTTCATCATTTTGCAATGGTGCTCTCTATATTACTGTTATTGCAAATGTTACTCAGGGAACCTTCTGAGTTCCTAGTCACAGCCAGGGGTGATTTCCAGAAGGGCTCAGGGGGTGGAACCCCCTTGTTAAAGTTTATGCTTATTTTGGGGGTCTCAGCCTCCCTAAAACTCTTGCATTGGTTTGGCTTTTCAGAGTTTATTGGCCTTGCTTCCAAAGTGCTATAATCAATTGTGCACTGCTATATGGCTATTGAGGCATCTCTTATTGTTGACTATACTATATCAGTATTAAACTAAATTATCAAGTTTCCATCTTTGAAATTATGGGCGTGGTTGTAGCTAAGCTACACCCAAACAAAGGGCGTGGTTGTGCCTAGAACCCCCCTTGTTAAAATTTTTTGGAAATCACCACTGCTCACAGCCCACCCCTTATTTCTATTGTTATTTGTAGAGGCAGTGAGAGTGCTGGATCTCGTTATAAACAGCAATGAAGGAATTGGCAGCTATCGGTACAACTCTTCTGATGATGCAAAACATGTCACTGCACTTTGTGTATCAATTAAGGGTGACATTCTCCGAGGCTTAGGACTGTGGAAAGAGGCTGCTGAAACATTGATACGATCCATTGATCTTACAAATGCATTGCAAAGAATTGAAAAGAAAATCATAAGTGGATCAATGGCACACTTAGCAGATACATTTCGTTATATGTCAATAGGTGACTACAAAGACGTTGCCAAACAACTAAAACTGGAAACAGGGCACCCACTAAGAGAGGCAATACGATATGCAACAGAGGCTGCACAAAGATGCATCTTTACACCCTTATTTTATTTGAAAAACAAGGTGAAACTTTCAATCAAATTTATTACGTTTCTCATTAGGCAATAACGTCACTATTTTCTAGTTGAAGGGCTGAATGCAAGAAAGTCATCGTTCAATGTACCCGTGTTGAGATTAAAGAGCAAAATTATCGCATTTCTCGACAAGCTGAATAGCCGATTGTATCGTTTCATGAAAACCGTTGAGAACAAATCATTTTCAATTTAATATTAGTATGTAATATCTAATAAATATGTTTCCTTTGCTAAAAGTTACTATCATCAAGTAGAGAATTTCCAATGCTTTGTTCATACCCATACGCTAAGCCACTCAATATTCCATTTATCATTCTTGTCTTAAGCTACGATGCAGAGAATTGCCAACGCCTCGTTGGTACGCTTTGTCACTCAATAATTTAAGCAGCTTTGGCAAAGCCCATTAACATGCAACCAAACAAGCAACGATGATAATACCTGATCGTCATGATTCATCAATGTTTTGATCATAATGATTTTTTACTATCATGATTTTTGACCATCATAATTTGTGATCATCATAGTTTTTGATCATCGTGATTTTAAATCATCGTGATTTTTGATCGTCATAATTTTTAATCATAGAAAGCCTTGATCGTCATAATTGTTGATGATGATTCTTTATCATTATGACTGTTGATTATCATGATATTTGATCGTCATAATTTTTGATCATCATGACTTTTGATCGCCATGATCTCTGATAGTCATATGTCATATGTTGATCATCATGATTTTTGATTGCTGGTCTATCTTCAAATTGGCAATAAAGTGATCGCTTGTGCACCTGTTAAATTAAATACTCTTTTAATTTTAAAGCCTTTTATTAACTCTGAATTTCAGAGGCGTGCTGGCGATTTGAGTTTGATAATCTCAGCGATGCTTCCGGACGGTGAAGACAAATACCAGTACCTTGAAAACGCTGCGCATGAATTCCGGGAAGGGCTACGTTGCCATGACAGCATATCTCGTCTTGAAAGCAAAGATCAGTTTTACGAGTTTATTCTTGCAATTCAGAGGCTTTCTCTTGTTTGCAAAGAGAAAGTTGTTGTGCAAAAAATTGGAGAAAACATTGGGACAACCTTAGAAAAGCTTGCTAAATTATTGTATGAACATCATTGTTTATTTCCACAGCAGATAAAACACACTGAATACTCCAAGCTTCTGGTTAATTTAGCCTTGAGGCTTGTTGATCTCCCTGACATACCTCTAGACGATAATTTAGAGATGTTGAATACACACGTGCCTGTGGTTGAGGTAAAACCGAATGCAAATGTGAAATCTTTGATGACGATAAAGGATGAACGTATCGAAGAAATATCAAGCATTATAGATATAAGAAAAAGTAGTTCAATTGAGAGCCAATCTGCTGAGAAAAGTAGCATCGAAATGACCAATATTAGAAATCGAGAAACTGTAACTGATAGCAAAGAAGAGCTTATGAATACTTTCAGAAATGCATTGACGATAATGGATTCTAAAAGTGAAGAGGACAGTCATGAGGGAAGAAAACCAAGAGAAAGTGTTGCTGGAGCCATAGGAGCAATTTCTAGGGCCGTCCATACTCACAGCTCCACAGATTCAACACTACAGGACGAAAAAGGAACATTTCGTAACAGAACTACTGTACAATCTTCAGAAAATGATGATGGAAATCATATTGAATCACAGCTATCACAAAAGGTAGAACAGCAAGAATCAATCCGATCACTGAAAACAGCCTCAACTACGGTAGATAACTGCTACGCAACAGCTGAGGATGAATCAGTGAGTGATAGAAACATTAGAGTTAAGGGAACGATAAACACTCTTGAAGCAAGCGATAAGATACACGTCAATTGGAACGATGTAGAAAAGCTGTATTCCGGTGTGCGTCTACAGAGTGACGTGCATAGTAAGTAGGAATATCAGCTGATAAAGATTCTTTTTCAACGTTGAAAGAGTAATTTCACTTCTTTAATTCTATAAGCACATAACAACCTGGGGCATGGAATTTTAAGGTGGTGTCTCTTATTATGGTTTTACATCTTGTCATATTTTTCTCCCTTTCTCAGCTTGGTGTCTCATAATCAGAGGAATTGCCAGGTTATAGCCCCCCTAATCGGGAATTCATGCTAGCATTCCCGTCGAAAAACTATGAATGTATTTCTGGGAGTTCTCGTATCACTTTAAATACCATTCCTGGCATATTTTCACATATCTATTTTCAGAAAAAATATTGACTTAAGTGTATTTCATCTTGTAAAATTAGTTGGCAAAAATTGCAACAGTTTATTTTGGAAATAAGTCATTGTTAACTTTCAGGAGCACTGCAATGGTTATATGACGTTAAAACAGATGAATGGAGCAAATCAGAAACTCTAGCGTATATTGGAGAAAAACTGAATCTTGGAAAAAAAGCTGGTGCCTGTAGAGATGCATTCAACATTGAATTTTTGGAGCAAGATGATCCTCTACGGAAGTGAGAAATTTTGCTCATCGGAATGAAAGATATTATTTGTATCTCAAACTTAGCATAGATTCTGTTGGAATTACATAGTTAACCAGACTTTGAGAAAAGTGAATCTATCAATGAATATAGAAAATAAAACTTTGGACTATTTGTTAAAGCATATAGGATCAACTGAGAATAAAGCAAACTGTCATAATCAATAATTGTGATCATCTCTTTAAGTGGTGAATAAAACTGCAAGTGATTTGTTGGTTTCTTGTGAGAATGTGTTGTTGTCACTGAAGAGTACATGCTACCGTTGAAAGTGCACTGAGTGAAGTTTTGAAGAAAAAATTCATTATCAATGCCATATTTCTCATTTAGCTTGGCTGTAATGTTGCAATGATATTGATATATTTCCCAACAAAGACTTCAATGGTAACATTTCTGTACAAGTTGTGCATTTGAATAGAAAGTTGGTAGCGACAAGCTAGGAAATCAAAATTTAAAAAAATGAACGTTTTTCTTATAGATATATTGGTAAACAGTACAAGCTAGCAAAGTACAAGGACAGACCAAGACTTAAAAAGCAGTATCAGCAGGATATATTGTGTCAATCATTATCTAGGTACTATGCTACGTTATTCAACAAAGCTTTATACCAGAATCCCGAAGGTAACGCACATTATTCCTTCTTCTTTCTGTCTCATGTGATTCAAATATGATTATGATCATGATTAAGTTGCTCAATTTGATTTGATGATGGTGATAACTGGGCGAAGCATAGAGTACTAAAGTTATGACGTCACAAAAGTTTATTTATAGCATTTTTAAAGTTTAACCATATGAGTTGAAAAAGGACTATAAAATAGGCTGTTCTTGACAAATTATAGTAGAATAGCTTGAAAATGCAATAAAATATGGCAATTTGATACCTGGAGATTTGCCATACAAAAGGAAAAGGTAGTCCCGTATACTTTCGTACGTAGAGGAGTGCCTGTTAGAAAGGACACTTATCCTCAGCCATCGGCATGTGAGGTAGGGTGGCCAGCTCCTTTCCTCGTCGCCTCTATCTCCCCAGTGTTGTCGCCAGGTACCCATTTGCTACTGGGTGAGCAGTGAGCGCGCATTCAGTTAGGGCATCGAGTCGGACTCGAACCGTAGACCTTCCGCACGGGAGGCATGCGGTCTCACCATTATGCTACCTCGCCCTTGCCATACAAACGACCCAATTTTTGACTCAGTTCCAAACGTTTGGAACACGACTGAAAATGAAGTGATTTGATAGAATGTAAGTCAGTAGGTGGAAGTGAGAGCCTTAAAGGAGGTTATGAGCTGCTAAAAGTCAACAGAGCTTTGATTTAGTAAGCAGAAAACACCTTAAAACTGTAACAAGGGGGGCTGTGTTGGGGGAAATATGTGGACCACGCCTGTAAACACGCCTTTAACCACGCCAATTGTTGCATGTATGACAATAGTGTGCTTGCCAAACCAGTGTATGTGCAAGTATTAAAAGAAGGAGAAAGCAAGTTTGGGGTTGTAGCATTCTTCTATTGATTGAAACGTACTTTTGCATTCTTCTCCATGGCAAATGCATAGTTATGAACTTATCCAGCCTAAAAGATGTTCGATGAAGGGGGGCTAAGCCCCCTAAAATCTCTGAAAAATGTAGGCTGAGCCCCCCTGAGCTGAGCCTTCTCCACGACACCCCTGCTTAAAGGACGCTTTGATAAAAATTGTTGTATTTCACCTAATTTAGATCGAGTTGCTTATTGGAATATCATTTGTATTATTACAATATGGATGGACTTGAAAACATAGAATTCATGAGGGTTGGCTCCTATGCATTTAATTTCATTTCATTCAATATATTTAAGGAGGGACACCCTTCAGCAATGAAGCTGATTTCCAAGGGGACCTCCACTTAACTACTTACAATAAATCGAAAAATAACGGAAAAGGTAGAAATTAAAATACGAACATCCTAAAAGCCTAGTACAAGTATAAGTAATTGTAGAATTGAAAGAAAAAGATTAAAATCCTAATCCAGACAATTATCTAAGAGAAGTTTTTTCGTAAAAACTGAAAGGGAGGGTGCCTGTTTAACAGCAATTGCAAGGCTATTCCATAATGTGACTTCGCGGTAAGAAAAACTTTTTCGTCCATTCGAAGAAGTATACATTGTGAGCCTCAGATCCGTTGTAGTATTTCTTAAGTCTCGTGAGCTGCAATTAGAGTTTCTTTGAAAGAGGTTGCAAATATATTGATGAGCCTGATTATTTAAAGACTTAAAGACAACTGGTTGGACTCGAAAGAGATTCAATCAGCTGTTTTCATCCACCCTAGTTTCTTTATAATACATTTGACAATAATCTTTCTTCTGTTATACCTTGGTAATATCTTTTAAGTCTTTTTTCTGCTCTACCATTTCATTTTTATTTGAAAATAGGTAAAACTATTGGACAAGTACAATTCCTGCCAGCAGTTCTGTTGGAAATCATAGATATTGAAAATGAAGAGGAGCGATATTACAACGTGGAGCCATTCATCGCTGGTGATTTCGTGAAAATTAGCAATAACTTTGCTTGGACGGTCCAGGGGGACGTCCCTGGGAAGGAGCTGCTGATGGCATTTAGCCATTTCTCATACTTCTCCTCAAAAAGTAAGCTATTAATTGTTGATATTCAAGGATGGACAAGTGAAGAGAGAGGTGGACAAACATACCTAACTGATCCACAAATTCATACTTTGGATAAGAAAGGATTCGGTACGGCCAATCGCGGCAAAGAGGGGTTTTTCAAGTTTTGGACTGAGCAGCATTCGTCTTGCACGGATATTTGTAAATTGCTCCAGTTAGATGACAAAAGACCAAATATAGACCTTTTTAAATGAGACAAATACTTGGACTTTTCCTTTCAATTTAGAACTTTGTAGATTTCATTTTTAATTCGTAGGAGTACAGTTTCATATTTTTGGTCGAAAGATATAGTCTGGATTTTTATTCATAAAAGTATTGGTTTTACACCTATTCATGATTATTTCAACTCCAATTTGTATGAATAAATTTATTTGTATAACTACGTGACAGAATGTGTGTTACAGTCTCTACAACATATAAATAGCTAAAATTATTGTGTACTTAATCTGAAAAATATTAATAGTTATTGAATTCAGTGTTTCGCGTCATCATTGTGCTTATTCAAACTTTGCCTTGCATCTAATACCTAATTAAGTTAGAACAACTCAATCGTATTAATTTGATGCTTTTTATTTACTTGAAAATTCACTGTGGTAACAACCACAGTTTTTCTTATCCTACTCTTGATATATAGCAGAAATTTTACTCTCCTAACATCTTCAGGCATTGTTTTAATTTCATTCAAATGGTAAGTGATACTTTAATGCAAATATATAAGACGACGTTAGAAAATTTTATAAAGACAGGTCTACATTTAATTGACTCGATTTACCCCACCTAGTTTGAGGTACTCTGATATAGCATCAATAATTAGTCTCTCTGTTAAACAAAGCAAAAGATAAAGAGATACATGTCGTAAAAAGTCAAAGATATTAACAGACTTGCCGTTCGTAGTATTTACTTGCAACGTCCGGGCGTCTATGCTTCTTTATATTTGCCAAAATTTTTCTCTGAAAAAGAAAGTTCCAGTTCAAAACTGAGACTTTTTATCATTAATTGCGTCTGCTAACCGATCGTTTACATGTTACAAAATTTGCAAAATTCGAGATTTTCTTGGTTTAAGGACACATTTAGTCTGATCATGGTCACACAAACCATACGCAACTGGATGCATCAAGGAAAACAATCATACGTCTGCCTACTGATTCCTAACATGATACCCATGTATACAAAAACCTGTTTCTTATTAATTAAATTGCATAGAATTAGACAATATGGGCCGGTTTATCTATAAAACGTCTACAGAGCCAGAAAACTGTCTCTTACACTTGGTGAAAATTGTTTCAGTTACTTTCCATCACAATTTCTGAGTTTCCTGCTATTCCAATATGTAAAATTAGAAAACACGAAGGAGCACCATATACAGTAGAAACCTTTCAGTGCACTCCTGACTGTGAAGCTGAAGTTCTGTACAAGAATTTAGTAGGCCTAAAATCGCCGAGAATCTCCAAAGTTCCACTTCACCATCCTAAATCGTTTACGAGATGCAAGTAAAGAAATTGATCACAGCATGGCTCCTTCATCTATCTCCACATCTCAACAGCTTCACCTTCTCCTCAGATTCATTTTTCCCTTTCCCAATTTGCAACTTGTAAACAAAACTCCATCCTCAAGGTGAGTAATGATATCTTTATCTTCACTGGCTTTCGTATTGCAATACACTTTTCACTAGTAGTGCCTCAAGTACTGGCACGCTCGAATTCACTTGAGTGGAATTGTGGAGAAGTAAATCATCCAAAGGGGAGTTTAGAAACACAAGGGGATACTTAAGCCCACTGAAAGCTCATGAAATGCGCATGCGGCTGATTCCTGGCTTCTTTTCAGCTGTTTATCAGTGATATCACGGAAGAGAGTCACTCGCCCCAGTCTCTTCCACAAACAACAATATTTAGAGAGGCAAGGCTGCACTGTAATATTACAAGTTATTTTGTGTCATTTGAGAATCAAATGTTAAAATATCACAAAGCCATTTTGAGATTAAAGTATTCATACCTAACGCCTTCAACATAAACTGTTTAAAGCAGTGCTTCAATCGGCCTCTCTCAATTCGAAGTAACAAAATCACAACTTTCTTCTTCGTTCAGTATTGCCGATTCTGCCGCTCCACGTCTTCTCTGTTCAAATGATTTTTTTCATGACCCTCGATAATGCTTCCACTCTATGGCCTCGCATTGTAAGGTAGGCCTCTTGTTCATAACGTGCTACACTGACTTCTAAATGGATAAATATTGTCGGGTCTTTTGTAGTAGAATTAAACTGACTTCCAAATAGAATTCTAATTAAGACTCAATAGAGGTCTTTGCAGTTTATGACAGGCGCTCATTGTACAAAATCCCACAGAAATTAGTCTTACAAAGCTAAGTCTAGCCTAAGAAACACCAAACCCTTTTGACCAACACTTGAGGTGGAAATGACAGCCTGTGGCAACCAGGGTGACCGCAATAAATGCCATCGGCAATCAAAACTTCAAATCGGTGTTCCTCATGCCCTTGTTAAATCATCGATTTGGGCTTGTGACGTAATTGCAATCAGCTCATAGCGTCAAGCTAGGTCAAATGAAGACACAGTAATCTTCTGAGGGAAATAGAGAAATGACAAAGATACAAAATACGATGTTAATGGAGACTCAAGGATAATCCCCACGCAAAACTTCTTGTTCTTTTACACAGAAAATGAATACGAAGGAATTGTGAGATCTAAGATAAAATCATGAATGAACAGTATTGTATTCTTCACTCAATGACTGTAAAAACTACGGATTTTAAGACATGGTAAAAACGCAATATTCTCGTGCTTTGCAACGCCGTGTCTCGTCCTAAATTCATGCATTTTTGTATGGTGATTGGAGGGCAAAGCAAAATGCAACAATATGTTTGTAAGCTTTCGAAATGATAAAAATTAAAACATTTTTCGCAGTGAATGTGAAAATCTTGGAGCGTATATTTTGAAATACAAGTTTTTGCAAGCAAGTTATGATAGCAAAACCCATGATGAAATTAAAACTGCTAACATATTTTCAGATCCATGAAGTGCAGATACTCTTCTGAACTTCTTCACAGCAAGATACATTCCCTTCACGATTTACCGAACGTTTGAAAACTGTTTAAAGATACCTACCCATGATACCGTAAGTCCTCTAATCAGCCCCCCTGGAATAAGCTCCCATCCTAGAGATATAAGTTGTTAATAAGCCCCTACCCAAGCACATGACTGTACCTATTTGAGAGTCTGTTAGTATTTTATAGAGCTAGTAAAGAAAAAGCGGTCATTAATTAATAAAAATTCACTATATCGGCGGCTATTTCAAATGGATTTTGTGCACTCACGCAAGTACAGTTGAAGCTAACAACTAGGAATTTTGACCGTAAACTCAAGAGAGCGAAGTGTTTATTACAGGAATGATAAGAGGGACAGATAGGTCGATAATTGGACAACATTTAAAAGTATAATAGAAGTCAAGAGGGACTTAAGTTGGGGCAGCAAAAAGTGACACACAGAAGGAGCATTGGTAAGATTCTATAGTAACAAAAATGTTCATCTGTGAGTTGAGTGACATCACAACTGGGCAGAAACAAGTTACCCCAGAAATCTAAAACTCTGTCTCATTCTTACTGTGAATAAGCATCTTAATATATAAATGTGCACTAAAGACGTGAGTTACCCGAAGCTCCTGAGAGTATATGCTGCGAAAAGTGATAAGCTGGAATCTAGAAAATAAAAAGGAAGTAAACAAATAAACGTAGCAAAGTTTCAATAAATCGAACGGAAATATTTATCACTGTGGAACGTGGAGTTTAAAACAGTTCAGTTTAATTCATCAATTTTAAAATTCCACATACATGCAATTTGAAAGATTAATAACTACAAGAGCTAGAATTTGTAAAAACATATAAATAAACATAAAAATAAAAATAAAAAAATTACATAAGAGGAGAATTGTATGTAGGGGAATTTCTTGAGGAGGGGCTCTCTCGGTAGCTAGGCTAACCGAGGAGAGAGTACCCCCTGTTTTCAAAATTACTGATGAATTAACACAACATTTAAACATAAGAACAGTATCCTTAATGTGTTACACAGAAATAAAAGTAATATGCATTGACTTAATTTGGTTAATTAAGCTTACGAATGTAGACAAAAAATTTGAGCACTATAGGAATTTGGCTAAATCATTTTGCAACGCGTGATTACATGAAGATACTACAAATATCAAGACTACACCATTCATTGCTAGAAGCTACTGGATGGTTTCAATTCATTCGAGAAAAGCAGGTGGCTGCAACTACAACTTTGCTCTTTGCACCGTCGTAGAAAAAGAGAAGACAGCTAGAAAAAGAGAAGATAGCTAGAAAAGCTTTGGAGCACATGAGCTATATTCTAAGAAGTAGGCGTTGAAAAAAATTTGAAATTTGTTGTTTCTCGTGTGGAAAAATAGATACGTGATTTGAAGCAATGGAGTGTCGTCGATTGGAGACATCAGTGTAGTAGCTCAGAGATAATGATCTCATGAAGTATAGGAGAGAGATCATATGGTGAAATGATAGCATCATCAAATTGAATAAAGCGCTAAATCTAAGACAAGATTATCTAAAATTAAACGGATATTGATGGGAAACAATTAGAGAAACAGTTGCTCTCTTGCGTGATAGACGATAATACAGCCATCTTCTTTGGAGATGGTGTCTGTTAAACAAAATCTGGAGACAGGGCATGCCGGATGAAAGATGGACATCGTAAGAAAAATGCTGTTGTTTACAAAATCAGCAGACGGTCATCAATAATAATGTCACAATTAAATGTTCAGAAACCAAGAAAAGTAAATATTCAAATGAATTTAAAAAGTGACCACGTTTATAATAGAAAGAAACAGTTGGTCTTTTGGATGCGAGCTCTCGGCTCATTCTTTTGGTGTCTAAATTCAGCTCACTCCCCCAATCACATATACACTACGGCCTGGTGCTCCATTCTACAGAGACTAGAGCAGCTGCATCTGTGGTTTTTCCACCTTTGCATCGGTTGCATTCCATAACGCTTTTCATCATCATTACAAAAAGGGTTATTTCGTGTACTTGCGGCTATATGTGAAAAACATCTTCTTAAAGTATCGGACCTGGTACAGGCACGATCAAGGTTCTCCAGTCCTCTTGATTTTCAGGCAGGTGGATGAGTTCAGTGTTGGTCGTTTATTGCTTTGTTGCAAAGGTGTATAGGCTGTCTGTGTATAATTTCTTTTTCTGCCTCTACTTCTTCTCCCTTCAATTTTCCAATATAGTACAAGTTCAAGTTTTTCGACTCCACTCTTTCTACTTATATGACCTAGAAATTTCATTTGTCTTTTTCTGATAGCTTTTATCATACATATAACAACGTTATGATGACGTAATCTAATGGCGGAGGACCTACCAAGAGAAGAAAAGCTGAAGATGAAAAATATTTCATGCCAATTCCTCGAGACAATGACTTGAAGATTTGACTAGACATCAAATTTTATCTTAGGGCACAACCAATCTAAAACCTGTCATTATCCAATTTCCTTCTCCAAACGAAAGCAAAATAGACATGAAAGGGTGAAAAGAATAGACAGAAAAGAATTGTAGGGGAAAGGAAGAACAAAGAGAAAAAAGCCAAAAAAAATCTTGCTAATCCATAAAACCATAAAGACTTGTATTTTAAGAAAGATTTTATATATTGAAATAAATCATAAACAAGAGCATGGATTTTCTGATATACAAGAGCTTTCCCATCCTTGGGGGTCACTTGACATTAAATTCCCAAATGCTACCCTTCCCTTTCAAACTTTTCTGAGCTCATACTTTCATTCTCTATAGTTTCCTTATTAACTTCCTTCATTTTTATTCAATCTTTATCATGTTCACTGATTCAACTTGAGTTACTGATGCTGACTTCAGAAAGAGCTCAAAAATATTACAATGATTGTGCTTTCACAAAGCTAACAGACAGCATCAGTGAAATGAATAAATATTTTAGTCCTAAAAATCATGAATAAATATTAAAACTCTACAGCTGGAGTACAATTGTGCTTATCAATTCATGTAAAATAGAGAAAAGATTTGAAGGAATCTAAAATATGACTAAAGTGATAGCAAAACAGAATACAAAGAAACTTTCATTGCTTGACACAGGAAAGAATCCTTCTGCAAATTAAAAAAGCCAAATTTGAATAGCATTTTTGATACCAAATGCAAGGTCTCCTGAGGAAGGCAGAATTAATTACTTCTATGGGTGAAAGGAAAGCTAATCAGATGTTATATTCTTCAAAAACTTATGCAAATGCTATAGAATGTTTGTTAATCAGCCCACAAGCGTGTCAGTGACATCTATCATGTATTTTTATCATTCAATAGTTTTCTGATTTGCCATTTTTCATTGTCATCATTAGCTTTCAGACTGCAGGTGTTTTTAGCATCACAATCAAGAGTGAACCAAGAGTAACCACTTGACAGTCAACACCATCCTCTCTCTTTAAAGAGGCGTCATTAAATCTTAACATTAATTTCACACAAAGCTAAACAATCTTATGAATTTTAAGAAGGATCAACAGAAACTGCCAGTTAATTAGAGATGGAAAAACCATTCTGTTCTGCTAGCCAAAAATATTTATGAGTAGATGTTTGGAAAAAAATTAAAAATTAATATTGTAGCAGTACTGAGAATAAGCACATCATTGAAACTGTTATAGTGAAAATTGCATCATAGCATGGATTTTAAATATTTTTATGACCATTCCAGTGGTGCTGGTCAAAGTAAAGAAGGAAAGCTGAAATAACACTTGGGAATTTCACCACAGCATCCATAAGCCTTGCAATTTGTGAAATTGAGCTTGGGGAATTTTTTGCTTCCTAAAGTAAACTCATCAATGGATCAATACAACTCATAAGTCATGCAAATCCATCTAAAGATCATACATTAGTTACACAATGAATCAAGGCTACAACTGCTTTACAGACTACAATGTATGTTAGTGCTTCATAACCTTGGCCATATGAATGAATGTGATGCTTATGACAATAATGATACAGTGGCAAAAACATCAATATAACACTAAATTACAGTTTCAAGTAAATAATTTAATTTGATAACAAATATGCAGGGCTACCATAGATGATAAATATCACACCAGTGGTATACCTGGAGTGTTCACCATGGATCACAATTTCCTTGAATGCTATAACAGAAGACTAAGAGAAAGTGAAATTTATGAGTAATGTACTTCTGGCATATCTTAAAAAGGACTAAGTGTATTGGATTTGATTGTTGTACAATTTTTGTCAATTTTCTATCAAAACTATATAGGCATTTTCTCAGTTGTCTGAAAGTTCACTTCAGTAGATTATGCCTAAAAATTAACAAAAACCATATTTGAAGAGACCCAGCAGGAAGGGGTCCAACAGGCATTCTACCCACTGCACCCAACTAGCCAATTCAACCCTGGTCTTGAGACTGCAAAAATTGCTAAATCTTTTTTGGGTCACAAACAAAACTTTCTCCAACTTAAACATGTAGTACTAAAGCATTTTGACTTGACATTTAAAATCTGCAGCAATGGATACACGTTCCGCTAAGAATTAACTTCAATTTAGCATTGCGAAATGTCCAATCCTTTAGGGAATGAGTGGGTCATGGGGAACTTTCTGAAGGGCCCCGCCTCTCTCTCCTAAATAATGGCATTCCATATTCCCTCATGTTAGGCCCTTGCTCTAGCATATAACGTGAAACTTGATGTTAAAGATACCAGATTTACTTACCCTATAAACCTTTCCGTCAAGCTTTGCAAGCATTTCTCTTTTTCAGAACATTTGTGAGAGCGCACAATGTCAATTATCTGCTGATAAATTTCCAACTTCATTTTTTAATTTTTTTATCGTAGTTCGAAGCAAATGGACAATATACAGTCTCGTATTCATGTTTGGCGGGAATTTGATCTCGGACTCCAATGCAGCGTTTCCAGAATAGAGGTGTGCGTATCCGCTCCGAAACCAATCCGAATCTGATCCGGTCGGATTTCGGAGCAAATACTTCAATTTCGGATCGGATTGGAAAGTTGTTTTGATGTCGGGTCGGATTGAATGTCGATTATCAAATTCAAAATAAGGTAAAGTAGTTATTCATGACAAAACTAAACATTTTTAAAAAGCAATTTTAATTTAATAACACATTTCGTGATGGGATTCAGAAAGGTGAAGTTGAAAAAGTCTTCAAGCGTAAGCAAGTCACCTAACACCTTGAATAAATCAGGTCTTGTCGATCTACAAAATAACAGGACTTTTCAGTATGGCAATAACTCTGTATCATTTAGAGGGAAAATGCTCTTGAACTGTCTTCCAGATGCCATAAAAGACGCCAACCGCACAAAAAGTTACGAAAATAATAGAAAGTTGGACGGACTTTCTATCGTATTCTCTCCAAATCCCTAGGCACATGACTATATAATCGTATCTCTCCTAATGTGCTAGATATTCAGCCGCAGGACTGTGCATTATTAAAGGAGAATGTTACACCCATCAATATACATGAGTTAACATGGCTCAATATTACAGTAAACCCTGTAACCAAGACGGGCTAGGTTGTTATAGTGGTACCTATGATATTTTCAGGCAGAGGTTCTTATATCAAGGATACTTACACCTATGAAGAATAGAGCAATTTAAACAGATTTATGGATGGCCTAACTGAATTTCCATTTGTTGAGGATCAATCATAATGCAAAATTATGAAAATGAAAGTAATTTTCCAACTCTCAGGTGAAAAATAAAGGTCCCCTCCGCTTATTAATTTTAAGGAAATTGACTTTTTTCCACACCCATCATTTCATTTCTTTTCTTTGTTAGTACTATTTACGCCCAATTTTCATCGCAAAATAGCGTACTGCTGTATATATTTTAGTTTTATGCTTTGTGACAACCTGTTTTGTTCTTTCCGTCCTTGAATAGTCATGCAAAGCCTTTTCTAAAATTCCGACCCCCGTCTATTAACTTTTGGAATTTTTTCCGACCCCCTTTTTACTAGGACCCCCCGTTTATTTGGCACTTGAAAGTATGCCCTGAAATTGAGAATTTGAAATTTCATGTTTAATCTAATAAACTATACCATCTCAAAAGAGAGCATGGGAAAAATCGGTCTGTTTTTGTTTCTCATCTTTGGGTGCATTTTTCCAAAACACCAGTCTGTAGGTTCTTAGTTTCCTTTGTTCTTATTTCAGGGTTTTACTGTAGTTGGGGTACATCAATTATAAAGCTATTTTTGCTAACGTTAAATAAACCATTGTTATTTTCGGATCAGATCGGACTCGGATCAGATAATTTCGGATCGGATTGGATTCAGATCAGAAAAGAACGGATGGGATTTCATCTATTCCAGAAGTAATACATACGATTAAACATTGTTTAAATTCAAGAAATTGTGTTGATATATAGGACAATATTAAGTCGCGATGTGAGTGCAATGGAAGACGATGAGGAAAATAGTCCTAAATCTCTAAACTAAATTTCAATTCAATTTCAATTTCATATAAGAGGGTAATCCTTCAGCAAGCGCTCATTACAAGGGGTCTCAGCTAAAGACAACTTACAACTTAAATGAAACACTAAATTAAACTAGAAGTAAAATACAAGTTAAAAAAATGGCGTAGTGTACAATGTTAAAATATATGCAAAATATTATGTAAATTGAAAACAGAAAAAAATCATATCTACATGGATGCTTTAAAGCTATACAATGTTACGGCTTGTTTGGACTCAACTGAGAGGCTATTCCAGTATTTCACTCCCCTAAACGAAAAGCATTTTTGGCCATTTGCAGTGTTGAATAGTGGCAGCTTTAAATCAGTAGAAGTATTTCGGAGGGTACGAAGGGATCTTTGTGAATTTTCATTGCTTGAATATAAACATGTAATTTGTCCAAGCAACAACCATTAGAAGAAATTCTCAGAGTAAAAGCTTTCAAGTCATTGATTTAATACAAAGAAAAATTAGAGCATTTGTAGACAGGCAATTGAACCAACTGCCATTGGAGCATAATTTATGATTAAGTTGTTAAATAACACTTACAAATTGAATATCTACAGATGCAAAAAGTGAGCAAAAAATCATTTCTGGAAGTAAAAATTTCTTGCAAGCCAGCATGAACGAAAAGAGTCAATGTGTACTGGGAAAACACTGTTCCTCAATCAAAAAGTTGTTTCCTTCACTCAATTGTCTATGGTGAACATCTACTTCCATCTGATAGTCTGATAAAAATAAACCATACTGTGAATAACGAATGTATATTTGGCAAATTTGAAGGAATTTTCAATCAATGAACAAACAGGTACTAGTAAAATCATAAAATTTCATACACTTCCAATTTGCTGTGGGGAAGGTGGCGAAATGCTATGCAAAATCACTGACGATACAAGCGTGAATACTCTAATGTCTCTAATAGAAGGGGGCGTGAATAGAACGGGAGTGTTCATGTCAGCCAACTTCTAATAGAAGGGGGTGCGAATAGAACAGGGGTGTGCATGTCAGCTACTTTTCAATAAAAAGAGGATGCTAATAGAAGGGGGTATGCATGTCGGCAGCTTTTCAATAGAAAAAGAGTACTAAGAGGTGGTTCATGCTGGTAAATTGTTTTATTTAAAGGCAATTTAATTTTCTGCGTGTTTTGATCATGATCGATTTGTAAAATTTAATAGAAAGTTGGTGTTAATAAGCAATGGGGGGGGGAGGAAAATTCTCCTGAAATTAATAGACGGGGGGCCGTCTATTAGAGACACCAGAGTAGCTACATAACATAACGCAAGATTGCACCTCTAACGACCGACAATTGCACCTCTTTTAAAGTCATTATTGTATTACATGTGCAAATTAAATATGGGGTCTCATTCAAAAAGTATATAGTGGTAGGGGATGTGTATGCACTATTTTTGTGACAAACTGTTACGGAAAATATAGGAGATGAGGGGGTGTAAATTCCAATAATACTCAAAATTAGCAAAGAGTTTAAGACCTTATCGAGCTTAAATCTTACATAAATAGTCTGTTGGTACTACAGAACTTCACCAGAGCACGAAAAAGCGGCAACATTCTTTTGACATACTTAAAAGCTCTTTTCGTTCGACACTCGTCAGAGTATGGAACGTCAACGATTCATACTCTGACGAGTGTTGGATGTAAAAAGAATGTTGCCGCTTTTTCGTTCTCTGGATAAATCTTGCACTACCCCTAATCATTCTGTAAATTCAGCGATGTTAAGCCATTCTCTTTTGCTATTCATCATCAAGTTATATGTTGCACATAAATAGAGACTGGCGTTGGGGGGGGGTCGTGTCTAATGCCAGAATGTTACGTACCAAAGAAGGGGGCATCAGCTCGAACGTGACAAGCCATTACATAGGGGGATGGGGGATCACAAATGGTAATTTTTTCCGTTTCGTACTTTTCGAATGACCCC
>OLMO02000275.1:23497343-23510376 GCA_900291935.2 Cassiopea xamachana
ACCAGTCAAAGACAAAGCAGGCAACACCATACAGGGTACAGAGCGACAACTGCAGAGATGGGCAGAGCATTTTGAAGAACTGTTAAACAGACCTGCCCCTCAGAACCCCCCAGACATCGTTCCAGCAGACAAAGACCTGGACATTAATTGCGAAAAACCAACGAGGGAAGAGATCAGGAAAGCCGTGAAGCTTCTGAGCAACGGTAAGGCGGCAGGACCAGATGACATCCCTGCGGAAGCACTCAAGGCAGACCTGGAAACCATTGTAGAGATGCTGCACCCACTTTTCGAAATGATATGGGAAAAAGAAGAAGTACCAACAAACTGGAAAGAGGGCTACCTCATCAAACTGCCGAAGAAAGGTGACCTCAGCAACTGCGCCAACTACAGAGGGATAACCCTTCTGTCAGTGCCTGGAAAAGTCTTCAACAGAATCCTGCTAGAGAGAATAAAAACTACCGTCGACCCCCTCCTCCGAGACGAGCAGGCAGGATTTCGTCAGAACAGATCGTGCGTGGACCAGACGCTGAAGTGGAATCCACAAGGGAAGCGGAAGAGAGGGAGGCCAAGAAACACCTGGCGCCGGGACTTTGAGGCGGATTTGACGAAGACAGGCCAGACCTGGAGCGAAATCGAAAGAGCAGCCCAGGACAGAGCCCTCTGGCGGACCATTGTTGGCGGCCTATGCTCCAGGAGGAGCGATGGGCGATGATGATGATGATGATGATGTATATTGGTATGATATATGTATTTCTGTATATTAACAATTCGGAATGAAGAGCCAAACCTTATTCTGCTCCTTCTTGTCGTCCTTTTTATTTGCCTGAAATGACGATCCTGCAGGCCAATAGTCCAATTGTAAATCCAATGTTTCGCTTTGCATGGGGCTACCCCACTGACCACCTATGGGGGCCGTATTCTTTTCTAGTGATGACTCTCGACTAATTTAAAGACAAGCAAGATGCGTTAAGAAGATCCAGTCTCTCATGCATTAGTATACCATCTTAAAGAAAGACAAAGTCTTGTTTCGAATTAAACCATAGTATGGACTTAGATGATCTCAAATACTCAAACCAGAAAGTTGCCTATTCAGGTGTAATCACTAACATTATTTCAATGAATGGAAACAGGATTACTATTATCAATGGCCAAAGGGCTTTCTATGGCCACCAATGGTCTGCTACGTTTCCTGAGGGGCAAGGATGCTCTTCAACTACAACTGAGATAGCAGACCTTATCCCAAATCAAAAACTAAAAATTACCTCACATCTCTTCATTCATCATTCCATGCTTAGTAATATAAGCAGTAGAGGCTCGCCCAATGGGGCTAGTGTGGCTCAGCCCCACCAAGAAAGTTCAAATATATATTTGAAATCAATTTCACATATGATCGTTGTAAACAATATCCTCTAAAACTCATGATTTGCATCTATTCTGCAGCATTTCCACAGTCTAACAATAAATCAGTGATTTGTTTCCTCTCCGTCTGGCCTCATGCTGTTGTTTTAATCAGGAAGTAAAAAACGCGGTTAAATACTATCTCCCCGTCGATTTGCAGCTAGCCCAATTGTTTTGAAGATCGACCAAGCAGGTTAAAGCTAAGTGCTGAGTTTTCACCTCAACTTCGTCCTCTGATTGGTCTAGTACACATAGACATTACATCAACTGGGACTAGCTGAAACTAGCCCCGAGGAATTCAATTGAATGCAAACCTGTAAACACTCTGGCATCCAACTCAACATTATAGCAAAGTCATCTCTATTTACTCTGAGATTGAGATTTCTGACAGAGAGTTCTTGAAAAATTTTATATGAAGCCGACAGTTTGCCGAGAAAAGCTCTAGAGATTAGGCCAAGTATTGTATCTACGATGCATTGGGGGCCATTCAACAGGTACGTATGCTCGGAGGGAGTGGGAGGTACCTAAAAAAGCGTACAAAGCATACAAAGGTTAAAGGGGTTCCTCAAAGAACGTACGTACGCTTATGTAGTTCTCAAGCACTGATTATAGCATCCTAAATAAATGTAATCATCTTATTATAATGTCTAAGTGGGTGTGGTACCTATGTACAAAGCCTACAAGGGGTAGGGAGTTAAAATCGATGAATATTGAGCGTACGCACTTTTTGAATGGCCTTTTGAAGGATTCGACGAAAAGGATATTGAAAACTTTGAACAGCAAAGAAACAGGAGGATCAATTTTTGTTGTAAATGATGTCGCCCATCGATTGTTTTAATCTGATAACGAATTGCATCATCATCGACCAATAAAAGCTAATGCGTTGCCTAAAAACAATAAGTGAAGAGAAATGTTCAACTATTTTTGATGGCATCTCGTTCTTGCCCAGAACTTTACTGTGACCTCACCAGCCTCACCTAAACTCTTTTGCACGAGCCGCCACTGAGCTCTAGCATGAACTTGTAAAAAGAATCTGACAATTCCTTGAATTCAAACCTAAGAAAACAAAATCACCTGTTTGGACTTGAGGACAAGAGGGATGATGAGTCTGTATTGGCCACTGTTGATGAGGGAATGTCACGTGGTAATGACTGCTTCGTGCTCGACTCTTCGACCTCTGTCGGGTGGAAGAAACGAATAAAATATATTATTTTGTTGAGCTTTGCATAAACATTATGAAATTCTAACATGCTCTGCACATCACAAGGTAGCATTTGAAACACCCATACCGACGATATCCCTACCTGAAAATGTCCGGATTTACAACTGATAGTATTCATATATATGGAAAGATAGTTACATGCTGGCTACGATGCAAGGAGATTCGGATAAACTAGGAACTAGATACATCCATACTTTAATATGATGCAAACTTATCTTAAACTATAGCTGAAACCTCTTCTGTATCTGGACAGCTTTGCTAACGAATTCATCCTTAAAGTATCAGTAAGTTTGTGTACCGACATTTTAAACAGCAGAGATAAATAAATAGACATATTTTGCTATGGCAATGACATGATGAGAGAAACCGGGCAACAAACTTTTCCTGTAAAAGGTCAAATTTAGTATTTAGAATTACAGGAAGTATAGAAAAAATGCAAACGGAATTTCAAACCTGCATCGCTTCCTGATCCACTCACTCTCACTTCCTAATTCAAAAATAAATTTCATATGTAACATATGAACGACTAGGTTTTCAATTTTGAAATATAGGCCCATCTTATTAATTTTTGAAGGAATAGTTCCATTCAACTACGGTCTATTTTCCATGGAGGATACAATAATATGCAATTAATTGAAAACACAGGAACACAGAAGGCTAAATGCCGATACTACAAATAAAAAATAATTTGTGACTATAAGGAATAAACCATCATGGCAATAAGAGAACTCTGTAAATTTGTTGTACAACTGTTCATTCTCAAGTGATAAAATCTTCATAATAAACCATAAATTCTGTAGCTAAGCTGTTACCATTACGAACGGGATGCATGCTTGAGATGACTCTCCCTCGGCACTACAATTTAATAAAAACAGTTTAGACAAATAGCCATAAGGTGAAAACGGACTAAGCCAAATAAATTGAAACTATTACAGAGATGACGACAGCAATTCAGAACGTAAAAGAACTGAATGGAAATTTCAAGAAACACTAAGACTACAAGAAATTATAATCAAAAATGTCACATCTTAGCCACTATTGACTACGCAATAACTGAAATTGAATGATATAAATTCATAAGTTCCATACAGCAATAGTACAAAGGCTTTTAACAGTTGTTCCTTTAATTTCACTTTGCAAGAGAATCTCTCTTACTCACTTAATCTATCTACTATTTTGCATAAGTAATGAAAGCATTTCACGAAGACGTTTTCTGGGTGAAAGAGTTCTATATGCTGTAACAACATAAATAAACAAAAGATTCTAGTCAAATACGAAGAAGACAAGCAGTTTCTTTTTAAAATTGATCAAATTTCAGATTCTCACCTTTTCCCAGCTTTGTATGTTATGAGTGCCTCAGCGACTGGTAACTGCAGTAAACTTGATGCAGATTTAGTGTAGTACAAAATTCTCTTTTCTATTTCATCATAATCTAAAACAGGAATTCATGGATCTACGGATACAGGTCTAATACACCACAACAGGGTCCAGTTAGGCCACAATGGCTTGAGCAAAAGTAAACAACGCTGTTCAATGTTTGGAACTAATTGGTCGACTGGAGAAAGTCTCCTTGATCCCTACAACAATGTCAACAACAATCAACTACTGAAGCTATTTGTCCTAAATACATACATACTGCAAAGGTTCGTCAAAAACGAAAATCTCAGTAGAAAAATATAGTGTATGTCATTGAACCTAAACGGACGGATGAAGAGGTCAAATAAGCTTGCAAAGACCTGCGGAATATCTACCAAAAGCACTGAATACTATTGACAAACCTTCCTCCCGCTTTGAGGGTTGTTCCCCAAAATTTCGCCAAAACTGGTCAACAAAAAGCGAACTATAACAATCATCCGCAGCTGCTAAGTGTTTTGCCAATCTATGATAGCCTAAAAACACGAAATAACAATACAGAAGCCAAAATTCTGATTTGATAAAATGAAGCTAAATTGAAAGCATAGAAACAAATTCGGATATTTTTAGCAGAGATATCGGCTCCTGAATTACAATTCTACGTTCCCACGAAGAAAATATGACACATTTAGTGCTCAGCTGTCCAAAAAACTTAGATAACTCAGATACAGCACTTGTTTCAGGAATGAATTTTCTAAATGATTTGTGTCTATCCACTGACACCTACGTAGCCCATCAGAGAATTTCAAAAA
This sequence comes from Cassiopea xamachana, assembly GCA_900291935.2. Classification (NCBI taxonomy): domain Eukaryota; kingdom Metazoa; phylum Cnidaria; class Scyphozoa; order Rhizostomeae; family Cassiopeidae; genus Cassiopea; species Cassiopea xamachana. The sequence goes on from OLMO02000275.1 coordinate 23,502,129, forward strand.
TGCTTCAAACCAATTTCTACAAAGAATTGACGACAATAGAGAGGAAATTGATGATAATAAATTAGCATCTACTGAGGCATCTTACCAATAGGAACGATTAGAAAACGGACATAGCTCTGAAACTCCGCGGACTTGAGTGAAAAATGGTCAACATATGATCTGAGTACAGCATTCAAGTAATTCTCGGGTCCAATGATACATATCCGCATGGGATGAGGTGCCGTTGAATGCTTATTGCAACTAAAAAAAAGTCGAATCGACGTCACAAGCTTCCAATGAAAGCATCTGCTTGAAAGTCTTGTAAATCAAAGAAATTTAAATGCATTTTTACATCCTAAGAAAATGAATACACAGAACCGAATAAACATTCACTTTAGGTTAGTCCAAAAGAAATTTAAGGCTTTAGAGCTTCTCCAGAAAACTAAGTCTATAGAGCAAAGTGATTATCTGGAGAATTCTGAATTTAGTCATTTGTTGTATATATTCGTATTATCTGCCTCTCACATTTGTATTAACATTTCAGATTACTTTTCAAGAGCAAAACTAAAGATATTACCAAATTTGAGGTAAATACTGGTAACTACAATTGAAAGCTCCGTTCCTAAAAATTAATCGCTTCAAACGTTTCAATGAAGAAATTTCAACTTCTGATATTTTAAGAAAGTTACTATTTTTGAATGAATTTAAACACTGAAATAAAATCAAATGATCAATGCTGGTTCAAAAGGTGGAAGATCTCTAAAAATTCAAGCCTTTATGCATGAGCATATACAAAAACCCATGATATGTTAAAGAGCTTCTCATATTACGTACAGTACATAAGACCTAAACTAAGGCTTTGGTGTTGCATTTCTTGATGAGTCACAGTCACCCAACCAACCAATCAGGTAGTGCCGTCTCCTCCAAAGAGGCTGCCCACTATGGACCTCCATTCCTCCCTATAATCTGCAGTTCTCACATTCCTAATAGTATCCAACTGTCCACTGCTTAATATTATTCAGCTACGTAATGCTTAGAATTCCTCCCACCCTTTCACCACCCCCTTAAATAAGAATATGTTCCAAAGCAATGATCGCTTACTATTTCTGCAATTTGCTGGTAATTGTTGCAATAACTGAGTTTACGTCATTGTCTGTCGTTGTGCAAATTAATCTTTCGATTCGACTCATCAGCTTCATCGCCAGGATCTTTAAACAAAACAAACACATTTGGAAGATGAGTAGAGAATGAAATTCAAATCATCATCTCTTTAGTAAGAGCTACGTGGGCCAACATACCGATGATTAACAGATAACTACATAGCAAGATTATGTTAAACACATGTCTACAAAAATTAGGGAAGGCTTTCTTTACTATGGAAATATGCTTCTGTTGTACTACTGATGAGAAACGTTGTGTTTCGTATTTTCCTTATCTCCATCACATGTTTCTCAATCTACTCTGGTATCTCTAATAGACGGTGCCCCCCCCATCTCTTGATTTCAGAAGAATTTTCCTCCCCCCCCCGTTGCTTATTAACACCCCCTTCTATTAAATGTTACAAATCGATCATGATAATAACATGCAGAAAATTACAGTACCTTTTAATAAAACAATTTACCATAATGAACCACCTTCTCTTAGTTCTCTTTTTCTATTGAAAAGCTGCCGACATGCATATCCCTTTCTATTAGCACTCACGTTTTATTGAAAGCTTATCCGACATAAACACCCCTTTTCTATTTGCAACCCCTTCAATTAAGAATTGGTTGATGTGAACACCCCCTTCTACTAGAGACACTAGGGTAATTTCTCCATTGTTTCTTATACTTGTATTCTTTCTCAACACCTCATTGGCTGACAAAGCTCCTTCACAGCTGCGTTTAGCACCTAGTGATGCTTTCACTAATCATCTTGCATGGTTCTTTTAGAAATACCCCCCAACTATGCATGCCCTTTTCCTTCTCTTTTAAGAAGCAAATTCTTACAATCTGTTAAACAATTCTCTGTCATCTTAAACTCCATTCACCCGTATTAAATTGCAACAAAAAACCACAGAAAATAGAAAGGGGACATACCTGCCCAACAGAATCTTTTATTGATATAAGAAAGACTTTTTCAGGGATAATGTCATCTGCATTTAGTGCTGCCAACATTTGATCACCCAATGGCAATACTGACAACTGTGGTAAACTGTCAAAGTCTACGCTTGCTTTTCTTTTTATTTGATGACGATCATGCGAGTCATGTGACTCCGGCCTCTCCTTGAAAGAGAGGCTACGATTAGCTCCACCTCTAAACGGGGAGCTTTTCTCCAGGGATGTCTGCAACGTGGACTGAGTACTTTGGGAGTCTTTCGTTACCTTTGGCTGAACGTCCTAATAAGCAATATTGAGAAGTGTAAAAAATGCTGAAATTCTCATCATACTCTAAATAAATATAACTTCAGTTCCAATATATAAATACAGTTTATAAATGAGATTGATAACTATAAGAGAATGACATATACAAAATAAAAACAAATAATACAATATAGATGAATGCAATCAATATTGCTGTCAAAATATAAAAGAAGATGTAGACAGATTACAAGCAAAGATTGGTGGCTTTTAATATCGATAACTTTTGATCTGCAAAAGATATAAAAATTGCTCCTTCTGAAAATGGGAATTGAAACCTTATCAACATGCTTGCAAAATATTTTTGAATAATTCGAAACTATGTGTGATCAGTTTTTTCGCAAAGACAGTACACTATTTACCACCAAAACACACTTCTCAAACGAATTATTCGCAGGAATCCTTCAATGGTGATTCCTTTTATAACTAATCAAGAATTCACGCTTATGCTGAGTGTACCACAAATATATGTCGAAGTACTATGAAGTATAAAACCGGATGTAGTCGCTGATTGGCTAATAAGACTCTTCTAGCAAACTGGTAGCAGCCACTCCAAAATATACGGCTAGCTCCATTCTCAATGATCTGCAAGACATTGCAATGTCACACTAGAACGATGCAAGAAATTCCTTATGGTCATTGACTGCCAACTATATTCTTGAACTTGCAGAATATAAAATATAATACCTTTTGAGGGTCTGAATCACTGCTAGGACTAAATTCTTTACTATCCTCACCACTCTCTGTTTCTTTTCCATTCCTCGGTGATGCTTTCTATCAACAACAAAATTAAGTAATTATCAAATAATGCTTCCAATTGCTTTAAAACTTAAACAAGACTGTTAATTCAATAAAATATATCTTCCAATCTCTACAGAAGTTGCGCTTCCCTTTATTGACCTCGACAAAACAGGACTCCGGTATTAAGAAGTACATAAATATCTACTATTAAGTGAAATTTCTCCGCAAATGTCTACTCCCAAAGTTCTGCAAGCAACTCCAAAAAGCTTTCACAATGGAATGGAGAATAAAACAAATGATCAGTTTACAAACAAACACTATTACTAATATCAAGCATTCATACCGCGTCTTCATCTATTTTCTCATGCGTAAGGGTGCTTAAGCTCTCGTTTCTACTGATTTGATCAAAATAAGGCCTGGTAAGGAAACGAAACAAAAATGTCAATTTCTAGTTACATCCATCATAATTTGGCTTACCAGAAAGTAGCTCAGTAGATATTAATCAATTCAAAACAAAGCATTTACTTTGCACCTACCGTTTACTTTGATGATTCATTACTCCAAACTTAAAATTTTGGTCGATGCATCGTAAATAATTTGCAAAGCATAAATTTAGAGAAAATGCCAACACAGGCTCACAACGATGGAAATTCTGTTGAAAAAAGTAGATGTCCAAAATGCAAACCTTAGCTTTGGCCGTTGATTTGATCCTATACTACAGGAATCGCCAAATAAATCGTCAACATCACTTTCTTCATCCTCATCATCGAGAAAATCAATCTGATTGTCCACCTCGATGCTTACAGGTGGATCAACATACAAGTCGTCAGGGATATCATCATCATATACCTATGAGGAACATTCACATTATAAGCTAATTCCCGAATGGCCTGTGATGTTAAGAAATTGATTAGTAACATGTCTATAAGGAACACAGGTCACTCCCAAAAGAGAGTACAACAAGGAAAACAAGAGCACAACGGCAACGGAACAAACTCAAAAGCTAAATATTATGACACAAGAAATCATTTAAATTAAGCATCATACAAATAGAAAATGCTTAACCTCTTGATTTGCTTTAAGCTTCTTGAAAATTGCATCGATGAATCTGTTTTTGAATTTTCTTGATGCCTAAAATAAAGATGTATTTTCTGTGGTAATGGTCTGCACTAAATAAACAAGTTCAACACTTAGATATTTCGCAAAGTTTCTAACCCCCTTCGTCATTATAATGGTTATTCGTTCTTATATCGAATGTTTATAAATATATGTCTTAATGGCTATAATTGTGTTCTGTATTAAGAAGCTGATAATGGATAAAGCATCCGAAAAATGTACTGCACAATTAATAATTTGGTTCTCCTTCTTCGTATTATCTCAAACTAGATGCGTTATTGTTGTTGTTGGTATCAAAATCCAATACATTTCAGAAAACAATAATCTGTTGAGGAATAGCTGTTTAAATGAATTGAAATACAGCATCTTGGACATCAGACAACAATTCTTATCAAACTACATACAACATCTGTACGAAGTTCTTTTACATCTTGTGGCAACAATGCCATCATGCGATACCAACTGATAACATTCACAAAGAATTTTACAAAACAAGATAATTTAGAAGTCCGCATATTTTCGGCATAGGATATACGGAGATAACAGAGTTTTTGAAAGATATGTTAATGATTCAGAGGAAAAGTAGAAAGGACAAGAAAATCTTTGTGTGTAAATAACGACTGGATGTAAAAAGCAATAAAGCTAAAGAGCACATGCTATCCGAAAAAACTCGCTCGCAATTTGCAATGAAAGTCCGACATAAATAATCATATGCCTTTCAATTCTACTGGACGATGCTTAGACTTTAAAGTTCGAATCAAAACTGAGGAAAGCAGTTTGCGAACACTTATATGCTTTAACAGGTGCATTTCAAATAAGAGAAAAATGGATTACATCTTAAACGTTGGCATGTGTACCAAAGGATCAAACAAACCACTATTACCAATCCAATTTTGAGTCGAGGATATGAAAGTGTATGGAGTAAAATACTGTGATTCAAAGGTAATCCTTTTTGGAATTTTAAAGATTAAGAGATCAGTGATTGTAGACAAAAAACCAATGCAAATCAAATTGAATTCCTTCAAAAACAGCTTTTTGTGGGTTTGCTTGATTTGGAATTTCACAAAATAGAAGAAGTTAATTATACTGCGCTAACAAATTCTGAGACGTCTCCTTTCCAAGGAAAAAACGGTCGAGGAATCCAATTAGAAATTTGAAAAAACCAACTTGGTGTCCTTAAGTCCGCGTAAAATAGCCTGGTGTTTGGAGCGCATCGAGAAATTGATGTTCAAGCACAAAGGGAGGATAGAAAACCGGAGATACCTTGTTACGAATCATGGATCGTGGATCATTTGGGTCGAATACCTGGAATAGAACAAAACGGTTGATCAAGAGACGGCAAAAAAGAAAGAAGAAAAATTTCTGTTCAAGTGAAAAGTAGTTGTTCATAAAAGAATATCATATTAAATAGTCAGACTGCAATAAAATTTTGTGCTTCTTATTCTTTCATTCATTTATCCAATTAAACTAACATTACACAATCAACTTTCGTGCCTTAAAACTTCCACAAACACAAACTAAAACAATTCTAATGTAACTCTATCCTAAAATCCAAACCAGCAATATTTATGATCTTCTAAATTTCTTGAACTATAAAATTGAGAAGACAGATGCAATTGAGCCAAGCTTTTGCGACGCTTGCCATCCCTTAGGGCAGGGGTGTCGAAATTACGGCCCACCATCCAGTTATCCTTGGCCCGCACAAATTTCTGAAAATGTAGTTGTATATCGTATGTCTGTACAAATTGTCATTTTTTGCAAACGTTAAAGAAATTTCTCATAATGATAAGTCCAAAGCATAGAATTGCTGCTACCATTGAGGGCTTTGTTATAATCATCAAAGACGAGCTAGAGATCCACACAGCATTAACGTATCACTACTGATAGTATGTGGCCTAGCCCGTTGCTTATTGTTATGCATTTGGCCCTTACTGCAAAAACTTTGGACACCCCTGCTTTAGAGTGAACCGCTGTGTCAGTGAGCCATTTACCTCAATATGCAAACTTATACGTCTTTCCTCAAAGCAGCAGCAGCAACAATATTCTTTTAAAAAATTTCGATTCAAACATAAACAACCTAACAAGAATAAACTTTTTCACCCTCGCTTCCATTTCTCCTGCACTGAAGTCAGCCTCACTGCCAGATAAATCATCATCACCTTCTTCGTCTGTTGAGCTTAGGTTGTCATGACCTGATCAAAACAAAAGACGGCCTAGTCAGAGCCTTGAATAGCAACATCCAAAACAATAATTTGAGAAGTTGTCGGAGAGTTTAATTCAACGAGCATCCTAGACAATCAGTCACATTACCCTATCTTATGAACAATCTCGTGTGGCTTTATATAAACCCACGTAATACAATGTAGCCCTGTCTTGTGCAATCTTTTCAATTTAAGCTTGAAATCTGCTAAAATAAGATTGACAAGAACACACGCTAATGAGGAAGGAACTGAATATTCACTTAGGTCTTAATGTGATCAATTGCATATTTTCTTGATTAATTATCATGTAATGAGTGAGGTGGCATAGTGGTTAGAGCACATGCCTCCCGTGCGGAAGGTCTACGGCTCGAGTCCGATTCGATGCCATGACCGAATGCTCGCTCACTGCTCACCCAGCAGCAAATGGGTACCTAGTGGCAACACTGGGGTGATAAAGGCGGCGAGGAAAGGAACTGGCCACCCTACCTCACGTGCCGACAGCTCAGGATAAGTGTCCTCTCTAACAGGCACTTCCCTACGTACGAAAGTATACGGTACTACCTTTACTTTAATTCGCTATGTATTTCGTGAAAACAATCAATGGCTGTTTTTGGCAATCACCACTCTAATGACTCCAAATGCATGCACTAATCATAATACGTGTGCTCAGTCACGTGTTCATATTTACTACAATATTGTGTTATAACAATGAGGCATGTGCACAATACGTTTTCAATTATATAAATACTTGCCATTAAGTTTTTTAACTTAAATCATTATTGCAAGGTTAGTACACGTTATTACAAAAGTCACCAAACACGCTTTTCATAAAAGAAGATAAGACAAGTCAATAAATTAACCAAACATGAGATAAATAAGATAACTATGGATTACTAGAAATTCAATATTTATAAACTTCTACATATAGAAAAATAGATAAAATACCAGATTCCCTTCTTCCAGAAACCTCTTGGTCAACTGATTGGCTGTAGAAGAATGAAAATTTACAAAAAATCAAATATCCTCTGACAAGAGAAATGGAAAAGGGAGGAAAATTGGTGCTACTTTCAGATTAATCGCTTGTGCTATTCTTCAAGAATGAGTTTCAAGGTTCTCTCTTCTTCTTTTAAGTCTCAAATCTCTCTCAATCTCTCTCAATCAATACAAATTCACTACGGCTCACTGCAATTTGAGCAAAAAGCACTGTGGGATAAAACGAAGTTATTCTAGGCAAAGCAAAACAATGCTACAAAATCAGAAACAGACCTGCTGAGTGAAGCCAGAGTAATTGTTGCAACAGGTGCCTTTTCGTCCTTCATGTGAAGATGTAACAAATCTTGAGCGTAGCCTTGCAGAACCTAAGCAATGATGGACAACAACTTAACCAAAAACAATACAAACTCTGTAAGCTCTCTTGTTCGAGCTCAGTCTAGCGCTTTGCCACAAGCTAAGCCAAAATCTGCTAGCTGCCAAGAGCACATTTTACTGAGAATTATTTGAAGATATTAAAAATAATAACCTGTGCCATGTCTATTTGGCCCACTGCTAGCGTTTTGTAACCAAGCATTGTTCGGCCTTTGTATTTCTTCTTTCGCTGCAACATAACTCGAAGAAGGTTCCCACGGCGCTTAAGGAAGTGAGGATACTGTTGAAGAAAAACACAATTTGATGGTATCTTGACTGAAACACTATTTTCACTAGTTAAGATTTTAGTGGCTAATATGTATAGTTACAAATATAAATATACATCTACTAACAAATAAATAAATATATATACATACATATATATATATATATATATATATATATATA
>OLMO02000275.1:23517938-23545634 GCA_900291935.2 Cassiopea xamachana
TGAAAATTTTTTAGACATTCTAGCTTAAGCTATCAACTAGCTGGTTTAGTCAAGAAACAAATGTGAGTCATCGAGGATTAAAATTCACGAGTACTGCAAGAATTATTAATCACGTCAGAGCAGGGTCTGTAAGAATCATGCAGTTCTTCATGCGATGCAAGAGACATATTGAACAGACGATAAATAGGCCAAATCTTCATTGAAGCTATAATCAAAGACAACACGCAATAAAAAATAATTGATCTAGAACAATTACTAGTCAGAATCCTGTCAAATAAAATTACATTCGACAATAAACGCGAGAAACAATCGCTTTTACCAATTAAAACGCAATCATTTTTACCTTAGAACTCCATCCTCTCTCAGCCACTTATCAGAAAATTTTCTCGACCGAACATTCATCACAGCCAACTAAAATCACCTACAATCCCTTAGCTACAACAGACAATGGCTGATTCATAATACAACCATAATAGCCAAGTTATTCCTTGATATTAATCAATTTGTTAATTTGCTGACCAACAATAGCCAGTACAAAGCGTCAATATTAATTAAAGGAGAATGAATGCTCCATGTATGGTCTGTATTTTACTCTGCTCGTGGCGCAGCTGCAAGAGCCTCGGCCGATCCAGTAGATTTCAAACTTTACTGCCCGTTAAACAAAGTATGCTGCTATTGATAATGAGATTTCAAGCTTATGACCATTCTTCGGTTGAATAATAACTCTTTCACCTGCGAGTACTCAAAAATTGATCAAGCCAGACATTTCTGTATTGTAACTCCATGCTTAACTGTGTGGGTTGGAAAGTAGACTTAGAACTATCCTGGGGAGCAAAAAGTAAACAGGACATATCCTCTCAAGTTCATTGCCTTGCCCATAACTGCACAAAAAACAACTCAAAATTCTGCATATGTGCTAATGTACTTATCTCCGTGGCATGCATGACAAATTAACTATAACGAATGCACTACAATAGCAGGTCCCATAATAAAATATTCGAAAGAGTCTGAAATTTAAATTTCAAGACAATCTCTCAGTACACATACCCGTGAATTTATTAAACACCTATACTCACAAATATTTCATAAGATGATAAGGGGGTGCATTAAGAATTAAAATCAAGGAGGGGCAAAATGAATAAAAAGAAAATATGAAAGATAACAAAATTCTTTGAGGAAAGTTGCAGCAGCTTCTGAGCGTAAAGCAAGCAAAGAAACAGTATTTTTCAAAGATTGGAAGCTAGCCATGTAATACTGAACTACTAATATACAATTCTACATTTCTCAAAATTCTTCTAAGTTCAATGTGCATCAAAAAAAGGATTTAACGCGCATTTTTGTGTTTTTCTTTATTTTGAAGATGAGTTAAGGGCCTTAGCTACACTGGGGGAACTTTGTCTACAAATGAAGTAAAAGAGATACTGTGTCGGCAAGCTGAGAAGAAACTCAGAATCAGTTGACAAATGTAGATACCCATCAGTCGGCAAATTGAAATTTTGCATCCCACCCCGGCTTGAAACCTCTAGCGACGGTCTTGGGTGGATTAACATAAAGACAAGAAAGTCAAACGAGGAAAAGAGGTTAGGAGGTTATATAATGTCGCTGATGCCAAAAATGTAAACAATACCAGCTGTTGCTGTCCAAACTGCATGGAAAAAGTACTATTCAAATAGGCTACTTCGATTAATAATTAAGATAGTTGAACTAGTATGACTTATAAACATAACACATTGAAACAGAAGATAAGATCTTTATTCTATAAGTAAGAATACAAAGATGGAGAAAATGGATGCCCAAAAATGATTCTCAATATGTGTGCAGCGCTCAGTAAAATGTTCTAGCGATTTATTTCATTCACCANAACTGATGACGGATTGAGTATGAATCCGAAACATGCATTGGAAAATTAAAAGCATTGTCGTTTTTCTTCCATTGTTACTTAACTTCGTTCGCTATACAAAATGAAGTTGAAACTCATCGGACAATTGAACTAGTTTCGCTCTAATAATATTGATAGTGTAATGAAGAATGCAAAACTCTATTACAAGGAGGAGTGGAACAACCTCAGTGATGTCAGCTTATCCATGTGCTCAGCAATATCTTCCCACGAAACTAGGAACCCACCGTTTTACATCATGAAATAAGCGATTAGGAATATCTGTCTGGGGCCATAACGTCTACAATTTTAAAAGCGCGCACAGTTCAGTTAAAGCCAAGAAATAACAAATAAATTCTATTGCTTGCTTGCCTTTGACAAGATTGACACTGCCAGCACGGTGCATAAGAAATCTAGAAAATGGGACATCTGCATCGAAGTAAGAAAAGTTCTTCTCTAATATAAGCCTAACATTGACTTTGTATTTAACATATCTATTTATAGATCATAACTCTCTAATTCACTGGAGATAGATCTTAGAGCACCAGATTTGAAATCTATGGGAGGAGGAAAGGGCAATATCAAAGTCAAGGGCAGTTGAGCTTGTTTATGTAGGGGGGTGGTTGCACATTTTCAAAACATGTATGGGTAACCTACAGCCCACAGGCCAAATCTGGCCCAAGGAGAGCTTAATCTGGCCTTCAAAGAATTGTTCATGTCCTCTCCCGTGTATTGATGAACTTTGAAAGAACTTTTGAAATTTGGATTTTTGTGATTAAAGCTTTATTAAACCTATGTATCGGGGGTTCTTAAGGATTGGAATAACCTTTTAGGATCCATTCACATATTATGTCATCCAAGGGGGTGGGGGGACTTTTGATTTTTGTGACAGAGTGTGACTAGGGGTGGGTGGGTTGTTTTTGCAGTGTGATGTCACATTTTTAAACAACTTGATATTTAGTACATTTGGCCTGAAAATAGCAAGTCTAGCCCTTTTTAGAAAAAATCTGGCTCCATGTGTAAAAATAGCATGGCAATCCTATTTTGAAGCCATTTTGGCCATTTTCACAGTCATTATCACTTTGAAATCTTGCAATGTTCAATAAACAAGAAATAACAAAGCATATAATTACAAAAGCAGAAAATTATTCTATTGAAATTCATGTGATGTCACACCTTGGGGGTGGGTGGGTAGACTTGAATTTGTGAGGTGTCTAAAAATGCCAAAATTGGTGTGACATAATTTGTGAATGACCCTTTATACAGTCTGCTTTATCAAGTTTAGATAATATTCCCTGCAATATGGTTCAATTCTACTGGCTACCTGCAGTCTATCATGATGAAATTTCTGACAAGTGTCCATCAGACTTTATGATACATCATCTCAGAGCCCTGTGTTCCAAGATAATCATAATAATACTCTCAAAAGGAATTTTAAAATTTATATCTCATAAAGATGCATGCACCTGTGCATAACTTTCTATTATGGGTCTTCTGTTCATGGCCTTTGCTAAAACTCAAAATTTGGCACATATGAGAAAAAAAGGTTGCCTGTGCATGGTCTAAAGACAGCACCTTAGCTTTCAAAAAATTTAGGAGTTACACCCATCCAGCCCCCAAGCTTTGCCATCTATGAAAGCCACAGGTTGCCAAGGTACACTTTGCATGTGACAAGGTACAAAAACAGAGGCTCTTCCTTTTCATTATTTTATTCTCATTCTGCCCCAAATGTTGTGGTTGGGAGGCACCTGAGATGAGATGACTCACCTTCTGACTCAGGCATTTTGAAGTCTGGATTTACCTCCTGCAGACATAAATCCCAATAGTATAACATACCACGCTGATATATATGGGGATGCCTATTTACAAAAAGAAAGCTAAAAACTAAAAAACTAAAAGAGTTAAAAAGTACATACTTCAAAAAGCCTACATCCATGTCACTCTGAGCCAATAGCACTATGCTGGGTTACAGGGATACTGTGTAAATAAGGTTGGCTTGCCAATCTCTCATTTTCAAGCATAATACATCAATTTGGCAAACACATTGCAAAATCACAAGAATCAGTCTAAACTGGATATGGTTGTTGTTGTTGTTGTTGCTGTTTACTTTATTTTGAGTAGGCTGTTATATCTAGCTTTTCCAACTAATTTAGGCCTACTGTGCATGCCACATCCAGGCATGGGACCCCTAGTTTAACATCATTTCTGAAGGATGTCGGAGTGAGCTGTTTTGGTCGTTCATCTGGGGGTCCTGCATCCAGTTTCTGACTGTACACAGCCATGCTTAACTTCAGCTAAGCTAATGGAACTGGTGGGCCGCTTGGCCACTCACCCCGTCACTCATCCCGTATGAAACATTATTCAGTTATTAGTCACTTTGACTGACATTCAACTAAACAATCATTTCCAGGTCAACATTAGTACCAGTTAGTTTTTTCCAGAGGGATATGATTTCTCATAATGACAAATACAACAAATCATTATCTATTACTAAGCCAACATCTATGAGAGCATTAATTATAAATTATTAGGCTATTTCCCCTGTTTCTGCTTCCCTTTCAAGACTGTGTTCTTGAGGGTAGCATGAATTATGACTAAAATTTATCATGCACCAATAAGTTATAATGTAAATGTACCAAAATGTATAATGCAAAGTACATTGTTTACTGCTGACAGGTAAGTGATAATATGTGGGTTTCAATGTTTTCAATGGCTAGTGCTAAAAACATAACCTATTGACTGATAAGTAAGAATTATTGAGAAGGAACTTGAAAAGACAAGGGATCTGGAAGGGCAATTATCAGAGGAACTTGAACTGGATTTAGTTGTTTTTAGAAGTAAATGATGGGTGTTGCAGAAACCAAAATATATTGTGTCCCAAAGTAAGGGACACAATATATGCCATATGGACTGGCATGGGCTTTTGGCTTGTGTTTACAATCATTTGGTAATGCCACCTCCCAATTTTAAACCTTTCAAAGATTTTTGGAAAGTTTTGATGCACTTTTTTTAAAAAATAGATATTCTCCACTACTAAATCTGCATTGTCTCAAATTGTAGATCTAGACTCACTTTAAGCTACGTCTCTTATCCATACCTGTTATCTATATCTATCAAGAATGAGCACTTGGTTGATTTTGATATAATCTGGTTTGAAACAAAAGATAACTTCAATGTGGTATTGAACAGAGCCACCTTAGAGGGGCCCATGACCATCTCATTTCTGTTTTGAAGCTTCAAGTATGCATTATAGCCTAACATAACAGTCTATTTTATACTGATAACCATTACAAGCAAGGCATAGAAGTAACACTCACAACAAGTTATAAAGAAGTATACTAGCCATTACACAGCAGCAAATGAAGCAGAGACATGGCAACAAAATCATATCTATAGTGCTCTGTGGATGAATTCCACACCCCTTGCTTTTTGCTTGTGTAGTTGTCCCTGGGTAGTAACATCCTTTTTATTCTAAAGAAATTTGTCCTACTACTGTTATGTAAAACTGCAGTGGAAAAGTGGATCAAAGCTACTTTGATTAATTACTTGGTTGGGATATTTGCACCAACCAAAGTTATTTCTGAAAAATCCTTGATCTTCTGTTGATACAATCAGTTTTAAGACACAAGATGACTAAACTGGTATTGAACAAAGGCACCTGAGGCAAGGATATGACGACCCTAACCCACTTCTGTATCACAACTTCAAACATGCATTACAATCCAACTCAACAGTCCATTTTACAGATGAAATTTGACATTGAATTAAGAAAGAAGAACATTAGAAAATTCAAACAATCTAAATAGAATATATTACTCATTCAGCTCCCTAAATTATTTCTAGCATGTTTACCTGACACTCCACTACAAGCATCATTATTAGTACGATTTGTGCACTATTAATATCTACTCTGGCCTAATAGTATCAAGAGAGCTCTCTATCTAGGTAAATGATAAATCTCAAGCATTTAACTTGAGGATTTCTGATATAAAAAGTAGACTGTATAGGTAAAACAGCAGTTTTGGCTGTCTACAAACCAAAGCTAATATTTGAAGAACTAAACCATTGCTTCACTAAATAAACATTGGCTTGTTTTTTTTGCGATGGCTTTTCGATAGGCCTATCAGATTTGCTAAAAAGGCTTAGCAGTTCGACTGAGATTAGCAGTCTACGAAGTGTAAAGGAAGCCAAATTGCTATGACTTCATCGATTTTTAAAAGAAGTAGCTCTTCTATTAGTAGAAAGCCAGATGCGTTTGGATAAAATTATGACATGAGCTAGTGAAGTACAGTATGGTACCTTGGCACACAGCTTGATGATGTTCCTTCCACTTCCCATTGAGAAAACAGATTCATGGGCCTTGGCTTTTGCAATTTTTCTGCCATGACTTGGCTTTGCATTATTTTTGCTTATAACCTTAACTTCGTATCCATATCGGGCAGCTGTTCACAGACTACATAACGCATTACCAACTGCCATCTTTATTCTCATATTTGGATTTCCGCCTGAAAGTACCCCCGTCTATTGGTCACCACACAACTGTTATTCGTTGGGTTTTGAATAATTTCCCGGGGCTTGCAAAGATAACATTTCTCAGCAGTGTGGCTCCTGCGGCGAAACAAGTCTGAAGCACTGTAGAATTTTTGCAGATAACTTCTTGTGGATTTACAAGATGTCAAACGTCATGCTGATTGCCTTTTGATTAAATGCTCGGAATATTTAAGTGCAAGTTATCGGTTGAAACAAGTGACTAAGAATATGCAAAGTCACTATTCAAAATGCGGAAATGAAAAAACTGTCTGTATGACACATAAAATACAATTCAAAAAGTTTCATCACTGCATGATGTAAAAAGTAGACAATGGTTGCGGTTTGGTTGGGCATCAAAGGACCGCTATGTTGATTTCAATTTGTGGATTGTTGATATACATTCGTTATGAAATTACGTTAAATGTATTTGTTCTTGGCATTTGCACCTTCTAAACTGACAACATTTGAAGCAGTGTTTCAATCAGCTGTTTCTTGTTTGTTTTCTTTCGCAAATAAATTGCCTTTCAGATACTATTTTTCAAATAATTATGCAAATTTCTATTAAAATACGCAAAATATTTGAATAGCTCTGAATAGAATGCTAGAGCATTAAAAATGAGTAGAAATGTTAATTTCATTCAAGTCTAAAATGTATTACCGTACATAATTTTACAGCGTCCAAGAACAATTCATATTCTTCACCATCCTCTCTATTTAGCTAAAACCGGATTTTCTCTGCTTCCATTTCTAGGTTCGCCAAGTAAATGCTAAGCGAAGATTACTAGAAATCCAGTTGCATACACTTTTTATTTTATAAGAATATTAAAGACTCAAAATCGTTAAGAATAATTTAAGAATAGTGCTAGATTCAAGCTTCATTAAGACTTCGAATTTTTGTATATTCCAGCTATAATGGTGTTTCTAGCTTAACTTTTCGATAATCAGTACAATATCTATTATTCTGTTCCTCTCTTGATTTGTTTTATGATGAAGTAAGATATCAACAAAGATTTTAATATATTATTTTCACTTCCAGGCTAAGTTACACCTTTGACACTTTAGAAATAATTCAAGAATAATTTTAGGCTAAAAACCGGAAAAATTTATGAATATTGAGGCTTGGTACAAAGTTAGGTCTTCTTATAAAAAGTGTCTATTATGAGTGAAGCGGTTCTAAGAAAATTTTCCATAGTACAGTCTCAAATATCTTTAAAAATTAAGAAACAAATCAGTTGAGTGAATGAGAGAAAGCCAGAAAAGAAGTTTCAAAGATTTAGATATTGATTAATGATTGAAGGAAAATTGCTCGTAAACAAATCCACGAATTGTGGACTTAGGGTTGATTTAGATGTCATGCTTTACTCGTGCTCTACTCTACTCGAATCAATTATTTTCACCTAGAAAATGTCTAAGTGTCGATTGGTTCGACTATGGCTCGACTGTAGCACGGACGTATAAATTAAATCAGTTCATGAAATTTTAATTGGCTCGAGTCAAATACTTCGAGTGAGGTAACCATGGTACAAGGCCAAAGCACGGCTTGGATTTAGACGTCATGCGCATGTTCACTAGATTGACTCTAGGCGCCAAAACTCAACTGACTCAATATACACACATTGTAACAAACGCTCTGGAAAATGGTAGGACTGTGTTTTGAGGGTTACTCTCATAAACATAGCGGTATGACCATGTAGGCTGCAAAGAGAGCTTATATCTATGTTTAAAAATATGGTACACGTGCCCTATTTCTCCTCTCGGCCAAACCAAGCTGAAAATGGAAGCTTAGCGAAAACGTAGCTTGCATAGTTTCGTAGAAAATGGATGCCATGATGAATTTGTCCGAAAGATAGTGAAAATAAGCATTCCAATAAACTCCCTTGTTTCTTCGCTGCATTTGGAAGTGAAGCCTCACAGCTGAATTGGTGCGCAACGAAAGCTCGAGGTCTAAACCAAACTGAATTTCTCTCATGAGCTTCAGTCGTGCTTTTGTCGATCTTGATTGCTATTGATTCGAGTCGAGTAAAGCACGACGTCTAAATCCACCCTAAGCTGTAATCCAGGAGACATTACGACACAACATGGTGTCCACTGAATTAAAGTTGAAATTCCAGCCAAAGTATCAAAAAAGTTACCTTTTTCCAGCCATTTGGGCAGAAAAAACAAATTTTTTTCCAGCCATACTATGAATTCTGATATAAAATGCCAGCCATTGAAAATCCAGTCCAACTATTGTCACAAAGTATTGAGTGGCTTTAAAATTTCCAATAAGTTGAAATTTACTATATAAATTCAATGTCTTCCCGTAAACCACCCTTAGAGGGTAAAGGTCTACCAACCACCATCCCAAAGCATTGGGAAAGCTTGCAATCCTGGGTGGACTAGTTGAAAAAAGGCCTTTCCACGTGATACTGAACAATCTTTCCTTTTTATATCATGTTTCTCAATTAGACTGTTTTTCACCTAATAGTGGCGAAAATTAGTACTGGGCCCAAAAATAAAAATTCCAGCTTTTCCAGGTAAACCAGGAGAAAAACCTATGGTTTTCAAGCTTTTCCAGTCAAATTCTGAAAAAAGGCTCATTTCCCAGCTTTTCCAGCATTTCCAGCCAGAGTGGACACCCTGACACAGGCAAATTATGTTATGCATAGAATGATTCCTAACGAGCTTGATTCATCCTTAGCTAAGCCCTTTATAACTGATAGTACAAATCAGACTTTAAATTAGTGCTTACTTCTACATGTTAGAAAAATTGGCAGTCGTATAAACTTCTCTGATGTTGTGATTTTCATTTTCAACACAAAACAGTATAAAGTAACCATTGATTGTAAGGATATTGTACAAGAAACAAAATTTACAGTACACAAACAACATCTATTTTGTTTTTATTTTTAGAAAGCAATATGAAATATGTTGAACATAACTTGATAGTTCATGACACACGCAGAAAAATTGTCATGTGGATATCCTCAAGGGAAGGCTGCATTACATGTCTTACATATCTTAACGCGTCATGCTGAATACAAAATTGAAATCTGAAGGTTGCTTGCAAAATTTAACTGATTTTAAGCGTCTGGTTCACTTCCAATATACATAAAATAAAAAGGGAACACGTAAATTTACTCTACATAAAATTTACTTTATCTAAAATCTACTTTACATGCGATATGCTGAGATTTTCTTAAATTTTTCTTAACTTTTACTGAAATAAACTGACTAAAATGGTTTACACTTTCGTTATTAATATTGTATACTTGAATTGGGATTCCATCTTTAACATTTTGAATGTAATAATGACGAAACAACGATTTTTGGCCAATAAAAACACTAAAAGTTGGAAATTGAGCCTCTTGATTTTCTTAAGATTTTCTTAACATTTTGACCATTTGAGCCTCATATTCTTGCAAACTTTTTTATTATAAAAAAAAAGTGTATGCAATTTGTGCAGCATCTCCTGAAAACTTCTTCGTGATCATTGATAAGTAACACCTCCAAATATCCAAAAATTCCCACCCCTACCAGAATCAAACAATGCTTTGAAAAAGAGACAAAAAAATTAACGTGACATAAAGCAGTTTTTATTATAGTTACTAATATATAAGTAACAAGAGTACATCCTATTGCTTTACTTGCAATCTACCTCTAAGTTCGTTTATTCTTCTATCGATGGAAACAACATTTCTCTGTCTCTAAATAGAAAAGAAAATTTCATTACTGACTAGAAACAAATATGGCACACCTAATGATAATACAAAGCAAAGATTGAGCGAAATCAACACATTACATTGCAAACTGGATTTCAAAAGTTTTTCAAATCAAATTTTCGCTACGAGCACATTGGACAATATAAGATAAAGCCATGAATTTCGTCAGCATATAACATTATTTTATCATATTATAATAAGCAAAGGTATTAAAAATGCAGAAAAGTGTCCTCGGAATACAGTTGGGGACTTCGAGTGGATTCTATCCCAGCGGAGTGTGAGTGATGCTCAATCAAAGGTAAATTCGTGTTCTCAAATAGCTCCCAAGTCTCCCTTACTTGCCCCCCATGATTATCCGGGAAGCGCGTAATTTTGAATGTGTATCTCAAGTTATTGAATGTCCTTTGATTTTATCACCAATTTATTCATGCTTAACATTATCAAGTATACCATGTTAAATTACTCTTATGGCTCATAGATAACGGTTAATATGATAATACACATATAGTTCACCCACATACGCATATACAGCATGAACTGTGCATGACGTGTTTAGAAGCAAATAGATGTCTAGAGAAAACAGCCTTGATGCTTCACATATTGCTAAGTTACAAGACATAAATATAGATAACGGATAAAAATTTTTCAATAGAATGAAGAACTGCAAAAGACAGTAATGATTTAACATGGTATACATCATGGATACAAGAAAGGGCACAATTCCATTAAACCTTTGACCAAATATAACCAGCAGATAAAATAACTTACATCTCTCCTTGAATCAGATGAGTGAAATGAATTGCCACTCTCAACATGTTGACCCTCAAAGAGAAATACATCGCTGGTTACAAATAGTATATCCAGTAAAACAGCATGTGTTTAAATTATATAGCAAATAGCTCTTCAAGAAATGCAAAGAGAAGGGATATGAAGCAAATACCTTTGAGTTATTGTGGAAATATTCTGGTGATAATCCCTCCAAGAACAAAATACGATTCTCTAATGTCTTCACTTTTTGTAGAATTTCAATTGGAGCAGCTCCTCCTTTTTCTTCAAAAAATAATTAAGAAGATGAGTGCAGAATTCATTCAGTGTTTAGGTTATTGAAATCAAAATCCATGTCCAGAGATCATGGTCAAATTGTGTCTTCATGTCAAAATTAATCTGGATAAAATACATGAACAAACTTTTTGCATATATATAGAGGCTAATTCACTAGTTCAATTCAATTTCAATTTCTGAGAATAGGTAGTTCAAACAGCCAAAGAAAATTGTCTGTACTTCAATTACTTCCTGATTATCAAAGAAAAGCATAGTGTATATTACCTTTTTTCTGAGTCCTATTGAGCTTTGGAACTAAATGTTCTTCAATTGTATCAATTCTTTGGTATGTTTCTGGTGATATATGATCTATATCCAATGAAACTGAAGGATGATTTGGCTCCCAAATATAATCTGAATCATTTGATCTTTTCATCCGTTTCCTATTGCTTGCTTCCTGAGTTGATTCAGTATTGTTGTACACTCTATAAGCTTGAGAAATGAGTAGAAGTTAATAGACTGGAAATACTTCATGTTTCATGCAAAACTGTTCTTTTTTGTACACTATTTCAATTCTTTGTCAAATTCACAGAAAGAAAAAGGAAAGGAAAACCACTTAAAGAAAGAAAAGAAGCAAGCAGCAATAAATAGTCAAAATAATATGGACTATATTTGCTAGGCCATATAGGAAAATTAGGTAGAGATATGAAAAATGTTACTACTTTTTAATAAGCTTTTCTTGCCATGTCTTGGAACATATGCTGCATCAGTTCTTGCACAAGTTGATTCTAAATTTAGCAAACACAAATACTAACAACAATGACAACAAATACTAACAACAATGACACATATGGAATTAAATGAAGGCTACTCTAAAGGCAGAACTTTCACAGGTAGAAAGTTTTGCAAGAAAGAAAATTAGCAAACCTCAAAGCACAAAATTTCATGAATTTTTTTGCAACTTTCACAAAAAAGACTGAGAGAAAAGATCATTTTGCATGAATAAGTTTTTGGTGCAAACCAAAATTTTACATGCATATTCCCTACTGTCAAAGTCAAAATACAATGCTCATTGTCACTTTCATGGCATTTTGGGCCTTGAGAGTCTCTTCTCATCTCAATACACGATTTTTTTATAAGAAAATCATTATTTTGCCTGAGCCTCAATTTTCTTAACTTTTCCCAAGATTGAGCCTGAGATTTTCTTAAATCTTTTCTTAACTTTTACTGAAATATACTGGCTGAAATGGTTCAAACGTTCGCTATTGATATTGTATACTTGAATTTGAATTCCATCTTTAACATTTTGAATGTAATAATGATGAAATATCGATTTCTGGCCTATAAAACCACTTAATTTTGGTTGTTGAGCCTCGTGAATTTCTTTCGATCTTCTTAAGATTTCAACCATTTGAGCCTTATTTTCTTATAAACATTTTCTTATAAAAAAACATGTAATGACACCATAATCAGAAAAAGAATGAGTCATGTTTCACTGCTATGGTCATGGCCATAATTGCTTGAAGGATGATGCTTACTTTATAAGGTTTCATGGCCTAAGAGTCTAATGATGGGGGTGCTTACTACTATGGAAGAAACTTTCGCAAAGAAGGTCAGCAATTGCTGAAAGTGCAAAACTTTCTGCCCGCAAAAGTTTAAAGTACTCAAATACAGGGCACAGCAATCCACTTTCGTTCTTAACCTTTTACAAAAATGTCATGTCATGTCTCCAGGGGTGCCATAGCCCTTCATTTTATGCCAGAATCAGCATGAAGGTACCCATGCTAATATGCCTATTTTTGCTTGCCATATTTTGATCAAATTGGTTTTCTTTACCATTTTGGGTGCCATTGATTCTCTCAGAAAGTTCTATTACTTCTTCATTTCAAAATATCATTGCATCTACATAAAAAGTGCATGAATTTCAGCACATAATGAGCTAAGGTTTTGCATAAAAATTACAATTTTTTCAAGCCTTGAAATGGTTGGCTAATTGGCATTTAAAATGAAAATAATTGGGTTGAGCCAATTAAATTTATTGCAATATTCTAAATATGTAAATGATCCACCACAATAACAAAATTTGTCACAAAACTCTGAATCAGGATTGAACCTATTGCTATGAAATCTTTTTATATTTTGCATAATAACTTTCTGATTTTCAAACTTGACAAAAATTCAGAAGAAACCCACCTTGCTTGTCATCATGAAATACACAAAATTCCCTCCTATTATAAGCATTGACTTCTTCTCGTTTTCTCTGTATAAATGACTGAATTCTCCGGTTTATCTAAAACAAGAATCATTAAGAAAATTAATTTTTCTAAACTGAATAGATTACTAACCTACCTCTAGCTGCTATCTTTTTGTGTCTACAGATCATTGGCTTGCAAAGAGTAATTGAAAACGATATATTACATTTCTGGTCAGAAATAAAGTATGAAAATTATTAGTTTTTCAAAATGTTCTCCTATGCAACAATCGAACATCAGCAAAGAATTCTTTAATTGAAAATTTTTACATTTATATTATCAAAATAAAAACAAGCCATTCCTCAAAAAATTATAGGATATAATGAATTGGAATAACCTCTGCAGAAGTTGCTGTAATTTGAACCGATGAATTTTCTTTTCCCATATCTTCTGTTTGAGTTACTAAATACGAATGGATTTAAACTGCATTAATTTACAATCAAGATAATGGAACTTGTGAGAGCTTATACTATTGAATATAGCTGTAAAACCAGTGAATCAAAAGTCACCCTGATAGTAAAACTCAACTGCAACACACAAGTACTTACAGATAAGATGCTTTTGAAAGGCACTTTACTTGTAACTCTAGATAAATATTAATTAACTTGAGCTTGCAAAATAAAGCCATTAGAGAAGCGGTGGCCAACCTTGCTTAATTTAAGAGCCATGTGCAATACAGCTCAGGTATTTGAGAGCCACAAAACATGAAGAACAAAATTGCCATATGCACTTTAATCCAATGTTGTATAAATTTTCGGTTTT
This sequence comes from Cassiopea xamachana, assembly GCA_900291935.2. Lineage (NCBI taxonomy): Eukaryota > Metazoa > Cnidaria > Scyphozoa > Rhizostomeae > Cassiopeidae > Cassiopea > Cassiopea xamachana. The sequence continues at coordinate 23,532,101 of OLMO02000275.1, forward strand.
CTAATTAGAAACTGGGTAATAAGTATTACCCATTATGTAATTAGAAAACTGAAAAATTTTCATAAAAGAGCTTGGACAGAGAATTTCCAAGAGCCACATATCAAAGGTCAAAGAGCTGTGTGTGGCTTGTGAGCCATGGAATCCCCTTCCAGTATTAGTGATACCCTCAAACTTCAAAACATATGACTTACTCTACCTTTGTGTTGATAACATGAAGGGTTGCCAGTACAAACAGTGACATCTTGTGATATAGGTGTCTGTACATTTAAAGTGTCCTATGGCCAAACAAATAAATCAAAGAGAGGCTACTTGAAAATACCATTTTATGAATATGTGGCACAAGAAGTTAGTGAGATTAAGTGATACTGGAAACACTTGCACTTAGACTATTTTTTTAATCTTGGAAGTAGATAATGTAGCTTCACATTACAGTACATCACTGGAAACAGGCTAGAAAGCAGACCAAGAGTTGGATAATGTACCGTATATACTCGCATATAAGCCAAGTTTAGAAGTATAAAATACAATGCTGAAATCAGGGGGTCAGCTTATATGCGCATAAAACAAAATTAACACAAGGACAGATACTAATGCCAATTTTCCAGCAACATGTTTTCATCGCTATCTGACTCTTTATTTGGTTGTGTGTCACCAGTGGCGAGCCGTAACCAAGCTAGAGCTTATGATGAAGCCGATGTCATTGGTACACGGTTTGATTTCTTAGAAATAACACGCTCAAACAGAGGCAGTCGAAGAGAGGCAACCAATTGGTAGGCAGCATGTGGGAAAGGGGACAAGGGTCACGTGGCATGGAGAAAGCTGTTTGGTGAGTCTGATGATGAGGGTGATAGTGATAATGATTTTGAAGGTTTCTAATTATTTGTAAGAACACTATGTTAGATTATAAACAGAAATGTTATAGTTTTTTGTGAATAAATAGAACAAAACAAAAAAATTTTTTTCTTTATTCATATCAAGATGTATAATTTCTTCTATTTCTTTTATTGTGTAACATAAAAGTAAGTATTTTACTTCTTTACAGTAACAAATTTCTATGAACCAAAACTACAGAGTAAAATTAGGTAAGTTGAGTGCCGGCTTATATGTGGGTTTTTGCAAAAACTGGCCATTTTAAAGCAGTTTTTTAGAGGGTCAGCTTATATGCGAGATCGGCTTATATGCAAGCATATATGGTATACCAACTCCAAAACAGAACTAGATCAAACTATTTCAAACTTGACAATGACAACAAATCACATAGAAGCTCAAACTNTTTAATTTCTCACAATAGTTTTAAACATAATAGTTGATATATAAAACTTGTATGTTACATCATAATAACTAAAAGAAATGTATTGCATGTTAGCATTAAAAACTTCATGGAGCGATGTTTCAATATCATCCTAATATCATTACTAACCAAAGTGAAAAAAAGCAAAGCATTGATGAACAGANAGAGGTATGGTGAACTGTGCTGCTCTCTTGCTTAGCTTGACACAGGCTTGGAGAGGAAATTGAAACATCAATTAGGAAAGCTATTATTGCTGACATTCATTAGCAAATAGTGTTTCTAATACATAAACCATTGACAAGTAAAACAAACCTCCATTTCTCTGAGAAGAGCCCAAGTTTTCTGTAAAAATGACTCATGATCAACTACAGGTAATGGCGGACGTCCAAATGAGGCTTTTGCCAACACCATTAGGAAAGCTCTTGGGTACCCAAAAACCTTGAACAAAACAAAAAATACAACAACAGCCAGGGTGCATTCCGTATAAAACTCTCACCAGAGGTACACCAGTAGTGCCTCAGGTGTATGCCAATGTTGAATGGCATAAACCTGAAGTGCAAATTTCTAAAGAACCATCCATCAAGATTTCCATTTTTTGGAGGAATTGAAGTAGAATATTTGATTTGAATTGCTTCTTCATAATTTTTGAGAAGTTATGGCAAACTGAATACAGAGAGGAAAGAATTTTGTTTTTACCGAGATTCAGAACTTGGCAAGGAATGAGGACATTTATATTCATTAGAAATGAAGCAGCTCTCACAAACTCATTTTTATGCAGATGGGTGTAGTTTTTTACATCCATTGCAATAAGCCACTGGTCTTTATAGTTTTTATTTGTGGACTGGAAACCTGTTATATAAACATTGACAGTTCATTTTAATGTCATTACTACCTTTTAAGCAGGAGAGTGTTTATTTATTCTGGAATTCTTGTAAGCCTGTTATACAAACATTGACTCAAACGTTCATTTTAATTTCATTACTGCCTTCTAAGCAGGTGTTTCATGAAGGGGGCTCAGCCCNNNCCCCCCCCCCCCCCCCCCCAGTATGGACCATCTTCTACAACCCAGTGTTACTTTTCTCTTTCTTTTGAATACAGCGTAGCATGCAAATTGCTCCCAGAACACTGCTTCTAAGCGTTAGAGTGTTCTTTTATCTTGGAATTCTTGTTATTAGTGAAAATCTTTGTTTTAAAAGCATAAAGTTGCTGACTTTGTTTACATTTGCGAGGATAAGGTCCTTTCAGGAGATTTGTTATTGTGGCAAAGACCTGTTTGAATGTCTGGCCAGAACAGTCTGCATTATGAAGCCATTCAATAATGTAACTAGCAATAATTATTTCACTTTAGAGAACATCAGAAAATGTATGGGCCACATGCATTTATGTTTGAGGGATCTTTTAAGTGCTATTTATAGGCCTAGAAATCTTCCCACCAAACATGGGCCAAGGCTACTCCTTTTGACAAACAGCTTAAGGTTTAAATTATAAAAATTTGTGCAAATTTTAAAATAAACTTTAGAGATGAAAGTTTTATCTCCTTTAACACATAGGTGGGTTATGCCTTGCTACATGACAGGACTACCTACTGGTGAAATGAGTTGCTTTTCTGTAGAGAACACAACTCTCTCTTTGAAATTCAGAGACTATCACAGCTAAATCCATCATAAGAGACTTTAAGCTTCAAGCTGTGACATGATCTCCTAAATAAATGCATGAAATTTATGAAGACATTTTGAGAAAGCAAGAAACACTACAATGAAGCACTGCCAAATGTGACTTCTTGCAGTTTTCTTGCCAACTTGTTGGTACCATTTTGGTTCCCCATAGTCATTATGCGTCACGTGACTTACCACTCATTCTAATCCCTTCTATTTCTATGATCATTGATGCCCACAAAATGTGGGAAACCCAAGTAACAGTAAGAGAGTAATCATGATGTTTCAGATGTCTATTTGCAATTTCCATTATGTTTATGTTGTAGGAATAAATGTGATCAGGGTGGCCAACAGTGAAATAAAATTTTTTCCAGGGTTTTCCAGGGGACTTTCTGCCAACTTTCAGGGGCTTTCCAGGGTATTTGGGACAATATTTTCGAAAAATATATTTATCACATATAGATCTTCTGCTTGTACCCATCCACCTCTCATTCTGTGTTTTACTTGAAATTTTGTGTCCATTGTTGCCACACAACACATGGTATGTTGTTTTTCCTCCAATAACCTTATAGGTCCTCCTCCTCCGCATTATAGGAGTGAAAAATATAGCAGCACTGCAAGGCCAAAAATTGATGCATGGAAAATCTGCTTCAGGACATTAATTTGTAGGGGTGGAATGTAATTTCAGGGATTTCCAGGGTATTTTTCCAGGGGCAAAGAAAATCTCAGGTTTTCAGGGTCTTCCAGGGTTTCCAAGGTTTGTTGGCCACCCTCATGATGCTAAATCATAGATTCTATGTTGATTGGAGGCACACCCATCAGTTGCAGTATGGGTGGGTTTTGGGCTGTTTTCCGTGGATTTGGGCGTGTTTTGGGCTGTTTTTAAAGTGGGACTGCACGGAATTGTGAAATATCATCTGGCAACATTGCAAGTGCACACTTAAATTGCAAACCTGAGACTACACGCACACTTACAAACCTAGCATTTTGCTAGTATAAACTCGAGATTTCATCGTAAAAAGCCATACTCTCAGAGTATGGACTCAATAGTGAAGTCTCAGCCAATCGAAAATTTAGCGTCCCTCAATTGATGGCAAATAAATTTTTTTGTACAAAGTACAAGAAAAATTGAATTCCACAAATAAATACCTTTATCAAATAGTCTTCCAATTTTGATATAATCATATCACTTGCACCTGAATCAACCTTAGTCATCTTGTTTTGGCCGCGGCATCCTTCGAGAATGAGAGCCATTTTTAAGTAAGTTTGATCCCTGAAAAAGATTGAATTGGATGGCATCGACACGAGACTGTCACTAACCTTGATGTACCACTGTGGCTTTCACGTATGAGTACCCTGTTGTTGGCCTCGTCTCTAAACGCCTTGTTTTGGGAAATGTGAAAGTAGGCAAGAAATCCGCCAAGGTAATCACACTCGCCAAGTTGGACGTAGAGAACAAAAGGTAACATTTTCCCAAGTATAGGTGATTTATGACAATGTGATTGTTTTTCCGAATTCTAATGATTTTGAGATTTGCATACGAGTGGGAATATGCATTGTGCGACTTCGCTCCGATGGATATGTGCATGAATGTGTAAATAAATTCGTTTCACAAACACATTGAATGTAAATAATTATTTAGAAAATAATTAAATCTTTTGGATTTTGCTCAGAGATAGAAAAGTATGACTGATGAGTCAAAGTGTGGGAATGGAAAAACGGACTTGGAGAACAAGGACAAAATAAAAGATGAGAAAGGAGGATGTAGCAATCAGAGAGCTAGTCATCTTCAGGGTATTGTGAGAGATGAAGAAGACTCTCAAGATAGGCCAACAGAAGAGGACCATGTTGATGAGAAGCAAGAAGATAAAGCAGAAAACTCAGATGAAGATGAGCAAGAATCAGAATGTTCTTCTTCAGAGTCTGAAAGTGATTCCAGTATGAGCCTTTTTTATTTAGAGAAGAAAGATCTTCATTTGATTTATATCACCAACAGCTTAATTGAATAGGAAGAATCAGAATCTTTTTCAGAGGCAGAATTTGATTTCAGTATGAACCTTAGTATTTAGAGAAGATAGGTCTTCATTTGATCTAGATCACCATCAACTCAATGGACTAGGAAGAATCAGAATCTTCTTTTTTAGAGGCAGAATGTGATTCCAGCATGAACCTTAGTATTTAGAGAAGAAAGATCTTTGTTTTGATTTAGAACACTATAGGCTAAATGGAAATGCTATCAGGTTACATGCTATTCTGCATATGTTACATTGTTATTTCAGTAATCTTTCTTATTCAATATTATAGCACCTTTCTTCTTGTTTCAGTGGATGAGGAAGAAACAGAAAACAAAAGAATGAAATACAAAGAGCATATTTCAGATCTAGAAAAGCAATTTTCTGACTTAAAAGATCAGTAAGTTTCATAAACTAATGTTATATATTGTAATTGCTTGTTCTATATTGTTATATATTGTATTTGTATATATTGCATATAATCTTATATATTGTAATTTTAACTAATGTTATGTATTGTATTTCAAACAATTATCATCAATAATGCAGGGAAATATTTCTGATCATGACATTTATTGCCAAAATGCCTCCTATCACATATTTTCTTCAATATAGAATTTTAGAGTCCAGTTGTTGTTGCTGTTTACTTTGTTTTGAGTAGGCTGTTATATCTAGCTTTTTCAGCTAATTTAGGCCTAGAGTGATTGCCACACCCAAGAATAGGACCCCTAGTTTTATGTCCCAAAAGATGGTAGAGTGAGTTGTTTTTGCCATTCAGAAATTTCCTTACTGGTGCACAATTTTTTTAAGAATATCTAACTTCTTGCTGAGCCTCAATATTTGTAAATTTTTCAGGTTTTGAACCTAAACTTACTCTTAAATATTTCTTAAATTTGAAAGGTGTAACTTCATCTTAAAATGAAAGGAATATGTTCAACTCTTTGTCTATATCTAACTACATCATAAAGCAAATAAAAGAAGGAATAGAATGATAAATATTGTATTGATAGTGCCAGCATTAATCTACAAACAGTACTATATCCTTAATGCACGAAATTCCTGAGTATTGATGAAGCATGAGCCTCGTGTTATTCTTAAATTATTCTTAAATTTCTGTGATTCTAAGCCTTGATGTTCTTATAAACTTTATTCTTATAAAACGGTGTGTATCATGATTAGAAGCTTTGTTGTAGAAATAGCCTATATATGGGTGGGAAATTGATGGCTGTAGCCACTGGATGCTGTCAAAATTGAAGGCATCCAGATACCTCAAGCCCATTGCTTCTTCACAGCCTTGTTTGTACAAAATGAAAGGTACAAAAGATGAATTACTAAAAAGTGAAAAATTAACCTTAGGGTATATTCAATGAACTGCCAAAATAATGAAATTTTCTGTGTTTTCAATATCTGTTCTTGGCATGAACAAGAAAATCAAATTTTACACTTTATATAACCCCTTTGACGTATATCCACAGGGCTTATATCTGGGGTAATAGGGTATATAACTCTTCAACTTTTTCTTCATCTGCATCTTACAGTTTTTGAATTTTTAGCAAGCAAAATTAATTTCATAAGATTGACCTGACTTCAGTTTAAATATCATTGTCTCTCAAAAGTGTCTTATTTTTTATTATATATGTTGTATTCACAGGTTATTCAAAGAGAAAGTAAATCAAGTTGAGAACCAGCTCCTGGAGGTGCAAGCAAGTAAGTCTTATCTGAGAAGTAAATCAAGTCATGATCTTCCCTGAATTTACAACAGCTCTTCAGACTCTTGGAGCTCCTGTTAAGTGATTTGACAAAGTTCTGTGGTTTGAGCCCAAATACTGATCAGAGTCATGAATACCAGCAGGCTACTCAGCTCCCTGTCCTCTCATAAGTCCATGAATACTTGGATATATTCTGAAGACACTTAATTTAGTTCACGGGCCCACAACAGCAAGAAGGCTGTAGCCTGTGCTGACAAGTAAAAACTAGGTATCTGCCGAACTGGCATTGAAATCATTTTGAACAATTGCAAACCATGTGAAAGCTGTCAATAGAAGGTTTTCATTGTGACCATCGATTAAGGAATTCTAAGGAATTTTATCTCTATCATAAAAATCATAGATCAGAGAATTTATTATGGTGTGAAAGAATAAGAAAGTTTTGCAAAGTGCAATCTTTTAACTGCCTTTTTGAGTGGAAAATTGGGCAACAGTTTTAGAATTTGCATTGATTGAGTGAAAATTTCAGGGAATTCTCCCATTGTTTTTAAGGAAGTTAGGAAAGATCCTGATACTTTTTCAAAAGAGACTGGTCACCCAAATTTTTGAAACAAAGTGCTTTTCTGATACTTTCAAAATTTCTAGTTGTTCCTATATTTTTTACTATTTTCAATTGTTTTTACTTTTATCAACCCAATGTGTAACTAGTTCTTTTCTCAAAAGACATTGCAAGTGAATATGTTATTCCCATGAGAGAACTAGAAGATTCATCAAGAATAAGAAGTGAAGTTGCTGGTATGCAAATTTGACTTCTACCTTCCCATTGTCATATTAGGCGACTATTAAATGTCTGTAAATTTTTAACTACTTAACATTTCATTATTGTTTAACTCATATGAGTAAAGATAATTGCTGATGTTACTGCTCAGTTTTAACTTTTCAGGAATAGACATGATCCTTGTATTCTTTTAAAGTAGAGTTATAGCCGAATTTTCCATCTTAATTTTTATGTTCAATATTTGTTATCTTTTCAGGGCATCTGAAAGAATATCGTGTAAGTTTATGATTTCCTGATGGACAAGAGAAGCAATTAGTCTATGATTTCCAGTTTATGATTTTTATTGACTTCTTTTCGTATGCAAAATTTTTTGTTTGGTTCTATTTCTAGTCAATTTTTATCCATTCAGTTTATTAAACTTTGGCAGCATAGAGTGCAAAAACAAGGCATCATTTCTCTGCCAGTTTGTTTCTGTAGATGCATCATTTGCTGCCATTTTGCTTATATATTGGATTATATCACTGTAACCATGTGTTATTATATGTCATGAAGTATGGTATATTATGATGTATGTATTTCTGTTACAGCTTATTGCACTGGAACACAAATTTAGTGCTGAAATTCAGGCTTTAGAACAACATTTTCATGTATGTAATCATTGATGCATTTTCTTCCAATTTTTTAGTTGTCTGCTAAATTAAAGTTTTTGTTTATTCTGGTTTTTGCTGAATTAGCAATATTTGCAGAGGAGAGCTGTTATCTAATAGTTTGTCCATCTTGAGTTCTTCAGTTAACTTTTCTAAATACTTTTTATTGTTATTTTTCAACATTTCTCATTTTCTATTCTTTCCTAAACATTATCAAGAATGAAAAACAGAGTTTGCTNTTGAGAATATGAGATCAGAACTTGAAGAGCGTTTGCGAAAGGTTGAAGAAGATCGTCATACTGTGGAAATGTATTCTGGTAGGGAAAGATGTTCAGAAAATATCGTATTTCATTATTTGAGTTGGGAGAGAATGCTTTGCTTTTTCTTTCTGTATATACAGAAATAAGTGGAAAGCATTCTTTCCATAGGTTTGATATCCTTGAGTTTTTGCGTGATAATTACTCATCTCTGAAAGACAAAGGAGTTCTTTTATGTTGTAATAATAGCATGCATCTTTTTATTGAGCTCTTGGAATGCTGTGATGCACAGAATCTACTTCTAAAGCCTGTATATGTCAATAGTTGCAAATGCATGGATAGCTTATTAAAGCTCTATTTGCTTGGAAGTAAACAAAAACAAATTGTAATTTATTAAAAAAAATAAACTTTTCAATTATTAGATGTAATACTATTCACACAATAAACGATTGACAAAAGTTTTATCATGTTAATATTCTATTATCTTTATAACTTTGCATGAAATGTAGCATTGGATCAGCTAATTTCAGGTTTAGGTTCTGTTGCTGAGCTTTCTCTACTTCACCTGTAGTCCTTGCTCGAGTTATTTATCACAAATGTAACCAGCTACTCAATCGATTTATGTAAAGGCCAGACCCATTCGTGGTTCATAGTTTCAGAATAAAAGTTCAATTATTCTATCATTATTTTAACAGTCGTGCTTTTCAATTAAAAGGTGATGCTCAAAATCTTTGTCCTATACGCTGTAGTTTTTCAATTGGTGGGTAAGTCCTCGTTCACAGTTCCCCACGTAGTGAATAAGAACCTGATTGAAACACTGTGATATTAAAAGTGACGAGGAAAGGGCCTGGAAATCCAGCTTCATGAGCCCCTTGCACTATGAAGAAAATCATATTCCAAAGCGAAACTTAATGGTTAAATTGTGCATGCACTGTCTTTTTATATTGCATACTTCTTTTTTCTGCATCTCTCAGATATTTGGCTCGATGATAGCCTTTATGCAAGGAAAAGGAAGAAGGGAATGGACAAGTTTATTCCTGAAAAACGGAAAAGACCAGTCACAGTCTCAGGTAGAATATTGTGCATCCATCATACACGTATATACTATTTTATAGCAAGGATAATATTATCTCCTTAATTCCTAAGTATCTGTGTTATATTTGTTGTGATTGATACTGTATTTTTCTGTTGACCTTGGATCGGCTCTTGATTGATGTTGAATCTTAGAAGCTTATTGGTAGATGAATAAAACATTTTGCAAAACGCCAATAAAAATGAATCTATTAATCTACAGCAATACTTATCTTGCAATTTGCGTTTATTTTTCATTGCAAATAGGACCATATATTGTTTATATGCTGAGGGAAATGGATGTTCTTGAGGACTGGGCAGCAATACGAAAGGTAAAACCGTACTTATTTGCTTTGTTTCTAGTTATAATTTAGATTTCACTATCGAGGAAAATATCCTTATTAGGATACCTAAAATTTGCATGTTTTATCACATTATTAATGGAAAATTTTAAGATAAGAGGTGTTGTTTGATGGTTTTTTCCATGAGATATGATTTTCTCATATTCTTGTGATCTAATCTTAAATTCGCTGATGAAAGATTGTTTTCAACAGACAAACGTCCTTCTTCAATATTTACATCTGATTGCTCTGTTTTGCCTNTCAGTTTGAGATAATGTTAATTCTGCTTGAGCACCCAGCTTTCTTTGATTCGTGCTTTTAATGACAACTCTTCACTGTGGTCTCTTCTTAGCGCTCCTCACAGTGGTGGAACAACACTAGTTTTAGGCCAATTCCCAGTTTTAATCTGGTCCTTACTTTTGATCTTGCCGTCTTATCTCGAATTTCATCTCGTTATTGTTTCCTACGACATGAATATTCATCAATTCACGTGGAAAACTGTTTTTTGAAGATATCAGCCCATGTTGATAGAAATAAATTGGTTTTTGCTGCTGTCGTGCTTACTTAACATTCTTCTCAGATTGTTTTTTTAGGAAGATAGTGAATCCTGATTATCAAAAATGCTCGAATTAATATTTCCTGTTGTAACGTCCTTGTTAATATTTCATATTCGTTAGGCAAAAAGTGAGTTAGCACGTCGCAAAACTGAAGGTATTGCACTTTTTGTCTTTAATATATCTCTTACTTTTCCCACGTGTTTTCACTCTATGAAAACTAACATATCGTAATGTCAATAGATGATTAGACTATGACATTGTTCTGTTGATGAATGCGATGACCAAAAACGAATACTTTTAGAAGTTCTAAACTTGCAGAAACAAACACCAACGACATATTTTGACTTTCCTAATCGGGTGCTGATATTTGTGATGAGAATGATTGAATAGCATATGCGATTGATGCTCTTGATGACGTCAAGTAAATGCTCCTTCGCAGTTGATGATAAATTTGTCTGTGGTACACTCTTTTTCTATGAGAATAAGGTTTATAAGAATGTCATTGCTCAGTTTCACTGAAATTTAAAAGTAATTTGTAAACAATCCAAGGCTCTGACTTTATTAAGATTTGGAATTTTTGTGTATTCGGATAAAATTCTACTTTTAGATTAACTTTTATATTGTCGATGCAATATTTATTGCTCTGTTCCACTTTTGTTTTGTTTTATGAAGAAGTAAAATATAAATTAACATTTTAATTTTTCTCGATTTTACCTCTGTTTCCCCCAATTACTTGGGGCTTGGGGTGCTTCTGGGAGGACTTTTTAGTTCTGGCACGAGCATTTAGGGCCGGATGCCCTTCCTGACGTCACCAATGGTCTGCGGTGGGCGTCGAACCCAGAACCACGTTAGTCTGAGTCGAGTGCATTACCGCTAGGCCACGGCTGCTCTAAATTGACATTTAAATATAATCCTTTAATTTCATGCAAAGCTGCATTTTTGTCACTTAAGGATAGGTTACGAATAATCCTAGACTCAAAAGCAGACAATTTCAGAAAATTGAGGCTCAGCGAAAAGTTTCGTAGTTTTACAAAAAATGACCCTATGGTAGCTTGAGTTAATTCTGGTATGAAATATAATATGTAGCATTTGCAATATAACCATGGATAGTTTTCCGTTTGAAGGAATACTCAAGAATATGAGCANAATCTTCATTCTGAGCCCAAGATTTCCTAAACTGTTACGTCTTTGATGGGCTTTGATATTTTGCTTGGTACTTTTGCTTGAATAACCTTAATGTGCGTAGATTACTGAAAAGTATTCACTAAAATTTTGTTTAAATCGATTTGCGTCCCAGAGGAAAGTCATCCAATCATTCAGGCGAAATATGAAGATGGGAAATTTTACTACGAAGGGCAATGGTAAATTTGCATTACTGTTTTGAAGAGTCTTATATGAATTAATGTCAATGATTCATTACACATGAAACATTTTTGTTTTCTTCATAAACTTATAATTATTGCTGTCTTTAGATCAGAAAAAAAATTTAGCAGTAATGTTTTCCATTCTCCTAGTACATCAGTCATTTGAATCTCCTTTTAATACTTTGCTACGAAGATTAGCAAAGATTGACAAACAATTTTCAATTTGAGCAACAGATTGAGTTCAAGCAAGAATTCTAAGCGATCCATTTCTAGCTGAATTTTCAAGCATTCTATCGTCTCCATATTGTAGAAACATGTTATGACCATTGCTGTTGTGCATTAAAGGAAATCAAGACTCTTATGATTGACTTTTAAGCGCAGTGGATCTGCTTTTTAGGGATTTTTTAAAACAATAGTTATTTCTTTTTGATAGCAACTCTATCCACCTATAGGTTAGGTAAGTTTTCTCCCGGTTAACAGTTTTAACCAGATACTTGTTTTCTCTACTAGGTTCCAGAACATTTTACCAGATTATTTTATGTTTTCTTACTAGGTTCCAGAAAGGAGACAAAGTTCTACTGGACAATCGAGTTGATTCACCTGTTAAGTACGTCCCTTTTGATACGAATTCGTGAAGACTTTCCATGATCCCTAAATATCAAACTTGTGAGAATATTCTAATGATGGCTTAGCTTCATCTTGATATAGTTAATATTGAAAGACAGAATTTGTTTACTGTATGAAAATAGGTTTTACACTAACACTTACAATTAATAACACTCTTAGCTTCATTCTTTTTCCAGAGCTACTATTTCTACGATCAACACTGGAGAGGTAATTTTCCAAATTTGCTCTTCATATTTATTTAGAAATCTTGCATAATGTGTAGTATGTTGAAGTAATTTAAACATCTTTTAAAGTTTTGTAGATCAAAGATTATTATTGACAGTCCTACTTGTTTGTGATGGAGCTAATTTTCTTGATTTGCAGGTATGGGTTAGTAAAAGAGATGGCATCAAATGCAAGTTATACATTGCCCAATTCCAGAAAGGAAAATACTTAATACAGCGATTGAATGATGATAATTTGCCGCAGTAGTATACCTCGTTTCAGAATGCCTCGTTTTAGCTCTGTTAATATTTAAATAGCGTTATTTTTATGACATGAAGGCGTTCTTAAACCCTTCTCGTGAACAATATCTCTTTTTCTGGCCGTGGTTGTGATACGTTCCTTTTCTAGTGCTCAGTAAGCGTGATACACTCCATGCAGTTATCGTGATGTGTGTTCAAGAGGACTGATAAATCTCTGTTTCTACGCAGCTTGATGTACCAACAATGCTCACGAAACGAGATTGTATCATGTACTTAGCAGTGCCATTTTCTTTAAACTACCACCTATCACCTCAAGATTTCTTCTACATCTAGGTCATTTTGTCAGTTATAGATTGATATAAACATTGCCTTTTTTTTTGAGCGAACGGTGCATTTGTAATACCTTACAGCACTTGTTATATCCACGGTGTTTAAGAATTTAAGCAAATTGACGTGACTTATAGACGATATATGAAAATCTTTCTCAGGTTCAGATTCCGTTTGCTCTGTCCTTTTGAGTAGGGTTAGAAAAATTTTCACGATCACGGTTCAAAGGCGGTATTCTAGATTTATTTGTCCTGTCGCAGAGTTTATGTTAGAATTAAAAGTGAACTTGATGTACCACTTTCCCACTTCTAGATGTAGTTAATCCAATATTGTTACATCCTGTATGAGTGAGTTTTCACGTACTTTTTGGTATAGAAGATTAGTAACAGTTTTTAACACATACCAACATCATTGAATATTTGTCTCGTTCCCTTCAT
>OLMO02000275.1:23556417-23569616 GCA_900291935.2 Cassiopea xamachana
AAGGCACAAAGTACCTGACAAATCATGATGTTCAAACTGAATATACTTGCTTTTGCTTTTACAGAAGTTCATTTGTACAACTATCCACCCATCACTTCTACCTTATAAAGAACTTTATGATTATTATGGATGTGCAGAATTTGTAGCAGACTACCTTAACTTTGAGCCACTGAATCCAGCAATTGATTTGGTAGGTGCCTATTATTTGTTTTTTGGCTTTTCTAAAGCCTTCCTGTGTTTGGTTACAAGGGTAAATGGTATGCAATCTTGGTTATGAATTTTTACTAGCTTGATCTGAAATCAGAGATAGAAAGTAATTTCTGACTATAAAGTCCATTGAGACTACTTCAATTAAATAAAACTAAGCTATATTAATGGCTGAGGATGTGGGAAATGGTGGACATGGAGCTAAATTTTGAAGAAGACTTTTTTATTGCAATATAGAGAAAGCATATTAGCATTTTGAAAGACATAAGAGTGATTATCGCTAACAAGATATAAAGTAAAGGTCAGTTTTGTGAAATCTAAATTAGAGTAATAGTCTTAAACCTTTGTGTAGAGTAGAATTTTTAATTCTATGATAGGAATTGATTCCATGATTACAGCTGTCACATATTAGCTGAGCTAAAAGTAATCCTTTGGTTCCTTGAATTTCAAATTAAACAGACTAGCTATTTAAGTCACATTTTAATCTGTACTTTAATGACCATTTGCTTATTATTACTATCTGTAACTCATTGTTATGTGTCCTGTTATGCTTTGAAGGAATGCACCAATTGTTGCTAATTGGTAACAGGTCTCAATTAACTTTTTCTATTTGGGTTTGTAATTTGCAAATTGACTTAGTTTTTTCAAATGTGGTATATGTAGGTAAGTTAGTATAGGTTGTCGATTTTAGTGCTCAATTGTTCACTTAGGTAGCAATTTCTGGGTCTGTATTATCACTTAGGGTGAGTATGCTTGGGTAGGTCCTACCTCCCAACAGTAGATGTATTACCAGTCACATAAATAATAGGAATTGTTGGGACATAATACCTCCAGTGCCTGGGGATTTTATTGCAGTGGGAAGACCACACACAAAATACTTGGAAGCCATTGAATTAATGAGTCTGCTTTTCTAGGTGAACTCTACATGCTTGGTTGCAAACCTTTATACTTTCTTGTGGCAGACTTTTTAAATTACAGAACAACTGCAAATGACAGTCAACCATGCTTTGTATTTTCTTTTTGCAGTTCATTTTCTAAAAAATTTCAAATAGATGAAACTGCTGAAATGGTTTTTCCTACATTTATCAACAATCTGTAGCTGCTGTGTCCCCAGATCCTCACTTTTTCATCATTGTAGGAGTTTTGTTCATTCCCGAAATCATTTAATCTTTTACATGCTGCATAAATACCATCAAAAATGACTACTGTGCATTCTTAGTTGGATCTGCACAAATGTATTCTGAAGTCTATTTTGAGCACTCAGAATCAACTCTATAATTTGGAATTGGCCATGCAATACCCAAACTTAGAGAAGATATGTGTGAATTTTGTATGTGAACCACTCCATGTAAAATGAAACTGGAGGTTGATTCTCAAATTTCAAAACACGACTTAAAACCTGTTTTTGTTGGTTCTTATACTTCAGAAGTTTATGAAAATAGTGGGTACTATGCCTCTGTACTTGGCTCTCACGCTTTTCTGGGCCAAGGAACTAGGAATTGTACTTAAGAGAAGCAAATTGTGACACGTGTGGAGAAAAATGTGACACACATGACGCTGCTTTTTTAGAATTATGTCTTCTAAAAATGTATTTTTTTAAAAATATTGGTACAGTTTTGTTGGCAGGTCTCCAATGAAAGTAAATAATGCATTGCCTTTTTGATCATTTTGTGGGAAACACTAGTTATCTTGATGTGATTAAAATTACCAGAATTGCTGTTTCTTTTCATTGTGGCACACGTAACGCTTTTTTAACACACTTCTGCAGAGCACCTGACTTGACAAATGTCAAAATAGTAATACAGAAAGTTGGAAAAGATTCTGAACAAAATCTGATGGGGTGCTTTGCTGAATTTAAAATTAATAGTGGAATTTTATTCTGTCTTAAAAGGAGAAATGTACCGCCAGTTTCATGACACGCGTGGCATGGAATGGGCCATGCACAGTGGATATGTATAATTCAAGCGAATTTTCGGTTATAGTTAGAACCTTGTTCTTCTATGGTCCCCCCCGACACAAAGTCATTTCCTTTTGTCCCTGTTTGTGACAGACCGCCTGTCCCAGTGTGTACAAATAGGATAGCATGTAAAATTTTAGGTTGAGTTACCATTGCTTGATTTTCTTACAGCCAGCAATTATTCCATCATCAACAACAGTTCTAAGGAAGCAAAAGGGCAACTGCTTCGATTACAGTATTTTGCTTTGCTCGTTGCTGATTGGTGCAGGTTATGACGCATATTGCATCAGCGGTTATGCCAATAAGGAAACAACACTGATGAATCAATCAAGAGAAATTTGTCCTTATCTCGAAAAAAAAGACAAAGTATGTCTACTATAACTATCATTTATTAGCATGATTTTTAAAATGTTTCGTGAACGCTAGATGATGTTGGATACGCCATTAATTGAATGATAGTATCGTTCAGAGTTTATATCTACGTATATTGTACTTCAATAGATAGCACTTTAAAGCTCTCTGTGTAAAGTGAAATTCTTTTATTCTTCAAGACCGAAGAAAAGAAAACTGAAAAAGAACATCGTAAATATACTGTGAAACCGCCAAAAGATCTGAGCAGCAAATTTGAGAAGAAAATGGCCACCAAAGCGCAAGAAGAGGAAGATGCAATTGAGAGAAAGAGGCTAGAAGAACATCAAGCTAAAATTGAGGTTAGCTTTTAGAAATCTATGACTTTTTACCATTAGCCAGTGTAGTCCAGTAGTAGAAGAGGAAGTATCACGACCCAGCAAGGGACTTCATGAGACCAAGTGCGTTACATCAATTCAGGGGTGTAAATTCAGATTTTAGATGTTATTCAGTCAGATAGGAAGGTGCTTTCCAGATATGGGCACTTCCCCAAGCTAGGTCAATGCATGCAATGCAAAAAGCATGCAAAAAATCATATAATCGAGTCCAACAGCGACATGTATACTTGACAGAGGATCATACCTGACATGGGTGGCGCTGGGGAGGGCTTACAGGCCATTGCTCCATGTAGCAAGTGAAAAGCTACTTTTTCGGAAAATTTTGGCATATATTTTACCCTGGTAACCGTATTTAGCCCCCTCATTAGAAGAGTCAGCCCACCGTCGGAAAATGTCTGGTGCCATCCTTGATACGTGAAGGAATTTCATGGAACTAAACTTTACCCCCATTATATCTATTTCGACCCTGAGAGGGGCCTTCGACAGGTACCAGTAAAGTTTCAAGAAATACATATTTCTTGGTCAATTCTGGGGTAACGAATTAAGCTTTGCAGTTCATTTTCATGCATATGATGATTTTTGAAATCGGGGAGCTTTGCTCCCAACTGAGGGCATTCTTTATGACCTTGCCATGACCCTTTGATGGAACCATTTTGCTCCTCAAGATGGCTTTCACATCGATTATTGCTGCCAAGTAGTTGGGAGTGCGCATTTTCATTGTCGTATTCAGAATTATCACCAGGATACATTTCACAGGTAAAACACAATATATTTATTTAACATGTTGTGATCAAGGCATGTCAATAAAATGGAATGGCGTCGACTGTGAAAGGTAGAAAGTTGATTTTCTTTCTTCATGCTGCGTTTATCTACCTGCTTGATCAAGTTGCAGTTTCACAACAGAAGGAAGAAAGTTACTGGCTCCGTTCTGCCCCCTTTGATACTCTTTGGATCCTCATTCTCCCTTGAGCAATTGAATATGTGTTTTATATGCAGGTATGAATAATTGTTTATCTTCTACATTCAAATGCTCTAAATTTCTCTAGATTCCTTTATTCTAACGTTTCATCTTTGCAAATTCTTTCAAGCAAGTCAAAGGAGATTGATCGAGCTAGTTTTGCTCAAACTTCTTATCACAATCGTTATTTTGTCTATTGGTTTACTTATTGTATGGTTTTTCTTAAGATTGGCTCTGAGTCTTAACTGTGTCATCCAATATTCCAATTTGAAACTTAAATTAATGAAAGTACAGTTCTTAAGGAAAGCACTTATGCGCAGTTACTTGATGGAAAGACATTAGGTGGTGCCTATTTACACAAAATACAATGTGACTCTATATCGGCAGTTCTGGTTGTGGAAAAACATGGCTATCATCAACAATGTTACCAAAAATTTACCAATACAATCTCTACTGCAAAGTGCAAGAATACAGCTGAAGAAATGCAGCAGGTAGAATCAAAGAAGCCAAGACGATCAGGTGAATTTTTTCTGATGTGTTGTTTCCGAATATCTGAATGATATGCAAAACAGCTGTGGCAAATACAGTGACAGGTGACAAACAGAACACCAAAGTCATTCAAATAATGTCAGCATATGCTAAGATAAAGCTTGCAGCAGAGTTGCATGATGATGACGAAATGATTTTGGCTATGTCCGGTGAAGATCTCGTAGCCAAGAAGTTCAGATGTCACAAAAAGTGCTGCAATGAGTTTACCCGACTTTACAGCAAAAATGCACCTAAGGTAGTGTGCACAGAATCTTCTTCAGTCAGCTCAGGGGACTTTGAGAAATTGAGAGAATTTGTACCAGAGCATGTAGTTGATGGAGACCGAAGTGTTTCAATGCAGCTTCTTACTGATGTCTATGGCTTAAATGAAAAAGATAAAAGAGTGTGAAGAAAAGTAAAGAAAATGCTGGAAAATGAATTTGGTGATCAAGTACTTTTGAGAGCATTGCTTACCATGAGGCACAAGTGGTTAGGAGTCGGAAAGCAATCTCTGAAACAACTTTTGGTTGTAAATAGTCTGTTGGTACTACAGAACTTTCCACATCTTTTCAAGTATGTCAAAAGAATGTTGCCGCTTTTTCGTGCTGTGGTAAACTTTTGGTTGCTTTGTTGAAGAGAACAGAAGTGTCATCCTGAAGGAAGCTGCAACGATTGTTTGTGGGGATATCATCGATATGATCGGTAATGCACCTATTCTGCGTTGGCTACCTGCGGTTGAGGATTTGAAGGTGGAAGAAAGACAACCACCGTAAAGTCTGACTGAGTTTATGATACTCTTGCTGCATTCTACATATCATTCACCAGGGGAGGAAGTGGAACGTCTTTCCTCATCAACTTCCCAGGATCTTGCTTTTACCAAGGACAGTTCATGACGGCAAAGCATACTTCACATAAAACTGAACCACATAACATGACAAGGCAGGGGCTTCCAAAAGATATCTTAGCAAGGTTTGGAATGTCCTGCACTTATGGTATTATACAAAAGATTTAAACTGCACAAAATGAGTTGTTGCAAGCAATGGGATCAAGGAAGTATCCATTAGCACTCCTTTCTGTATCTCAAAGCAGATCAGTTCATATATTCTTCTGGTCGGAAAATTTCGAGTGTAGAAAGAGAAACGATATGGAAGGTAGCATTCATACCGGCTACAGTCTTGCCTTCCAAGAGCATTCACAAGATTCAATTATTCGGGATGATCTAGCATTATATACCCCCGACTCTGGTCGCATAACAGTAAATTTTCTAGAGTATGAGCTAACAAGGATGTCCATAAACCCACACAAAGAACCTGTCTTGCTGCCATTAGCACAACTAGAGGGCCACAGCCAAAGTACAGTAATCATCACATGGAAAAGATGCTCCACCTTTGGAAAATCTTGTGAATTGTACATGCTCTACAGAATCAGTTGATCTCCCGTTCTGTTGGTTGGATAATTCTCATTTAGATCATGAAGAAGTAGACACAAAGATGGCCTATCTTGCAAAGTATGCAGAATATGAAACCTTGGAGGATATTGTGTGTTGTGAGGTCATCTTCAGGGGATACTGACATTCCGGTAGTTCTTCTTGCCATGCCTTTACTACTGCATGTTTGTATTGATAATGAGACAGGCAAAAGTCACAAAATCCTCGTTTTGAGAAAATCATACCTGACACATTTACAAAGAAAAGCGTTGCTAGGAATGCATGCATTTTCAGGTAATGACTATGTATCTAGCATGCTCAGAAAAGGCAAACATCTGTGCTGGAATTACATCAAGGATAACGAGCAATTTCTAGGGCTATTTTGCAGTTTAGGAACAGAAATGCCCTTCAATGGTAATCTACTTTATGGCCTGGAAAATTTTTTGTCTGCACAATGCTTGGGGAAAAAGGGCTTAATTCAGTGGACGACGCTAGGAGAAAAATTTTCTGGAATAGAATGGAGAAGGATAAGAAAATAGTAGATTTAGCTCTTCTTCCACCATGTCGAAGCAGCCTCACTAAGTATAGTCGACGCTCAAACTTTATCGCATACATGTGACGGAATGCCTACAGACCAGTAATTTATCTTGAAAGCCCCAAAAAGTAATGGCTGGCTTCCAGATTTATGCATCGAATTAATTGAAGAAGCATACCCCGAAGATGTCACAGAGCCATTGGTAGGGTCAGGCAGCGAAATTAAGGTCACTGATTCTCCTTTTGATGGCTAGGACAACAGTGATTCTGACACAGACATTTAGAGAAAACTTCAGCTTTTTACATGGATTAGTTTCCAATATCCATGTTACGTTATACTTCTTTATATCACCTTTATTAATTGCAACATCTCAGTTGGAGGATACGGTTCCATTGCATGAAAATGAACTGCAAAGCTTAACTCATTACCCCAGAATTGACCAGGAAATATGCATTTCTTAAAACTTCGCTGATACCTGTCGAAGGCACCCTTTGGGACAGAAATAGATGTGATGGAGGTAAAGTTCAATTTCATGAAATTCCTTCACGTATCAAGGATGGCACCAGACATTTTCCGATGGGGGGTTGACTCTTCTAACGAGGGGGCTAAAATACGGTTACCAGGGTAAAATATATGCCAAAATTTTCCGAAAAAGTAGTTTTTCACCTTCCGACATGGGAGCAATAGCCCCCTAAACTCCTGTCAGGTATGATCCTCTAATCAATTATATATGTTGCTGGACTCGATTATATGTTTTTTGCATGCTTTTTGCATGTATATATTGACCCAGTTTGGGGCGGGGGGAAAGTCAGGGAATAGTCAGGAAATTTTGATTGGAGAATTGGGTATGAACCCTGATTTTGTTTACAGCAGAAGACTTTGAACTTACTTGTATGCATGTTGGTGTTTTTGTATACTTGTATATTGTATATGTGTATGTATGCCATGTGCATATGTTATAAGCGTACGTATGATAGTCCATGTTAGCTGCATTACACTACAGCAGAAACCCGCACATAAAAGAGCCTGTTTTTATAAGAACCCCAGAAAGGCTGAATTGGGGATGGTTCTTATATGATGGATTTCCTGCTGTTTGGTCTCAAAATTCATGGGTAGAAGTTTTCACAGGCAGTCTGTGCTTTTCAAGTTGCACCACATATGATAAGAATAGAAAACAAGAATTCTGACTTAAAGTGTTGTCAAGAATTATCAAGAACTCTTATGCTGAAAACAGTGTCAGTCCATGCAAGGCATGTGCTGTATATAAGAACCTTGTTAAGAACCTTACAGGCTGGAATTAAGAAAACCAATCCACTAGTTAAGAACCTGTCAAGGTTGCTCTGGAAATACCTAGGTTCTTTTATCAGGGTTTCTACTGTACATTGAAGTCAATATGGATCCATACAAGAAAAAGAAGTAGCTAACTAGCGAGTACTCGATACTTGCTTTGTGATGTCATATCCATCTGTCCAGAGCTTGTCCATATTCCCATTACTGTTTTGCTTATTCTCATTGTCCTTATTGGTACTAACTTTTGCAATCGTTACGTCATAGTTATGATTCAATCTTGCTTAAAAGTCCAGCTTGCTCAAATACTTAAGTAACTTCTTTGGTATTGCACTCATAGCTCCCACTTTTATGGTAATTACCCCATAGTGGCATCCTCCCTATACACATTGCATGTTAGTAATTAGTGATATATATATATATATATATATATATATATATATATATATATATATATATATATATATATATATATATATTTCTTCTGTTAAGCATTGTACGTTTTCTTAAGGTTGATCTCTAAAGGAATTGTGATTCTTACTATTTTACATTGCTGTAATGTTCATAAAAATATGGATCGAAGCAAGTTGCTGAGAATCATATCGCTATATTTTCAAAATTAGCATGCTTCATGCCAGGTAGAGATTCATATGTTTTGAGAACATTTTAAGCTTTTATTCTTTAAAACTTATAAACATTATTACATATAATGATAGTGTCATGCCAAGTGAAGTAAATAAATTTCGTCATGGAAAGTGTTGATGTAGATTTTTTAAAATCTACTTTGACTGCACTGAAACTTTTAAGATTATTCCTGATTGTTTTTAGGAGCTGGAAAGGCCTCCAGTGGACAAGCTGCACGGTCTCAGGGTTCATTCCTGGGTCATGGTTCTTTCTGGGAAACGAGAAGTGCCCGAGAGCTTTTTCATAGAAGCATTGACAGGGTGCCCAAAAGCACTCGATGACCCTTGTTACCTTGGTATCGAGAGTGTTTGGAACCATAATAATTTATGGATTAATATGCAAAGTTGTTCACAAGGGACTAAGGTACCAATCCACTTATAAGTCTATATTGTGGAATGTTGCAACTTTGAAACCAATGTAATTGGTATTGTGTCATTGCGAAGGACTTCTTACATTGACTGTGTTACTGGTATATGTCAGTAGCCAGATCTCTATTGCAGAATCGATCTCCATCGCAGGGGTAATCTTTGCTGTTTGGATTTATTCTAAGCATATATAAACAGCCTCCTTTTGGCCAATGAATTGTAGAATGGAATATGATGGAACTAGCCCATTTATCATTCATTGTATTTTCTATGTAATGTTTTGAGAGCTACATGGAGAAATAGCAATCTCCAGTTTAGGATTAGAACCTTGTTATTCATGACTAATCAAGCGATTACTTTTGATTGCGATCACTGTAATCATCCACATCTTCTTTTATAGTGCATTTTGAATCTACATTTGTAAAGTTGCTTTTTGTTTTCTCTTTCTTCTTTTATTTTCTTTTCCTGATATCGTAGAATCTGTCATACGACCTTGGTGACGTCTCAAAATGGGAGTACATGCTTTTGAATACAGATAAGCCTGTGCTTGCTTTACCAACATTGTCTGTTGATCCTCTCGATGTCGACGAAGATGAGGTATCTATTTTGTCGTGTTTAGCTATTTATTTTCTTAGTCAAATGCTCATGTGGATTAGAATTTCTAGGAAAGAAGGAAATAAAAGACTATGTATTGCTATAGACATACCCAGTCAACACATTCAGCAAGAATCGTCTATTGTCTTTCTGTGAATCGCTTTCTGCAATGTAAGCATTCATTCTTAATCATGCTCCATTGCTTAATTTGCTCTAAATCATTTGGTATAAGCATGGGCCCCAGGCTTCTCCTGTTCTTCGCACCAGCGTATACTAATGTGCAATATTTTATTCAGTAGAGTGTTGGAGGAGATATGATTGGGAGGAGATATGATTGGGGGGAGATATGATTGGGGGGAGATATGATTGGGGGGAGATATGATTGAAGGGTATAGAAAGAGTATTTTTCCCCCAGGTTGATCAATGTAAATACGAATTGACAGATTTACTTTGATTATTCCCAGCATTACCAACAAGCAATGATCGTTGTGCCAAATATTTTACCTAAAAACCTAGAAATAAAATCAGCTTGTGAAAAATTGAAGATATGGCACGTTAATGGCCCATATCGGTTCACTTCAGAGCTCATTTGCTTATGTTGGATACTTCGTCACGTGTAGCGCTCCTCCGCAATTCGTCGTATATTAAGCTTAGCATTCGCTTCACAGTTTAGAGTTTATAGTTCAGAGTTCAAAGTACACAGTACACAGTTTATAGTTAAGAGTTATGAGTTTGAGTTAAGAGTTTCAACATAGAACAAATTCATATAATTAATGTAAATATTGAGTTGATTTAATGCTGTTATATATCCAACGAGAAGTTTAGTTTATTTTCAAGTCTTGCACTAATCCACAAGATCATAAAGTTTACAACACCTTGTATGTATGCAGACATTAGAGTTAGGCTACTATCATGGCCATTTTGAAACGTAGGAGCAAAATGACGAATAAAGGAGCTATAGCTTGAAAGAAATACTCTATCATCTGATGTTTTTCGAATTACACGTATAGCTCTCATTTTCTGCGTCGTTTTGGTCTTACGTTTGGTCTTATGTTTAATAATGGAGCGAAGCTTTCCTTCAAATGTTTTTAGACCATTTCATTTTTGACAATCTGGATGTGATGTTGCACTTGGCTTATTCTTCTTTGAGGATCTTCTCATCATTCATTGTAGGAAGAAGAAAATGAACCAGCAGTAGATCTGCCACCTTCTTGGGTTGATGAAATTCAGATTTCTCCCAAAGGTATTTCAGTCATAATCTTGATTATCTCATTTTAGATTGACAATAAACCCTTTTGAGGTGATCCTACTACATAGTTATAACCTCCTGTACCTTTCCTTTGTTCTTCTGACAAAATTTCTTAATTTTTTTTCTTGCCTTTTTTCCTTTGATCTTTATTGTAATGTCGGAATACTAACTTCTGAATATCATTTAATGTCTTATCAGAATGATAAAACTTAGCTGGCGCTAAAAGTTTTCAAGGATATACACATGGCTTTTGTGCTTTCAAATTTGTTACTTGCACCTTCTTGCTATCTCTGTTATCTCTTTATTTGTAAAGGAATTTTTTTGTACATTAGGACTCTTCAAGTAAACAATAGTTAATAGGTCCTAATTGGTCATTCTTGGGGCCAATTAGATGCATTCTATCACATGTAACCGCATCTGGATATATAGTTCGATCTTTCGGTCACTATCCGATGTTTCATACTTTGAATGAGTGTCGGACGAAAAAAGCTTTAAGTATATCAAAAGAGTGTTGCCGCTTTTTCGTGTTGTAGTAAAGTTCTGTAGTACCAACAGACTATTTACAAAATTTTTTGTGTGGCTGATTTGTTTATTATCTTTTTTTCTACATTTGTCTCACAAAGCGCAATCCATTTTGATTTTAGAGTTTCAAACGAGATATCCAAATGGCAAGAAAACAATTCTTTACAAAAAAGCAAAGTTAGAAAAGTTTGCCGATTATTTGAACAGAGACGGGCTGGTCACTCGATTGTCGATTTACACTGACAGCGAAAGTAATCTTATTTGATCATTACTGTTTCTTTAATTCCCTAGACATCTCAGTTTTTTATAACTTTGTTTAAATACGTTTGTGATGTCTTTGACTTTTTAACTTCAAGACTAGTTAGTACAGAGGAAAGCTTCACCTACGGTTATTTTGCTTTTTTCATAGCTTCTTTGGTATCTTCAAATGTGAGAGTTTATGCTTTGGAATTTTAAAACTGAAAACTTTACAAGAACTTTTGATTTGTATTTTGTTTTCTAGCAGTGAATTCATTCGCAAAAGCCTTTTCCAAAGATTAGATATTTAATTCTGTTTCTTATAGTGAAAAATCTCCAAGAAGTAAAGGAATACTACAAAAACAGAGAGGATAAATTGGATACAAGAACCCATGTCATTGCAACAGGCCAGATAATAGAATCCTTCATCCCTGGAAGGCAGTTATCTCTTAGAGGTAATTCACATTAGACTTTTAAATATACTTTTTTATGCTAAAATGATATTTTTCATGCACTTATGTGCTCTCTCAAAACAGGAAAAGAAGCGTTGATTTGGCTCTTCAGAAGTTTTTTACTACATCATTTTTGTGTGTAGTTTCTTAAAGAAAGATCTTTTTCTCCAAGTAGGTTGGAAAAAATGAATTTAGAATATTAATCATACTTTATTAGGACGATGTTGGATGTTCAGTAGCTTTTATGATTTCAGCACTTTGTTAAGAATGGTTACCTATCCATAGGTGCTTTCTCACGTTAACAAAATTTCCATTAAGTTTTCTGTATTTTTCTAGAGATTAAGCTTAAAATTATAACTTTCCTTTCACAGAACATTCATATATGGCTAGTTCTCCTGGCCCAGAGTCAGAAAGAAAGATGCTATTTTATTCCAAGTAAGTCAGTGGTTTTTTTCCTAGTTCTGACATTGCAGCAAGTTCGATTTTAATATCGTTGCATTTTGAAAAGAACTTAATTACTACTGTAATTTGAAGCAATGGGTGTCTATTAGTTAGTTATTATCCAAGTCATCTTCTATTTGCTTACTTTTGTTTAAAGCGCAAGAGTTGATGGTTTGGTCAAACGAGAAGAAACAGCATTGTCAATGACGGAATATTTTGAAAACAGAGACGACTTTCTTAGCTATCGACATGCTGTTTTTGGTAAAAGAGTGAAAAAGTTTGGTCCCCAGGCAGTTAATCATAGGCCTATTATCGTAAGTACAAATGATAATGATGATGATGATGATGATGATGATGATGATGATGATGATGATGATGATGATGATGATGATGATGATGATGATGATGATGATGATGATGATGATGATGATATGTTTGGAGTGATAAGAAAAAGCAGCCACTTAGAGAAATGCAAGAGAAAAAAGTAAACATGTTTCAAGTAAGGAAGACCTTGGGAGTAGGAAGTCTTGAGATGAAAATTGAAAAAAGGACATTAGAAAGGATAGGACACGTGTTAAGGATGAAGAATGACAGAATAGTTAAACAAATAACATTAGGGTGGCCAGTGATTTTGGAAGATCAAAGAAAACATCGGCAAACGACAATTGATTATTATAGAAAGACAGTAGAAAGAGCAGGACTGGATTATGAGTGTATTGAGGATTTGGTGATGAACAGGAAGAAATGGAGAAATATAGTAAAAGAAAGGGAAAAAGAAATAAATCAATGGGAGCATCAAATGGCTGAGAAAATAACAACTCGAAAAGAACGAAATAAGATAAAGGAGGACAGGACAGTTTGCAGAAAGTGTGGAAAGAGGTTTGAAACAACAAAGGGAATGAAGATACATTATGGCAGGATGCACAGGCAGATAGAGAAGAAAGAGACAATTGTAGTAAGTGCGGGGAAGAGTTTAAGGATAGAGCAACAAAGACGAACCACGAGAGAGAG
>OLMO02000275.1:23609731-23626765 GCA_900291935.2 Cassiopea xamachana
GAAGACATAACCAAAAGACTTAACCTAGGACGTTTCGAGACAACATTGCCTTAACCTGGGGCGTTTCGAGACAGCATTGCCTATTGCCTTTCTATTAACAGCTGATGATGAGACATGTCTCCTTGGTTAAATCTTTCCGTTATGTCTTCAACGGTTAAGTCTTAAGTCGATAAATCAACGGTTATGTCTTCAATGGCGATGTCTTAAAATTGGTATGTCATCTTGAACTCTGGAAATGTCGCATTGAATAGAAGGAAAATATTTCAGTATGTTTTTCGTCGTTGCTCTTCTATTGAAGTGCATAAAATTTTCTTCTCAAGTCAAAGGTAATTGCCCCAAAAATTGTGAAAGGTCAGGTAATGTGCCCCATTGAAACGTACAAGTCATCTTTTTATAGTACGAAATACGAAAGAACGATGGATTGCCCCTTGGAGTCTTGATTTGAAATTTTAGGAATTTTTAGGGTGTCCCTCACAAGCTATGCCCGCATCATGTTTAAAATTCTTGATACGTTCATTTATTTCATCCCATAGCAATGGAAGATATACAAAAAAGTAGAACTTGTCTCCATTTTCGAGCTTTTTGAATTTTATTCAAAGATATACAAAATGTAATGCCCTTGCTAGGATCATAGTTGATAAATTGCATGGCTTTTAAGAAAATATTGTTTGAAGTCTTGATCTAACATTCAAACATAGTCTTGTATCGAGGCTCTGTTTCATCAGGTAGATTACCAACTATCTTAAGCGTATGATTGTCATCATTATCACCACCACCACCATCATTATCATCATGGTTTCCATCTTCATTCTCATCCGAATCAGCAATACTCCTGAAAGATGGCATGAGGTAATACTCTTGATTTTTGTCCACAGCCATTTCTATGTAAAGGCTCTCTTGTGACATTAGATGCTCTAGTGTAGACTTTAGCTCCGTAAATGTTGGTCGCTTTGTTGGTACCTCGTGCCAGCAATCTTGCATAATGGAATACCTGTAAAATTGCAGAGTTTTTTATCATTTACATTCAAAGCAATAATCCAAGCATATCTAGAGAAGCCTCCAGTCGAAATATTGCCATGAAGACGATCTGATTCTCTAGGAATTTGGTAAGATGGGGGTACCATCTTGCTTCTCACTCTAAATAGTGCAAGAAGTTTGCCTTTTGAGAGCATCTGAGGGATTTCAAAGTATTGGGACAGCTTAGGAGTGGTCCTATCTCCAACCTGTGTCAGTTACGTCACTGTTTCTTAGAACATTTACTAGACGCTCAGGAGGAGGATGGTTGCAAAAATCTTTTGTTACGCAAAGCAGGCAAGGTATTCTAACTACTGAGGTTTATAGTACTGCAATTGATACAATTTACCAATATATAGAATATATCACTTTGCTGCTTTGGAGCTATTTTCTGTTTCTGCTATTGTGATAGTAGGTTACAAACAACTGCATGCCTCTTAATACCATGCAATAGAAACCCGCATAAATGAACACCCGTTTGTATAAGAAACTTGAGGCTGAATTAAATAAGAAAACCAAAGAGTCTGAAATGGAGATAGTTCCTATACAATGGGTTTTGAGCTGTTGCTTTGAAAGTGCATCAGTAGAATACCTCAAAAGCTGTCTGCGCTTTTCAAGTTGCACAACATATCACAAGATTATTGTACAAGAATTTTGACCTTACGTGTTCTCAAGAATGAAGAAGAATTCTTGTGCTGAAACCAATGTAAATGCAAGCAAAGCATGTGGTTTATATAAGATACCTTGTTAAGAACCTTACAGGCTGGAATTAAGAATATCAATCCACTAGTTAAGAACCTATCCAGGCTGCTCAGGAAAAACCTAGGATCTTATATGTGGCTTTCACTACATGCAAGTACATTGATACTTACAATTCTTCAGAGCAGTTTTCCGGTCTTTTCATTCGATTCCCTGCTTTCAAAAAGCGTAGCAGTTCCTGAGCAGTCAATGTTGGATAAGGGGTTCCACCTAGGACGCATTTAATATCTATATTAGTTACTAGTTAGTATATACATCAATAGTTAAAATTATTTTGAATATGACATTAAAGTGGTAGCTACATAAAAATATTCTTCAAAGTACTCCTTGTTTTCGTTCAAAACTCTCCATTTCCAAATTACTTAACTCAAAATCAGCAGTATAAAATTCCAAGTCTATGTTTCTTACCCAAAGTAGCCAATTCAAAAAGCACCACTCCAAATGCCCACCTGTTAATGAACAGTAGCAGATATTATGATGAATTAAACATTTAAGAATCAATGCAGTGTTTTAGGAAAGAGACTGCAATGACAATAAGTGAAGACAAGGAGATTTGATTCCTATTCTCAANATCTAATCTCACTGCTCCATTGCAATAAAGAGAATAAACTCGTTATTATAGCGCCATCTTATGAGGTCAGTACAGTTAGGTTTACTATCGTAAATCGACTATCCAGGCCAAAGGTTATAATGAACAATTTAGCTGACCTAGACATCACTCAATGAAACGTAAAATAATGAACAAAATTGCAAGAAAATGATGACAATAATAACAACTTTTAAAGCTGAAAATATTAACGTCAAAAAATGTAATGCATTACTAAGTACATTCTAAAATTACTTCGAAAGTTCTTTGAATCATTTTCAATTTAAATAAACTATTAGATAACTTTTCAGAGTATCGTTGATGTTAAAAACAGCAAAGAGAAATTGTTTTGATATGCAACAGATGGTTCTTCTCACACATCTGTTTCACGTGCGATTTTAAACAGGGCATAGCAGTTAACTGAAGCGATGGAAGAAGCGAAGTCATTTTAACACTTGGCAACCACTGCCAATTCTACACATAGAAACACTGCTGGAAAAATATAGCAGGAAATTGTTAGTTTTTAAGGTAACATGTTATACTTACACGTCTGAATATGAAGTAAATCGTTGCTCTAAAATTGCTTCAATTGACATCCATTTTAAGGGTAATTTTCTACTCTTTTTCGCAGTGTAAACCTTCTCTTCGTATACATGACGTGTCAATCCAAAATCTGAGACTTTGCATGAATTATCTGGGCCTAACAGAACATTTCTTGATGCTAGATCACGGTGAACAAACCCCTTCAAGGCCAAGTGTTCCTTAAATCAAAATTCATTCATTATACACTTTGATTTAAATTCAAGATGGCCTTCAGTTGTTGTTTACAAATTTTGGGATTAATGTTTAACACTTTTTATTAGAGAAGCTATTTTCTTCAAATTTGTGGCAATATAATTGCATATTCCGAATTGGTGTTTAGTAATGTTATATTATAAACATTTTTAGCGGTTTCGAACTGCAAGGAATGGCTGTTTTCACAAAGCTTTGAAACTGACTGACCATCAATCAATCTCGCTTCCTCGGGTCTGGTTTGAAGTTCCTTTATTTAGTCGTTGAAGAGGAGCAATACAATGAACCGTAGATGACCCAAACCTATGCATTTAGCAATTTAAGTAGCTAAGTTCATCTTCGGTTCAGTGAATGCAACCACAAAAACACATGAACTCGAGCCACATTCACGCCGTTCATTGGTTGAACACTGGCTCATCCCCAGTGGCTGTACCATTGCTGAACCAATACTGTAATAGGTTCGGGTCATCCATGGCTCATCGTATGAACCAGCTCTAAGATTCTAGCAGCAATCTAGAACTCACGGAAGGGCTTGGGAAACCTTATGTAGTTCCATCTTTTCTGCATTGCGCATGCTTGCTTCCAGGAGCGTAGCCTGGTTTGTAGTGAGCAGGGGTGATCTCTAGGGGGCTCAGAGGGCGGAATCCCCCTTGTTAAAATTACTGTGTATTTTGGGGGGGCGCATTCCCCCTAAAAATTCTTGCATAGGATAAGTAACTTTGGGATAATTGTCAGCATGTGGGTAAATCGGTTTGCTACACCCCTCATAACAATTTTTTGGCACACTAGCCTCCTTAAGGTATTTGTGTCTGGGAGCTTAGCTCATGGAAATAACTTGCTGGAATTACATTAATAAGTGATGCTTTAATAAGAATTATATCGAAGTGCATTTTAGAGTATTCCAGGTGATCTGCATATGTAAGAATGCTTTCAATATCATGAGCAATAATGCATGATAGCTACCATTCCACTGGCAATTTGCCAAGCAAACTGTAACAATGCTGTTTGTGTGAAGTTTTCTTCAAATGAGCCATCCACGTTCGGAGTTGTCTTCTCTAGGAGTCCCGTGGATGTCAATCCATCTGCATCCTGTCAATCACAAGAGGAAAACTGGGGTTGATGTGGAGGAGGGTTGATGTGGAGGATGTTTGACGATAAGGATGTCACAGACAACCCCTCTAAGTTGTATGTCAAAAGAAGAAACACAACAAAGCCAATTCTATAACAAACGTTAATTCTACCACAGCATGATTAAACTGTTACTCTCTACACCACTTTCTCCATAGTGATCATTCACTACTCTACAGTCCGGAACAGAAGGAGGGTGATAGTAGTCGGGGGTTGGAAAAAGTTCCAAGGCTAGATAGCCGAGAGGGTTGCAATGAACGGAGGGGGGTGGCTAGTAAATTTCCCTAGTAAATCTCCAACATACAAAAAGTGATTCCATTATCCTCCCTCAATTTCATCATCATTGGTGTGACTTTCAGCTACGTTGTAAGTGCTTCTGAAGGCAATTTCTCGCTGTTGAAGCACTCATCTAGCAATGCAAGTTCCAACTCCGGACTTCATCTACCAATGCAAGTTTCAAGTCCGGACCGAAAAATCCCATCCTGGTTCAAAATTAATAAGCGGGGGGCTGCTGCAATAGAAATGTAATGGCATACATTTTTCGTAAAAACTTAGTCTGCAGGTGTCTATTCCGGACGGGAGAGTATGTGCAAGGCAAAATTGATGGTGACAGGTGAGCAAAATGGATGTTCACGGATGATCTTCTTTTTATACCGAACATGTTAGTGCTGGTTACCGTATGGTCACCTGGACAATTCGCGGCGGGCGGGTGACCGTGCTTGTTTTAGACACATGGTAGTCAACGTCAGACCCTGATACGTCACCTAAGAAGAAGATGTTAGTGCAAATCAAAATGCACTGAAAACACTAAATTGTATCATGATGGTCTCATGCCAATTGTGTTCCAAATATCTTGAGTATTTGCATCAAATTTGGGTTAAGTAAAGAAGAATGATTTCAATATAGTGCCTTTTCTTCACAGTCTGTGACAGAGTTATGTTTGAATTGCTAGAATATTTGCATGAATTCTCTGCT
Source organism: Cassiopea xamachana (assembly GCA_900291935.2). Lineage (NCBI taxonomy): Eukaryota > Metazoa > Cnidaria > Scyphozoa > Rhizostomeae > Cassiopeidae > Cassiopea > Cassiopea xamachana. Next base: position 23,614,986 of record OLMO02000275.1, read on the forward strand.
TGTTTAAGGAATCCAGTAAAAGAAAGGTAACGGAAGGGGAGTGATCTCATCTTATCCCTAGCAAATCGAGCAAGATAAAAGTAGTGTTAATTTGTGACATCAGCTGATCTCTGGAAATGGAGGCAGAGAAAAGAAATGGCAGATTTGTGCTCTCAGCTTATCTGTGTGAAATCGAGTGTGAGAAAAGTTATAACAGGTTTCTGATCTAAGATGTATGTACTATTTCAAATAAATATACTATTCTATCAACCTCTATTCAACAGATACAAGCGGTTTAACTCAATATAGTATGGTATTCGATATCAAACGTATCAGGAGTCAGAAAATTTATACTACCTCTTGGCAGGGTGGTGTTTGAAGTGATCTGTTCACTAAAAACTTCGTAGGATAAAGATAGCCAGATGCATCTAGCAGCTGATGAAAGATTGAACAATCAACTTTAGGTTGGATAAAGAAGGAACAAACTGCAATCGTTTTGAATGAAAATAGTTCAAATAATAACTCGTATACCTCCCAAGGAATACTTGAATAGAAAAGTTTCAATGGGACTGCCTTCAATAAATCATGAAGATGGTTGATAGGAGTGCCTGGGAGGAGTAAGTGGACGATGTTGAAAACAAATGAGCATTTAAAGACAAAGAGTGCTTAATAGATTATTACCTTTGATCTCTTTTCCCTTAGGTGTTGGAGCAAATCTTTACCTGGCATATACTCCACGATCAAGCAAAGAGGAGAGCCTATTGTGACGCAGCCGATCATACTAACAATGTGTTTGTGCTGCCCAATTTGCTTCATCAACTCTATCTCCTCGAGAAATTCTTCTTCTTGTTGTGCATCAGCAGTAAGATCTACATTTATAATGGAATATTTTGACATTTTCATATGAAAATAAGTGCATAGTACGTGGGGTAAGCGGAAGAATGTTGACACCCTAAATAAATCATGGCTAATATTTGATGGCTCTCTCGGTATTAACTTTTATTATATCATTTGCTACAATCCTATGAGAATCTAAGTTAGCAGTAATCTATGAGAAGTGATGTTTGCATACTGTGAATAGTTTTTACAGCAACTGTGATGATACTTTCACTTCCTTTGTGTATTTGTCCTTCTTTCCTACTTCCATCGCTCGCCTTCTTTGATGTGAAACCTGATTCACCATGTGCAATGCTGACTTTAGAAAGTGTGGCACTGTAGACTCTTCCAAATGCACCTTTTCCAAGCATGTCACCAAAGGTGATGTTCTCAATAGGTATCTCCCATTCATCGACAGCACATATCTTTTCTTGCGGTGAGCTGTTGGACATAAAGAAAGATGTTCTGGAGAGTTTACACTCTCAAGATAAGAGATGCAAATTTACTGTGTTCTGATTAGGCCAATTTCCTTTGCTAAATAGTCAACTGCAGGAGTAAAACACAGTACATATCAAGGAAAGTTTGTCCTGTTGTGGCCTATTGATGTTTTGCTTATGGCCTTTTCAATGTGACCAACGGGCCACCACAGTCAAGCAATTGCGAAAACAAAATGTTGCAGCATCCTTTTTAGTTGATCGGAATGAATTCTTAGAAGCTAGCAAGTTCTTAGTGACTGATACGAATGGAAAGTACCTAGATGCACATTGCTAAAGAGTACTTCGCTACCTTGAAGAATTCCCTAAAAGTTTGCATGAACTCAATTTTTGCTAAAAGTCCTTTGAATGAAGACAGAAGGTGCTTATTTACATATGGTTGTTGATGTACTGTAGTCAAGTAGTAAGTTATATAAGTAACAATGAACTGATTCATTAATTTGTGTACTGAAACTACTGTTGCATCTGTGCCGACGCTGCTGTCTTTTTTGAGAAATATTTGTTGCGGGGAAACCCTAGAAATGGGGGTGTGGTAGCGAAGAGAAAATCAGAGAAAAAAATTTTAGGATTGAAAGTAATTTCTTGTGTAATTAATGCATCCCTGAAACACCCTTTAAAGATGCTGGAAAAAGGATTTAATTCATTTTCTAATTGGAAACTTCACTATGATTGGCTGATTGATTGACTGATTGATGGGATGATTGGTTAACTTATTGATCGAGTAGACAATTGATTGATAATGTGCTTGATTGATTGACTGACTGACTGATGAATCAGCTTCCAACACATGGCCAGAGAGCCAAATTGTATCTCGCCATGCTGCAGGTTTTCTAATATGGCCAGCATTGAGATCAATGGTGCTAGAGAATTGCACAGACATTGATAATTTGGTAATCAAAAAGTGGCTGTCAATCTCTCACCCATGTCAAAAGTGCCCTGCTTGAAATAGGTTCGATAGATTGGTCTCTAATTAGATGATAACATGCATACACACAGTTTTTTTAATAAACAACTGCTTTATAAGCAAGGCAGTACTCGGCAAGGCAAAAAGTTAAGCAATTTTAGTACTGGATTGAAGACTGCTAAGCAATTTGAAAAATTGTATTTTCAGTACTTAACAGGAAATGTGAACTGAGTCAGGGAGAATGGCTTAGAGAAACTGGTTTTGGAAGGAAAAATAGATGGTTTAAGATCTAGAGGGAGACAGAGAAAGAAATACTTAGATGACCTGGTTGCTGCAGTAGGATGCTTACGAAAAGGGGAACTCTTTCATCTGACTCAAGACAGAGAGAGATTCAAATGCATAGTCGCCAACGTCAATTGATACGGCACAAGAAGAAGAAGTGAACTGACACCATCTTTTTAACAGGAATAACCTGTGCGAGCGTTATCTGCCCTTAATACTTGTTGACTTTCAATACTTACCAATTATCAAACCGTTTTCAGTTTATATGGCCCTATATTTACCTTTTTCTAATCTATTTTCAAAAAACTCGAACAAAAAGTTAAGCAATTGCTAAGCAATTTTGAATACTCAAATTTGCCTTCCAGCTAAGCAATTTTTAGTACTGAGCCCGAGTTGAAATTGCTCACAAAAAATGCGTGTAACTGAATCTTTATGGCTGAATCTTTGTTTGTCAATATGCTGATTGGAGAAAACAAGACCTACCGCATGTTGTTCAATTCCATCTGTTCGTCACTCTCTCTCCTTCTTTTTCTTTTTTTGAAATAAAGTACGAAGCCACAAATCAAAAGGCAGAGGATGAGAACCAGGAAACCAGATACTAATCCAATGGGTAGAACATCTAGAAGAGAAAGTTTCAAAAGCTAACAACTCTCTCAAAGGGCTCTTTAAATCAGAAAAATTCCTTATATAAGGAGATAGATCTTGCAGAGGAGATTGTAGCTCAATACAATCTCAACTATGTGTCTAAGTAAATCGACTATATCGACTATATGACTCAATCTCCAGACAGTACTTTTTCACCCTTTGTGGGCTCATGAGTGCAGTACAGAGCTTGTCCGAGACACAACTCTATACATATGTAGCCATTCAAACTTGCAGAAAGCTTGTCCGTTTTAAGTCTTTTAGAAGAAAAAGTATGACTGACTTTACCTGAATTGGAACGATGACCTGTGCTCTTAGGAAGAAACTTTTCAGTAGTTGTACTAAAAGAGGATTCTCTTGCAAGCTCCAACTTCCGAGTAGTAGTACCAAAAGTAGATACTCTTGTGTATGTAACCACATCAGTTCTCACTTCAGGTCCACCTGTTCCATCACTTCGTATCGACTGAGTAGGTAGTACTGCTGCAACAACAGAGATGCTGATTCAATTCAGGCTCAGCATTGGTCAACAGTCTTCATTCAATATCGAATGAGAATATTTGCACGGGAAAAGAAAGATTATAATGGAGAAGGTGTTTGTGGGTCTGAAGACGGCAAGAGACTAGTCGTTGATGGCTTGCAACTCAATTTTACATAGCTATCCACCCGCTTTGGATGTAGGAAAGTTCTTGGGAGGTATTAATTCTAATTCACGAAGTAAGAGGTTACTAGACTAAGTGATAATTCATTACATCGATGTATAAATTTCTCGTCATCTAGGTTATTTAGCGCACTCCAGATGGGTTTTCCCACAATTTCAATTGATGATGATGATGATGGTGTGATAGGTAAATTGTTCATATTTGTCTCCAAGCGTTCCAAAATTGAAAGTGTCAGGAGCTTACACTAGCATTTTGTTGGTCTGTTTGTTGTTGAAGCGTCAAGAACCAATAGGGTGTGGCAACCTAAAACTTTCCCTAAACCCCGCCTTTTTTGATATTTTGCGACAGTCAGATTTATCTCCGTAGCCAGGCCTGTGCTACAAAATCTGGGAGCTTATTTCATACTCTTTGCTATCACAATCAAATGGGCAATGTGTGTGCAGGAAAAAGTGAGCTTTCTGTTATATTACAAAGGCCAAGGTTGAGCTGAGCAAAAATTTCAGGAGATTTCTTCTTATCTACAAATATAAATCAACAATAAAAATTGCAAAAAATCCCAGGGGTGGCAAAAAGCTGGCATCCTGTTGTTTAGAGATGGCATTTGCCACCCCATGCCACTTCATGGCTACGGACCTGAAAGATCATGTAAAATATGTTACCTCCAAGGTGTCAAGAGGGTTTGGAATGCTAAAATACGATAAATACTATCTCCCAAAAGCCTGTTAAAAAATCCTCTATTCGAGTATTGTGGAGTCCTACTTCCAGTACTGCTGCTCTATTTGGGGGAGCCTGTGGGCTCACTTGAATGGCAAACCATCGACGAACTGATTGCCGAAAAATCAAGCAAAATTTTCTACAAGTTTCTTTAAGGGTTGGCTCCTCAACACTTATGCCACCTTTTCACTAGAAGCTCCGCTGGTGAACCTCGTCCCCTGCCTAATACGTCTACTGACCTTAAAATACCAAACAAATCTTCACAAGTGGACAAAGCTGTTTTTTGTATCGTGGGGTAGAACCATGGAAGAGCCTACAAACAGAGGCAAAAAGCACCTACCCTCGGCACCTTCAAACTTTTAACAAATTGATTTGAATTTTCCCTTTTTCCTCTTATCCACAAAGTTGTACTATATACTTTTTCACATTATATTAATTTGCTTCGTTTCATGTTGTAATTAGGCTTGTAATATTTTGTATTTTTGTAGTTATTTTGTATCATAATTTACTATACATAGAGGGCTCCTTGAAAACCAGCTATTGCTGAAGAGTCACCCTAATTAAACATTTGAAATGAAATAAATAAAATGAATTTGAGTTCAATAAGAAATTTCGTGTGAGAGGAAAGGATGGAAGTGATTTTTATTTGTCCCTGTGTGCCTGATGTGCCTCTTTGCGGTATCAAAGTAAAGAATGTCACTCTGAGCCTCTTTGTGGTTGCCCTCCCTTACTATAGACATGCCAGTTTTGTAACATCTCGATGTCACACAATTTGAAGAAAATCATGATTTTTCTTAACCTCATGATAATGATATATTTTAAAATAAAACGATGTACCTCACGACAAAAGTCACCATCTAAATGGAACGTGTACAATGCAATCAGCATATAAACATAGCCAATAGCAAAATACACCAAACTCGAAGGAAAAATACCAACAGCAATAGTTGACCAAAATTGAGGGAACCGTCAACTAAACGTCTTGTGAATTGGGCTCATTGTCTTCATAACCTTGAAATGGTAACAGAAATAATTACAAACCATTTGCTCTCTTGCAAAGAAACTTCTTTTTTATCCTACATTTCTCATCGTTCCAAGTGCCATTTTTATTCCATAAGTATTCTCCGCAATTCTCTCCTCTTTCTATACCATTGTTATTTGGTTCTTCTGGTGCCCAGTTGTTAAATGCATTTTGCTTTCCATCACTCCATGTAAAGTTTCCCTCTTTGAGTATAGCATTATATCCTATCCAGAAATTGTCCATGTTCATCACATTGAGCAGCATCCTGTTAACATCCCTATTTTCTTTTGCACTGGTAATGCTAACCAGATCTCCTCCAAGACTTCGACAAAACTTCTGTGACTTCTGCCACTTTTCTTTCTTTGCTGATATCAAATATTTTGGTTCTTTACCTGCTGCTGAAAACAAAGGCTATAATTCTCATTTCAAATTTATGCATTTCACTCAGAACAATGCATTTACACGTTTTTTTATAAGAAAAAAGATTATAAGAAAATGAGGCTCAAACGGTCAAAATCTTAAGAAAATCATAAGAAAATCATGAGGCTCATTTTCCAAAATTTAGTATTTTTATCGGCCAAAAATCGACATTTCGTCGTTATTGCATTTAAAATGTTAGAGATGGAATTCAAATCTAAGTATACATTATTAAGTATTAGTGTTATTAATAACGAAAGTGTAAGCCATTTTAGCCAGTTTGTTTCAGTAAAAGTTAAGAAAAATGGAAGAAAATCTCAGGCTCAATTTCAGGAAATGCTAAGAATATTGAGGCTCAGGCAAAATGACGGTTTTCTTATAAAAAAAACGTGTACAACAAAAATATATGAAAGAGCCATTTAGAGCCAACCTAAAGATTTAGAGCATTGTAACATCTTTTTCTGATGAGATCTGTAAGACTCTTCAACCTTTAGAAGAATGGGAGCATCATCTTTAAATCTACAATATACTTTTCCATTAAAAATACACATGTGGAACTCACAGCGGACAAAAGCTACACTACAAAATTATGTGACTCAATCATGCTGGGCCTCCGCAGTGCAAAACCACTACAACAAGTTTTTTCTTCTACTTTTACACTGACTTTAGAATGGATAAATGCATTTCCTGGGATGAATGTTAACACTTTAACCATTAAAAATCTGGTTTATTAATAGCAAAGCTACTTTCATGACAAATAGATTTGGGGTGTTTTCAACTGAAAAGCTTCACCGATCGCATAAAGAATTAGACTACATAAAGAATGGTGTTCCAAATTGGAAGTCTCGCGTTTTGCATTTGTGTACTGTGTTTTGTTTCTTGTATTGTGTTTTGCCTTACGTATTGTGTTTTGTGTGTTTTGCCTTTGTACATTGTGTTTTGTTTCCTGTTATGTGTTTTACTTTATGTATTGTGTTTTGTGTGCTTTGCTTTTGTGTACTGTGTTTTGTTTCCTGTACCTGTTCCATCAGCTTCAGAAATGTGCGCATGTGATGTGTTTTACTTTGGGTGTATAAGCGTTCGTCGTGCAGGGGTGTGGCTAGGGCTATGAATGTGGGGGCATCAAAAAAACTTTTTGACTACGCCCTTTGCTTCTCTGAAGATCTGCTACTACCGCCTAATTGTTTTTTATCGATTTTAAAGAAATCCCGATGACCATCTTAGCACAAAATGTGGGCATTTGCCCCCCCAATACCCTCCATAGGCACACCACTGTCGTCGTACAAGTGTGTGCATATGGACATATGGATGTGTGTTTAATTTCTCATGTTCCTCACAGCTGTCATCAATACCGCCCCCAATTTATCTTCAGCATTTGCTTTTCCAAAAATATATTCAATGCAAAGTATTTCACACAATAGCATATTATATATATCATTTATAGAGCAAGTACCTTGAATTTTGCAAACAGCATTCAGTACCATACTACAAGCTTGATCATTCCACCTGCCACTGCTCCAGTCATGTGCAAAGATCTCAACGCAATCTTCGTTACCAAAGGCATTGTTCGGCTCTTTTTTGCTCCAATATTTGTAGTGATATGCTGCACCATCACTCCATGTAAAATTTCCTTCTACATCTCTATCGCTCAATCCTATCCAGTTGCGCCGTGACAACGATTCGCTATATTGCTGTATCTCATCGTTCTGACCTTTACTGTGAATGTTGAGTAATTCTCCACTTAGCTCTTTGCAGTAACTTCGTGCATCCTTCCAAGTTTTGTGAATTCCAAGAAACACCAGCTTGCCTGTAATTTTTACAAGCAATCAAACTACATCGTTGCCTGCTGTGCAAAAACTAGCAAAGAAGCATTTGCAGTAAGACTACAGAGTGTTTTGCAAGGAAATTGAATAGCTTTCCTCAAAACATTACATCTTTGTGCAAGGAATTTAAGTAGAAAGTGCTGGTGCTAACCACCAACAAGGGAATAAATTATTTTAGTGGAAATAAGTACTGAGCCTACGGAAGTTTGTGGTACCTTGTTTTGTATAACTATGACATAAGTTGCTGCTCCCGAGCTGAGTCGCAATTGAAAGTACCTGATGAACAGGGGATTTTACATACATCTCTTGTGCAAATGAATAGGGCTCAATGAAGAAGTCAAGTGTAGCCATTCTTTCCTCTGCGCCTTAGAACCATGATTTGTTGTTGTTGTTGTTTACTTTATTTCGAGTAGGCTGTTATACCTAGCTTTTTCAGCTAATTTAGGCCTACTATGCATGCCGCATCCAGGCATGGGACCACTAGTTTAACGTCCCTTCAGAAGGACAACGTAGTGAGCTGTTTTGGTCATTCATCTGAAGGTCACTCATCCAGTGTCTGACCGTGCACCAGCCATGCTTAACTTCAGTTAAGCTAATGGAACTGGCTGGGCCGCTTGGCCACTCACCCCAATCTATATCAAATTTACACATATGAAAGTACAAACCTTTGACTGCACAAACAGAAGGACGCTTAGAGTCACAGATAACATCATTCCACCTGCCATCTCCTTTCTTAAATTCAACGCAGTTTTCGGTACTCTTAGGGTCGTCATAATTATTTGGTTCACCTTGATCCCAGTTATTAAATATGTAAGGCAATCCATCAACCCATTCATAAACTCCTTCCTTTTTATTGTCGTTAATGCCAATCCAAAATCTTGTTTCGCCATAACCGATCTTAGGAATCTTGTTGATTTCATACGAGTGAACCAAATCCCCATTCAACTTTTGGCAATATGATCTTGACTCAGCCCAAGACATCTTCTCCGCGGCAAACAAGTACCGTGAACCTTTACAAATTCAGAAGAGAAAATTTGAGTAAACGTCTTTTGAAGTGCTATGGAAGAAAAGTCAATCAAGTGAGATCCAATTTTTGACAACTGTAATATGGGGAACATCATTTTCGATTCCAACAAGAGACCTAATTTCAAGGTTTCCTTACTTTTCAAATAGTAATATTTGCCATGGTAACGCATTCTAGCTAAATTTTATAATTTTCCAACAGATCGTGCTTTAATTTGCTGAAAGTTTTCTCAGCTGAAAAGTTTACAAACATTAAGTAACTGAATTTTTCAATATAACTACTTTCTTCTTTTTGCTTAATTTTTTGTTCAATTCTTTTGTTGAATCTACTGCATCCCAAAAACGTTTTGATGATAAGAATAAGAATAACAACTTTGTTCACGGAATGCCATCAGAATTTGAAAGAAACTTTTGTAACTACAAATGTACCATCTAACAGTGAATAAAACATTTTGAGCGTAGATGTTTACTAACATCTGAGTCCAGGGGAGGATCTAGACTGTCGCACAGGATGTTTAGTCACTTGGAAAGTTTTTCTAAGTTATACTATATCGAATCAGCTCTAAGATTCTGTTTGCTCTAAGTAGGGAGGGAATTATATAGAAGTGTCTCACCTTTCCCTATTCTGTGGAGGAGCTAGTCAGAAAGAGGAGATCCCATGTTTGTAATCTCTATTCCGGATTGTTAAATCTTACAGTTTTTACGGAAGCCCAACAGGGTAACAAAGTAAATAGAGTAAGATGTCTGTGCACAGGATGCTTCTTATCCACTGCCGCAAGACTGTCGCACAATTTGCATATGAATTCAGGAAGCCAATCATATCGTTTTCCTGTGCGACCGTATGCCTAAAGGATGCTTTGTAGTGCTGTCGCACAATCTTAAAGTAGATTTGATAAATAGATTTTAGTAGCTTGCTTAGCAAGTGAAAGGCCGCAGAATTCCATTCATGTCGCAATTATTATTACCTGATGATGGATTTACTGGAAAAAGTAAAGCACTTTATTGAAGAAGAAAGCTACAACGCGTTGGAGGCAATGTATAATGCTGAATTAGCAAAGCTCGGCAAATGTGCCGTAATTTCGAAGGAAATCCTGTTAGCTGAAGACAGATCTGTAGACACAGAAGGAAATCTGCTAGCAGCGACATTCCAAAGAATGNGATGCATGCCTTCGCGTTATGAGTGATAAAAGAGTCTTAGCAGCAAGGTACATTTCAATATATCATTTTCAATATTAAATTATGTTGTCTTGCTCCTTAAACATGCCTGAAACCAATCTGAAATCATTGGCAGAGAGCAGGTAGCTTGCAGAATTATATTTCATATTGCTAGGGAATGATCCTGAGAACGGTAATTCCCCATACTCAAAGCACATTTTTGTGTTGTCATTTCAGTTACATGGAATTTGTGAAATACGTCATGAGATATATTTTTAGTAACTGGTTATATGTCTTATAAATCAGGGGAGGGTCTAGTGCTGGACTTTGGGGGCTCATCTGATTCATTTTATTGTCTTTTTTATGTTGGAAGTTTCTTAACACTATTGTTTGCTATAGGAAATGTTGCTATTTGAGAGTGGACCATGACCCCCAGCCCTCCCTGGATCCACCCCTGCTCATAATGAAGCATGAGGTATTAGCAGCAATTCATTTATACCTCTGAGTAATGTAGTGGGTTAGAGCATTAGTTAGGGTTAGTGTTATAATTACAATTAGAAATTATAATTATATGATAGTCAGTAAGAGCTCTTTTGCATGGCTTAATTTTAATGTCTTATGGTGTAATATTTACGTCTTCAACATTTGTAATTTATTTTGACTATCTTCACCAGCCCCACAGCAAACAGTCGAAGAATTCCTTGGTTTGACCACGCCTACTAACGAGCAACGCCTTATTTGCGACAGCCATGAAATTTTCTAGATCCGCCCCTGTCTGAGTCGTATCTGATCTTCCTCAAATTCACTTTTGGTTAGGGTTCACTAATGGATCATTCAAAAAGTGCTAAACGGAAAAATTGTCATTTTACCCTCACACCCTATGTAACAGCTTGTCACACTCGAAATGATACTTCCCTCTTTGCTACGTAAACTTCTGGAATAAGAACCCCAACACCACTCTTTATTTGTGCGCATAATGTAACTTGATGATAGCTCAATTTCGCTGAAATCAAAGAATAACTAGGGGGGAAGTGCAAGAATCGAGTTCAATAATATCCCCACCTCCTATATTTTCCAAAGCAGATTGTCACAAAAATAGTACACGCCTACCCACCCATCCCGCTACAGTTACGTATTTTTGAAGGACCCCTGAAATCTTCAAACCCTTTTGCAGTTCTCCTTTCAAATATTCGATAATGTCTAAATGAACAAACCCATGGCATATTCAATGTATCACGTGAAGCTGTTAGACAATACACGTTTTTNTTATAAGAAAACCAACATTTTGCCTTGGCCTAAATTCTCTTAATTTTTCCTGAAATTAAGCTTGAGATTTTTTCAAATTTGCCTTAACTTTTACTGACATATACTGGCTAAAATGGGTTACACTATCTTTGTTAATCTTGTATAATCGAATTTGAAATAAACCTTTAGCATTTTGAATGCAATAATGATGTAATATCGATTTTTAGCCAACAAAAAAACTTATATTTAGAAATTGAGCCTTGTCAGTTTCTTAAGATTTTCTTAAGATTTAGGCCATTTGAGCCTTATTTTCTTGCAAACATATTTCTTATCAAAAAAGGTATAGTGAAAGAGAGACTACGATAGTAATAGTTGCAAAGAAGTCCAGCCTGCTTTTTTAATCTCATTGGCTGAGGAAAACAGGGTGATTTTTCCATTTGTCCCCATTCTGCATGAGCAATTACCTTGAAGTTTGCAAATAAAATGAGCGCTTTGGGAACAAGATTGATTGACTTTGACTTTCAATGAAGCCATGGATAGCTTTTT
>OLMO02000275.1:23628731-23648805 GCA_900291935.2 Cassiopea xamachana
AGTAGAAGTATTTTGAATAATGAATTTCCTTGCAATTCTTTAGAAATCAGAAAATTTCCATGAATGTTTCTTAAAAATGCCTTTTCCATCCTTTTCCTTGTGAGCTGCAAATTTCCGAAAACAAGGAAATGTCCTTAAAAGTGGAAGTACTGAAAAACAAACGCTCATTTCTTCTTACAGTTTCAGGCAGGGAGGNGTCACATACTAGTTCACTGCCCAAAATGACATGAACAATGACGTTTTTTGGTCATAGCTAAGGCATGTTTGCATACTTAGAGAAGTCATGGCACTTGTAGTATAGAGGGGAGGGCAAGTTACAACATTTTCCGATAAAATTTGAATCCTTTATCTTTACCAACAGCAATAGTCCGAAAATTTTCCGACGAAACATTAAAATTGGGGGGGGGGCTCAAGCCTCCAGCCCTCCTGCTACGACGCCCCTGTGCATACTTCTTGCTATACCATCATCAGAAAAATCTTTTCACACCAGCGAGAAAAAGGCACTAACCAAAAGTTTAAGTAGTGACGGCAGAATGCAGAAGTTAAAAGTTTTTTCCTTCTGAGTGAATGTATTAAAGATCGTGTTGAACACATCAACAATAAGAGCGACCTTTTTCAATAAGTTGACATCATGTAAATTATTAAAGCTTGAACAATTCTCTTACCAAAGCACCTGTGAAGTGGAATCTTTAAGGATTGTTTGCGTAAAAGTGGGTTAGGTCGGCAAGAGAGCACTATACAGCTTCAATTATAATTGTTCGTGTAGACGCAGTTCCGTTGAAACACCTCCATAAAGCGTACCTTTCAATGCGTAAATCAGACGCGCTGTTTTTTCTAATATAATTTTTATCAATTAACAGAAGTTTTTTTATGCAAGCTGTAAAATGTCTAAAGGCTGATTTCTATTCACCAATTTCTGGCGCGCGCAACTTTTTGCGATTGATCGTGGATCTAGGCATGCTTACAACATCGCCAGAAAAAGTTGAAGTTTGTTCGACTTTTTGTGAGAGATTGCCAGTAGTAGCCACTCAAAAGAATAGAAATTCCAGGAAGTGAGAGAAATTGCATAATGGCGTTGTAGCTGTGGACTAGTCTGGCTAGGAATAATGTGGTTTGAAGTTAGCTTGGCACATGAACAATATCTTATACATAGTGATCCAGGAAGATAGGAAGGTGAGAAATTAACAGAGACATTAGTTTCTGCCATCTACTTTAAGAAAAATTGGGATATTTGAGAAGAAAAAGCCACCAGCTACTCTAACAATAACAGCTGTTATTTTAGCTTTAAGAGCAAGCAGGGAGTTTGTTTTGCCCCCTTGAAAAACATTCTTATTGTGCAGCAAATGTCTGCATTTCAAAGCCCTCATTTTTTTGTAGGTGTTGCTAAAGCGTAATTTGATATCCACCATGTGTTCGCAAAATGTCGATCACAAAGAGTCGCGCGCGCCAGAAATTGGTGGATAGAAATCAGCCGTAAGGAAAGGCTTAATTGAAGGCAATTATGTCATACCAGGGGCGGGTCCAGGGCTGGATATTGGGGAGCCTTACTGGTCTTTTGCATGTGAAAAGCTTCTTAACACTGTTGTTTGCTGTAGGAAACACTGCCGTTTTGGGGGCCAGGTGCCCCACACTGGATCTGCCCCTGTGTCATACTTAGCACTGGCTGATCCTATCATTCTCGCTTATCATTGGTTTTGGTTTTGATAAGCATCCCGCATCCAGGCATGGAACCGCTAGTTTAACGTCCCTGCCGAAGGACGGCGTAGTGAGCTGGTTTTTTCGTTCATCTGGAGGTCGCCCATCCAGTTTCTGACCGTACACAGCCATGCTTAACTTCAATTAAGCTAATGAAACTGGCTGGGCCGCTTGGCCACTCTTATAGTAGTATCGTTAATAAGCAGGATATAGCTTATATCATGAATCCCTACCTTTGTTCAGTTGGTAAGGACCTAGCAAGCAAGATTGAAGCTGTACCAAATCCAATGGTCGCAGGAAAATACAATCTGAACCCTCACAACAAGTACTTCCATTTTAAGATGATAGGGGTACAAGACATCAGAGAAGCAATTATTAAAATTAAAACATCAAAAAGCTTTGGAAGTGATAAAGAATATAGTTACTTTTTAAAGCTTGCGATTCCTTTTATGGAGAGATTGCTAGCTTTCGTATTTGACATTTCTCTCAAAACTGGCAATTTTCCAGGCTTGTGGAAAAAAGCTCGCATTACGCCCATTTTTTCCCTGTAATATCAAAATTATTTGAAAAGATTGTGTTTGACCAATTATACCAGTATCTAATCGAAAATACGCCCTGGTCAATCAGGATTTTAAAAAAATATTGTACATTGACTTACCTACAAAATTACTGATGACTGGCATAATAGACTAGACAATGCTGAAATGGTGGGCTCATTGATTTCAAAAAAGTATTTGACATAGTTGATCATGATCTTTTCTGCAAAAAATTAGAACATTATAGTGCTCAGCAGCGGGCGGTATCTTGGTTTTAGTCCTATCTTAGTAACAGAAAACAGTACTGCAGAGTTGGAATGGAGGGGGGGGGGTAGAATCTTTAATTGGAAAAATAGAAGTCGGTGTACCTCAGGGGTCATGTCTTGGGCCACTTCTCTTCTTGATCAACACTAATGACCCCTCAAAAGCTGTTCAATGTTCGGCTGTACCTATGTATGCTGATGATACTAACCTTTGTTTAAAATCTAAAGATATTTCTCAACTCTACAGAGGCTATGAACAGAGATCTCTAAAAAACTTCGAAACAGAGCTGCAAGAAGTCTGATAGCTTTAATGCCCCATAGTGGACCTCTAATCGAGAGCCTCGGTTGGAAAACTATTCGTCAAAAATAATGGTCTACAAATCTATCAACGGGCTTACTCCACAGCACCTGCACAAGCTTTTCATAAGAAACTCTAATTTCAGCTCTTATGCTCTTCGAAATACAACAACTGATTTGAAGTTACCAAAGAAAACATCAACCAATGGCCAGAAATCTTTCTCGTATCGAGGTGCGAAACTTTGGAATTGCCTACCAAATAAGGCAAAGCAGTCGCTTTCCAATTGTGCTTTCAAAAACAATTTGTAATGGACTGGGGATTATCATAGTGGTCGGGCGGTAGCTGCCAATGTTGAAATGTAGCTGATTCCATCTTAACGTGATTGTCTCTTTTTGGACAGCAATAGTACCTAGATTGCTAGGATGGTTCTCAGTTCCTCGATTTCGTATTTGATTTTATACTTTTATTTAAGAAATTTCCTTTTGTATTTTTATTATAGTATTTATATGTTTTGTTTTTATTTTTATTAAGCAAACTGTAACATTAATGGAGGGCTACTTGGAAAACAGCATTTGCTCAAGGGCCAAATTTTGCATTGGCACAGAAAAGAAGAGGAAAGAAAGTAGGGGTCTGGGGACTTACTCCTAGGAAAATTTTGATGGTCACGCCCTCTTAAACGTTGGAAAAACCCTTTTTGAAAAACAGAACTAAACTTGCTGCTATCACTAATTTTTGTGTAGAGAGGAGGTACTGATCTGAAAAGCTGAATACGATAGATAATATCAAAACTTTCCCAAGGAGAATGACAACTCTATCCTTCTGATCAAAAGGGCATGGACCTGCACGTTTATCGAAAGTACGGAAGCAAACATGAAATGAAAGGGGGAAACACCCTCCCTACACCCCTCTTGAGTTTCTTCCCTATTTGGAAACATCATTAGATTAGTTGTCAACGAACCATTTGACTCCACTGCAGAGTCTCTTCTAAATTTCATTACACGACAGTCCGAAAATTTATTGATAGAGTAATCGTTGCTTATTCAGAAAATGATATATACAGCCCAGTTATTGACAATGTCAGCAGATTGCGAAGCAATGTTGTTGTGGTGGAGCAGGTCTATGACACAAAAGATAACCAACCGATGACTTCAAGCAACAGCTTCAATCCTTGGCAAGTCAACGTGCCGACAGACTTTGTAGCGGAACCTGCCCCCAAGACATCCCTATAGCGCCATCCCTGCTTTAGGACAAACATTTTCTAGAAGTACAAGTAAACGAGGAACTTTAACAAATTTGTGCTTTTGCATGCCATGAGGAAGTGAACAAATTTGGAGGGAAGATTACCAAAAGGAATGATATTAAGGCTATGAGCACTTAAGATCTGAGAAGTATTCTGATTTAGAGAGGATTTCTGATTCCAAAAGCAAATAACATGTCTTAGTCAAAGTGGCAGAGGTAGGCCTAATGGCGAATGTTGACTTTGTGTCGATGAACATGATTTGTGGCTTTTATCACCTCTATTGTTTCTTCAGGCTTAGCACTACGCAAACTCTTTCATTTATTTGACAGATTTAAGCCCATTTGCATCCAAAGGCACCTTTCCCGAAGCTTTCTGATACGATTTATCCAGCTTCTCCTTGTTTTCTTTTGAGGTCCCTGCTGTTGAAGGGTCTGATCATTGTTCAGAGGGTCCATTCTCACCCATAAGGTGCAGTGAATGAACAAATTGATGGTTTGACAGAGGTGATATCAAGAGCTCATGTTTAGACCGATGACACGCTTGAATCCACTTCAAAGTCAATTTGACGCTTCTTTGGTGGAAAACACTAGAATCTGATTGCTTCTCCATCCCACGTCCCACAGGGCTCGTGCCTTGGGTGGGCTTCTCCTTTTCTTGCTACACATCAACAATTTTCCACTAAGTGAAGCCCATGCAACTATGTATGCTGATTATACTACATCAGTTACTCATCTGTCAACATGGGAGACTTAGTTGCCGTTGTCAACTCAGAACTTTCACACCTTAATCGATGGCTACAAGGAAATAAGCTATCATTGAACGTTATCAAAACTCAAGCCATGATAATTGGGTCAAAGCTAAAACTAAGCTACATGAAACAAGTCATACTCTGCCATTCCAAGATTTTATCTTGAGACAGAAGACATTGTTAATAATTGATGACAACCTAAAATGGGAAAGCCAAATTAAGAGCATATAGATTAATATTTCGCTAACCCTGGGCTTTCTGAAATGCGCCAAGATTAGTTTCATGGGTTAGCTTGTCTTCTTTTAGTTTGTTTTTGATTACAGTGTAATTATTTTTACATATGTAGATCATATTATTCTAGATATCTTATATTGTAATTAAGTCTTCTTTTTTTCACAGGGCCAATTGTAAAGTCAGGCTACTGAATTGTAACCCAGCATAAACAAGTTGTAAATGAAATGAAAATGAAAAATGAAAGTGAAAAGGAAAGTGTGGAAACACAAAATCTGGGATCATTGTGGTGATAATTCAATGTTTCGCCAACAGTCGTTATCTCTCTCCTCGCTTTTTTCTTGCCATACTCCTCAATATCAAAATGCATTGTGTGGTTATTCCTATAACATGTAAGATCACAATTTTCCATAAAAACTCAAACCCAAACATACTGTAATGTCCGGCCATTTGTGACTTCAAGGTCTCTATGTCTACAAAGCAAGCTCAGGAAAAAGAAACCCGGGTGCAACCCACTTTGCCATTTACGCTATTCAAATATTTTGCCCAAGTGTAAACGAAAGTGGGTTGAACTTCGGTTCACTTAACCTGGGTTGAACCCGGGTTAGTTTTCGCAATATAAACAGGGCTTTATGCGAAGAGTGCATCATAAAACTAAGCAATATTATATATTAAGCATCGATGATGCAAATGTACATCTGAACGCAGCATCTTAACTCGAATGCACGAAATTCCTGAGTCTTTATGAAGCATGAGCTTCGTGTTATTCTTAAATTATTCTTAAATTTCAGGGATTCTGAGCCTTAATATTCTTATAAACTTTATTCTAATGAAAAAATAGTGTACTCCATTCACAATACAATCCAAGCATTATGGAAGGGAATAATAATACTGCAAAATACTTGACAGGACTTCAATGGACGGTTTATAAGATACTGTCCGAGTCATTGCTACCATACATTCAAGATATTTATATCGTCTGTTGGTACTACAGAACTTTTCCACAGCGCGAAGAAGCGGCAACATTCTTTTCACATACTGAAAGCTTTCTTCGTCCGACACTCATCAGAGTATGAAAATGTGGGATAGTGACCTAAAGATTAACCGCAATATATATTCAGATGCGGTTCATGTGATAGGATGCATCTAATTGGCCCCAAGTGCGACCAATTAGGACCTATTAACCATTGCTTACTTGAAGAGTCCCAATGAGAAAACAAACTCTTTTTGTCTACAAAAGACTGCATTTTGAGTTTTGATGTAAACAGATTCCAAAACACTTAAATGAAAAGACGATCTTGCTTGCCCAGTGATCCGAAAATTGTCGTCTGTATATGTTTTGGCGCATTCTGGATTTGCAATAAGGTGTTGTCTTATGGCCGACTCACAATTAATTTTAGACTTGTTGTTTTTACATATATGAGGTGGCTGCTCTCTTGCGGCATAACTTTTCTTCCTGATGCTCGTGGGGTCATATTGTTTATTCTGTCTGCTAGTCTCTGCATAGTGCGTCCTACGTACCAGCTTCAAATCGGCACGAAAATTCATAAAAAACACAACTTTTTTTGAGTGGTAGGAACGCAATCTTTTTTAGCATATGGTAGCATAACTCTATTGTTGTACACCACACGGGGCTTCACAGCATAGTAACAAGATGTAATGCCTTTACTAATTTGATTTTCAAACTTTGATGAAACATTACCACTCCAAGGCAATTTTAGGTATACCGGGTACTTCTCTGGACCAAATGTTTTTTCTGCTGCAAAGTTGGCTAACTTTTTGCTGATGCAAGAAAGTAGTTCGATTTGCAGTTGTTTTATTTTGTCGAGCTCTGGGCCTACTTTAGTTTAAGAGCAAATCATAAGTGCCCTGTGAACTAAAGTTTTAACAAGACTAATCTTTCTTGTCTTTGGGCTAAAGGAATTCCAACGGCTGTATTGCCGCCCAGTAAACGTTGGTTTCCTGTAAATGCTTGTGGGAAATATAGGCTCTCCCGTCTTGCTAGCTCTTTTGCTTTTACTGTGCCACAGAAAATACTTGGAAGAAAACACAGTTCTCAAACTCAATCGCAATTTCAACTCATCCCAAATCAATCTATCTTCTCTTCAACTCTCAATCCCATCTAACTTCAACTTCGATTACTCATAGCATATATACAGTACGGCTTGATTATTAAATTAATGCATTACTGCGATATTGTACAACGCCTACTGGGAACCCCTTCGTGGCGCTAAGTCCTCAGAGTTCGCCAGAGGTTATGACGCTGCTGGACTGAGTTGTAAAGCGTACAGCAATTAGTAAAATGTAAACAATAAATCAAATTGATAACAGAAATCATAAAATAATAATAATGATAAGTATATGCACTGCACGGCTGCAGGGTTTCCCAATACTCCCCCCTCCGTGACTCGTTAAGAGTCAAGAATAAACCGTGTACGCCAGCGCGCGTCCTTAGCTGCCGCTCTGCTTGGCCGCCCTTTCCCCTCATTCTCATTGTCCTCTCTCAGTCCTTCCACTTGTTCGTTCCTTTCCATTTCTCCCTTTCTTTCTTCGCCACTCTCTATTTCCTGGCACATTTCTCCTGTAAGTTCTAATGGAACAAGTTTCTGTAATGGCCTATTAATAAAAACTGGCTTACCTTTTCCCATCTTACGAATTTTTGCTCCTCTGATTTGTTTATCCTTGCCCATGATGGTTTCTTCAATTATTCCAATCTTCCAAATTCCGCATTTTGTATTCTTGTCATGAATCAACATAACATCTCCAGGTTTCACTTCAGCCGTTTTTCTGTTCTTTATTCTGTGTGTTTCGTGTTTCTCTTAGGTCTGCAATGTATTCCCGTCTCCACCTACTCCAAAAATGATTAATAGTTCTCGTTAAATGCAAAAAATGCTTAGATACATTTGACTGTGGGTCCTTGTCATCAAAACTAGAGTAATTTGCAAACCCTGTAGAAAGAGGTGTTAGTCGTCGTCCAACCAACAAATGTGATGGGGTTAGGACTTCCTCCCCTAATTCTGAATAATGGTATGTGAGAGGACGTGAGTCCAATGTGGCTTCTACTTCTGTCACTACAGTACTAAGTTCATCAAAAGACAATTTGGCATTCCCAAGAACTTTTCGTAAACATCTTTTCACACAGCCTATTAGCCTTTCAAAATGCCCACCTTGCCATGGAATTAATTCTAAGTTAAATTTCCAGTTAATTCTTTTCGTTTCTAAGAAATCAAGAACAATGGGATCCTTGGCAAGTTTCTTTATCTAGGCTTCCGTGGAGTTAAGAGTCTTAGCAATTATCTGAATTTATCAAGCATGGTGTCCCTCTTCTAGCACAAAACGCCGTAACCAATTTATGAAGGTTGATGGTGACAAATCATGTACTATTTCTAAGTGTAAGGCTCTAGTTTTACACAGCAAGAAAACAAACAAATGTAACTTTTTTCCATCTTACCCTTATTGTCCTTAATATAAAGTGGCCCAGCAAAACCACACCCACATTGCTAATGTACTTTTTACTCCACAATGATGAGCCCTAACATGACAATCTGTTATAATAAGCTCTGTCAGTTTATGCTCCTTAGGCAGATATATTGGGTACTTTGACTCAATTGGCATATCTAAATTATCAAATCGCCCTTTGCACACCAATATTCCATCCATTTCCACAATATTTAGCTGACTAGCAATCTTCCCAAAATTTCCATCATACCTAAGAGTTTTCTGTATTTGCCTAATCCAGTGTTTTTCTGCTTGTCTGATTTCAGACACACTCAGTCTGCCATGGCTTAATTCACTCCCCTTTTCTTTATCTTTCACATTTCGGATAAATCTCAAAACATAAGCTGTTACCCGTAACAACTTCCCCAACTTGCTGTACTGGTTTACGTCACTAATCTGGTTAATATCGTGTGGTTCTTCCACTACTGCTGCTAAAACATGTGCTTTCTTTCTTTCTTGTCCAACTTCCTCTGACTCTTCCATGACTAAATTCTTTGGCTATCCACTTTTTCTCTTGGTGAGCCAACTTGGCCCATTCCACTATATCTGACTATCATCCAATTCTCTTTCTTTGAAAGTTTAGAACTTCAGACAATCTATGCTGCACCCATTTTTGCCATTCTCCCCTATTAAATATCCAATATAAGGCGGTCTTACTATCGAGCCAATAGCGAATACAATCTACCTTAAGCTGAGACTTAAGTGCATTACGTACAGCATCCATCAACACTGCTAAAATTCTGGCACTCATCAATTCCAATCGTGGTATACTTAGATCCTTCAGGGGTGCAACCCTAGTCTTTGAGCATAAGAGTTTAGTATAGGTACCTTTTGTGGTCTCACATACTAGATAAATGACTGCACAATATGCTTGCATACTAGCATCACCAAAGCCATGTAACTGCACACTGATTATATCATCTTCGTACTCAGCATACAAACATCTTGGTACAACAATGTTCTTAATCTTTCTTAGATCATCAAGCCATGAATGCCACTTCATATATTTATCTTCTGGTATAGGGTCATCCCATCCTAATTTATCGTTGCATAGTTCTTGAAATAGCACTTTGGCAGTGACTCCTATTGGACTAATTAGGCCTAGAGGATCAAAGATGTTGGCCAGGGTGCTTAAGATCCCTCTTTTAGTGGGTTTTTCTTTGTTACTTTTACTCACCATTTTGCTAGGGTCAAGTTCTAGCTCATCTTTCTGGCTGTTCCATGCTATCCCTAAAACCTTTGTTTTACCCCCTAAATCTCTGACTACTCCCAAAGTTTCCTTAGTATATGATAGATCCTTTGCACTGGATGTACTTTGCTTCTCCTCCCACTCATCACTTTTTACCCTCTGCAGCAACTCCTCACTATTTGACTTCCACTTTCTCGATTTAAAACCCCCTCTAGCATTCTCACCTTTGCTTTTTGATAGAGAGACAAGGCTTCTTCAGTGTTCTTACCCCCCGAGACAAGGTCATCTACGTAGAAACTATGCAACAAGTTTGATAAAAAATGAGGGTCCTTTTCCTGGTAAGTCTTGACATGATGCTGTAGTACTGCATTTTAATAGGAAAGGTGAGGAACTTACCCCAAATGCAACAGTCCGGTAAAGGTAAACAATGATTTCTGGCTCCTTTGCAGTAATATTCTTCACCCAAAGAAATCGAAGGCAGTCCCTGTCCTTAGGATTCATTTCTACATTTAAGAAGGCCTTTTCTATGTCCCCTACCAGTGCTACTCTATTTTCCCTAAACTTGAACAAGATGTCAAACAAGAAACGTATCAAAGATGGCCCTACATGTAAGCAATTATCCAGAGAAATGCTTGTCTTACCATCTTTACAAGACGCATCAAATACCAGCCTTACTTTTGTTGTTTCTGCATCAGTGCGTACCACTGTCTGACTAGGCATGTAATATACATTTCATGAAAGCCAACAAAGATGTTTGCTAATGCTTTGTTGGCTTTCATGAAAGTAGACTTTTTGACAGCACCGGAAAACCAGGTGTCTACTTGCGATATGTGGACGATAGTTTTGTCATCTTTGGTTCCGAGCTGGATTGTGACCATTTTCAAGAAAAATTGAGCTTGCTACATCCAGCTCTAAAATTCCCAATAGAGAAGGAGCAAAACAACTCCTTGAATTGGCTAGACGTTTTGGTAGAGAAAGTGGGCACTGGACTTCTTACCAGCATTTACAGGATACCAACGTTTACTGGGCGGCAATAAATCCGTTGGAATTTCTTTAGCCTAAAGACAAGAAAGATTAGCCTTATTAAAACTTTAGTTCACAGGGCTCTGACGAGTGTCGGACGAAGAAAGCTTTCAGTATGTGAAAAGAATGTTGCCACTTTTTCGTGCTGTGGTAAAGTCAAATGTTTATGGTGCTTGTTCGTTTGGATATTCGATATTAGGCCACTGTGTTGGATCACTTATCCATGATCTGCAGGCAAGCGGTACGAGCACTCTTTTCAGGTCGATTGCCTTCATTTTATGCAAATAGTGATTCCTTGCTTCAATATTCAAACTATCGAGGTAGTTATAAGACATTGTGAACTATTTAAGCCATGAAACATGTAAGAGCAAGACGTATACAAATGAGAACATTGCGTATCTAGGGCTTCGCGCACAATTGTTTTCAACCACCATCAGTTTTCGTTGCTATGGTGTTGACGTCACAGTGAAAAGGTCACAGTGAGCTGAAAGTTTCAGGAGTTTGTTTCTCTACAGAAGCAGTTTATGGTGAAAATTTGAAGCAAACCTGAGATGGGTCCCAGGAGAAGTTTCCAAAAATTGGAAAATTTCTCATGGAATGACCCTGCAACAAGTTTGGTTACCTTTTCCACTTACAGTTGAAGGCGTTGGATTCTCTTCAGCCATTACCTAACTAGGTGATCGCGAAGAGTGACGAACGAAAATATTTATTCAACGAGCACACCATTCGGTTTGCTTCTCGAGAAACGACTGCCTTTCTTTTCGTAATTAGCGATGACCTCGTTGTGAGACTGGTGGAAAATTGAAAATAGACACAGCATCAACATCAGCATGTAAAGG
Organism: Cassiopea xamachana; assembly: GCA_900291935.2. Classification (NCBI taxonomy): domain Eukaryota; kingdom Metazoa; phylum Cnidaria; class Scyphozoa; order Rhizostomeae; family Cassiopeidae; genus Cassiopea; species Cassiopea xamachana. The sequence goes on from OLMO02000275.1 coordinate 23,640,292, forward strand.
AAGATTTTGCAATGGAGGGCATTAAGGCTGCACTGAAAGGCACAACGAAACAGTTAAATTTATCATTACAGGAGGTACGTATAAAAATTCGAGATAAAAGTAAAATATTAGCCAGTTATAGAAAGCTCCGAAACATTGGAATTGTTACAGCACCAGGAAATAGTGACAACGATTGCGATTTTAAAGTATCCGGGAGTTTTGAACCTTTTAATCAAAAGTACGAAGCATTTTGCAGGTCATTTTGGGATGAAACTGTCAAAACAATGAAATCTGAAAATTTCTATGCATCGTATAGGGAGCCATTGACTTCTCAGTGGAAAGGAAGAGGAGCAGGCTTCACACAAAGAGATTTCGCGTTACGAAATGCCTCATGGCATATTTTTGACATTTTTGCTGAAAACAAAGCAAGTGAGGATAGAAGAGAAGGCTTTCACGACTCATTAACGGTACTTAGAGATGGGCCAGATACTCAACTTGAATTTGAATCTGATGACGAAGCAGCTAGAAACATTAAATACATTGGTAAAAAGTGTGGAGCAGATGAAATAGGGATAACAGAATTTGATGAACGATGGATCTACTCGAAGAGGTACAGTGTCCCGACTGGCCGAGAAAAGCCAAACGAATTTGATGATGATATTAAATATGCAATAATTGTGATCAATGCAATGGACAAAGAGCTTCTACAAACTGTTCCATCTGCTTTGAGTGGTGCAGCAACTGGTTGGGGTTATGCTGATGACTTATTTGTGTTGCTGTCTTTGAGTCAGTACATCAGAAACCTTGGTTATAAGGCAATTCCCAGTTTAAATGATACAGCTTTATCAATTCCTTATGCAATAAAAGCAGGACTTGGGGAATACGGAAAGCATGGCCTCCTGATCACACCAAAATATGGACCAAGGGTTAGAATTGGGAAAATATTTACAAACTTACCAATGAAATGTGACAATCCTATTCATTTTGGGGTTAAAGAATTCTGCAATGAATGTAGTCTTTGTGTTAAAGCATGTCCTGCTAAAGCAATTTTTGATGGTAGCCCAATGAAAGAGAGAGTTACCCAGTCAACTATCAAAGGTGTGGAGAAGTGGTCAATAAATCCAGAAAAATGCTTCAAATATTGGACATCAATAAATACAGATTGCTCTGTTTGTATAAGAGTTTGCCCCTATAACAGAGGATCAAAGTGGTATGACACTGTTTGGAGGTATCTTGCTGGAACACAATTACGTAAGGTTATGCTTTATTTAGATATTAAGTCAAAAAGAGGGAAGAAACTGCGGCCAAAGCAGTGGTGGAAAGAGGCAGACCTTGAATTATGATAACTTTGGTAAAACATAATTCTTACTACAAAGGACTGATTTCATGAAATCTGAAGCAGGCAGAGAAACATTTGCACTTTTGGGTGCTAAGATCTTCAACAAACTTCCCAGCAATTTGAAGAATGAGTCATTGATAGTTAAATTTAAGACTGCCTGCAAAGAGTTTAACTTTGACTTTTAGCATCAAACTTTTCCTTTGAAGTGGATACTGTTTGAAGCTGTTAATTTGTACATAATTGGGTGTTAGTTCTTTTAGGCAAACAGGTCCTTGATTGATAGCAGCAAACCCACATTGATTAGCAAGCCAACATGTATAAATATTGTTATATTATTACTATTATGAGTTGGGCCACCCAAATGGACAGCTTAATGGTAATATGTATCATGCTCTCCTTTGCAAGAAGCAACATCAAAAACATTTCATAATTTATGTATTCAAAGTAGTCAAATTTAAAGTACTCTATTGGTGTGATTTGCATAAGACTTGCAAGTGAATAATGTTTGACATTGAAAGAAAGTATTTGAGATTTAACTGTTTTTATTTACCAAACATAATCCCTGATATTAGAAAAAGCTGCTTTTTGAGCAGGATTGCAAGTGTATGGCCTTGACTTTGTTGATTTCAGCTTGCATGTGTTTATAGCAATTGGAAATAGTAATCCTTCAGAAGATTTCCTGCCTCATAGTTTGTGTCTTCATTGAATTTCACTATAGTTGATTTGTGAAGCAAGCTAACTGACATTGATGATACAATACACTGTATATAACTTGAGCTCTCAGCAGGCCTCATTAAAAGTATTTTGTGCCTGCAAGTGTTGATCTGAGACAAATGTGTCTGCAAGAAACATGGAATGTAGTAGATGATCATATACAGATTTTGATGAAAAGTGCATGCAGAAATTTGAACTGTGGCATTTTGTGCCTGTGAGTTGCGCTCACCGTTCGCACAGATTAATGAGCTTTAGCTCTCAGACAGACAAGTGTTAACTTTCCAAAATTTTTCATTTTTAAGAGGTGGACGAAAATGAAAGAGTGATGTAGCCACTATATCGGAACATTATTTTTTCAGTCAGGACCATTTGCAGTTTTTGGAAATAATAGATACTGTATCATTGTATTACTCCAGTGGTTCTCAACCAGGGTCTGTATGCACCCAAGGGGCCCTTGACATATTCTTGGAGGCCCAAAAGCAAAATTAAACAATTTGGGGGTGCACATTAATATGTTGGTGGGACATGAAGCAATTTCACTTCAGAACAGATTGCATTAATAAAACTACCATTTGCTTGCAGTTTACGTCAAATTGAAATAATTAGAAAATATATAATATCATTGGTTCTTATTTTGTTTTACATTTCATCTTTCCTATCTACACATTCATTGATTTCATTGAGTAAATCAGCATCTTTTCAAAACCCAACACTTTTTATACAGCAGTGTATAAGGAAATGTTTACCTGACTGAATAAATGCTCCACATAATTTAATTGAAGAATTGTGTAATTGCATTAGATTTCCTTATCAGCCCTTTTTATGCCAACCCAGCGTAGGCGTCAAATCTTGATTGGCTAACAAAGGAATCACGATCGAAGGATTCCTGCCAATAATGTTGCGAGAATTCGTTCGAATATCATCGAGAAGCGTGTGTTGGTGGTAAAAAGTGCACTTTCTTTGCGAAAGAACTGATAACACATGGTTTCGAATAGTTGAAAAATATTTTGCAAGCATGTTCAGAAGGCTTCACTTCACATTTCCAGAAGGAGCAATTTTTATATCTTGCATAGATCAAAAGTTATCGACAATAACAGAAAAGATGGATAGCTTGTAATGTTGATAACTTTGGATCTATACAAGATATTAAACTTGCTCCTTCTGGAAATGTGAATTGAAGCCTTCTGAGCATGCTTGCAAAATATTTTTCAATTGTTCGAAACCATGTGTTATCAGTTTCTTTGCAAAGAAAGTGCACTTTTTACCACCAAAACACGCTTCTCGATGATATTCGAACGAATTCTCGCAACATTATTGGCAGGAATCCTTCGATGGTGATTCCTTTGTTAGCCAATCAAGATTTGACGCCTTTGGTTGCCAACCCTATGTCAATGCTCACCCAAATTCCACCAGTCTAGCAATTTGTGCCAATGCCATTTAGAGCCATGTGTCAAGGCAAGAACATAGGAAGCGCCTAAAAAGTAGGGGACCTGGTCATAAAGGAGCACATGACCACTCCCAAAGAATGACCACGCCCATTAATCACACTATGTATAATCCGTGCCTGATTCAGACACGTGGGTCATAGATATTGTTTTCAGTATGAATTCCTGCTTTATTTCTTTATAAAATATTACAAACATTATTCTGGGCCTTATCTTTATGGTGTAAGTATACTGATTACTCTTAATTATATAGAATGGCACGTGCGATCCAAAATTTGCGTATCCGAAATACATAGTTTCTTGTTGCTGAAGCATATCAAATGCCTCATTTAAGATAAAACAGGATAAAGCAGAGATTATGAAAGCAAAAGGTGACAGTCACTACTGTTGCAGTTGTGACAACAAAGTCCCTATTTGGCATGTGCGATTGCACGTTTGACAGGGACGTTGGCACAGGCGATTTTTCGCCCGTGCAGGGGATTTTGCACGTGCGTGTACATGCACACTTGCGATCGCACGTGTCTCAGGGCATAGGCTGTGTCTCAGAGCATGGTCTATTTCGTCTTCTTCCTCCACCGGCCGTTTAAAATAAAACTTCCCCATCATCTGTTTTCTTATTTTATTTGTCTCAATTTCCTAGTATATATTCTGCTTTATTGATATTTTGAGAAAGCTAGACCTGCAGTCAATGTATGATTGTCCAGGTAATTTTCTATTTTTCAAAACACAGGTAATGTGAATCCTGAGATCTGAATCACCTCTCCAATGTGAAAAGGCCTAATTATGGTGTGCGGCAGGAATCAGATTTTACAAAATTAGGACAGCTTTTCAAGAAAAGTTTGAAATCGTGGGCCCTTTTAATAGGACCATCGTAATAGGGACTGATAAGATAGCACTCATTCATAATAAAGCATTATCTCTTACTATATCTATGATTACTAAAATACTCCCCTAGCTTCTTTTCATTGATAGTATTTGTTGTCTGTACAGAAATCAAATGAGAAATTTTGAATCATGGAGGGGGGCTCTCTCTCCTTAATAAGTTTAACTATGAGAGAGCTCCTCCTTTAAGTATTTCCCTCCATCATGTCCTTTGTTTTGTATTTATATATTGTATTAATTTTAGTGTTGATGTATTAGTTTTGTATGTGTTATATTGTGTTGTAGGCATGTATTAGTTTCTTATATTGTAGGTATGTATTAGTATTTAGTTTAGTTTTTAATTGTTGGTTATTTTGAATAAAATGTATGTAGAGGAATTTAAATATGAAACTAATCTGAACTGAATTGAAAGTATAGGCATGCGTGTTGTCCAAGAGCTATGAATGGATCCATGGAGAAAAGTAGGATTGAAAAGGCCCGCCCCATAGTGGTAGAAAAGGCTACGAAATGCTGGTCTAGTGTGCCCCTAAAATTTTGTGCTCTCTACTCTCTGCAATTGGGATCGTCTCTATTTATATAGTTGCATCGTTTTTATTTTATCTCAATTCATTTATGTTCTCCTTTATTCATGTTTTGAGAAAGCTACATCTGCAATCGTTCCATGATTGTCTTTGTAGTTTTGCATCTTTCAGAAAACAGGTAACGTAAGACCTGAGATCGAAATATCTTGCACTTTGTAAGAGAAGTCTTCACAAAGCTAGGACTGCTTTTCGAGAAAACGTCAGTATTTATGGCCCGTATCACGAATTATAAGCTTGTATTGTCCAAACCGAACACCAGTATGATTTCTTGCCACAGATTCTAGCCAAAATTTTTATAGAAAATGATGACTCGCCATTTGTGCTGGTAACGCTCAGGCAAAGTTGGCGTATATGCTGATAAAGCTCGCCAAAACTCGCCAAATTACAGTTGGCGAGAATTTACTAAAGTGTGTGCCTATCCAGAGCTTCTTTGACAAGCAACAATGTTCGGTGGATTTTATTATAGGAATTTGAGATAAAGGAATGTAGTCGTCCATAAGATCGAAATATTTGCTCGAGATTCGAGAAACCGAAATTCTTTTGTCTCAATGGGTTAGAAATGGCCTAGTGACCGTGGCAGTTTTTCGAGATATCAATCATTGGAGTGCTTGAGTAATCAAAAATGGAATGTTGCCAGAATTTGATTACAAGTAAGTAGCCTTTGTTTTGATGAAAGCTGGCTAATTTTAGCTATTTTGATCTATAAGGGTATGCCGCTAAGTTTGATCATAGCCCTTTTTTGTTAATTTTCTAATGTCATAGCCTTTATTTGTGGTAGAATTTTCCCTGTTTCTCTAGGTTTTATGTCTTTCTTATTTCTCTAATTTTGATGTTACAGTGTCATTGAAATTTGCGAATACAGTGTACCCCAGATACCTGGTTCTCCTGCTAGGCGGGGTCACTGTTCTATACCCCTTGAAAATTCCTATACATCGTCATTTACTCTCCTCCACCTAATTGGAACCCGGATACCTGGGATTCCCACTAAGTGACACTAGCTTTTAGGATCCCAGCAGTAAATTGTGCTCCCTTTCGCTGGGACTGAGATCAAAATGTTACGTAACAATTCCTTTGAATTAAACGCTGAATTGTTGGAATATAATTCCCTGTAAACAACTAAATGAATTATGGGAAAGGAAAACAGTTTTGGTAGGTGGTCAGATGCGTATATAAAAGATTATGAAAAAGGCATGTCAAAATGCGTATGGACTTCAGAAGTTATGAGGTGATATGTGACCATTTGCATGGTCCTCCGCTTCAGTGGGACAGCAACTGTATCTCATCAACAAGTCTCAATATGTTAAGGGTTCCTGTTTATCGGAACTCCCTCAAATAGGGCTTGATTTTGGATTCCCTGTGTCAGCCCCAGTTCTTGAGAGTTAACGATATAGGAGTATACTGTAGTTGATTATGAAGCTTTGGGCTAGGGAAGCAATTGTTAAGGCCAAGCGTGGAATAGGAACTATCCGCTTTCTTGCAAAATATGCTTCAAGGGATGTACTCGATGAAATGTACAAACTCTATGTTAGATCACATTTGGATTATGCAGATATAATCAATCATGACCAAACATGCTGCTTTCTCGCAAGTTAGAGTATGAGACAGCCTTAGCAGTGAGTGGAGAATGGAGGGGTGCAAGCACGGACAGACTTTTGGAGGAGCTAGGCTGGGAGACACTGAGTAATAGAAGATGGTACCGTAGGCTTTGTCTTTTTATAAAGTAATAAACAATCAAGATCACAAATATCTAAGTGAGCTTGTCCCTGGCGAGAACAGGAGTGGTTATCAATTAAGGCAAACGATGTCTTCAGGCAAGACGGCTGCTCTTCACAAAGATATTCAAAGAGCTTCTTTCCTTATTGCGTGAACATTTTGAATAAGCTTGATCATGAAATAAGATCCTGCTCGACAATATCTCATTTCATAACAGCTCTTCTGTCAATAACCCTTGATATGAAAGTAACCAACAGCTCCATTCAAAACTTATAACGAGACTTCGAGAAAAGCTGAGTGAATTAAATAAGTATAAATTCCACCACTATTTTCTCTGTGAAACTGTAAGGAAGAAATTGAATCCACTGTTCTACTTAGTACACAGGAACAACCTACTTGGTGAACTATCTAACATACTAAATACTGATGTGAGGCAACTACCTGATGGTCATCTATGTGATTTACTGCTCTTTAGCAGCCCATCATACAAAGAAATTGCTAACAAGATGATTTTAAAAGCCACTGTTAGCTGTATTGTCCATACTAAACGTTTCAAGTTATCTGGTTGTTTGAAAAATTGGTTTCTTGTCCGTGAACGTTTGCTTATTCTTTGGTGGTGCTAAATGGGGTCATTCAAAATACATAATGAAGACTTTTCATTCCCACCTCCACCCCTACTTATTGATTTTCACACTTACACTCCCAACCCAACACCCCAAACTTCTTTGCCCCATGCGCTATTCAAGTTTGGGGCATACTCACCCACCTTCTTATAGTTACGTACTTTTGAATGACTCCCATGCAATATAAGGTAATGTAATGGACTGTAATGCAATGTAGTGTATGTTAATGTAATTTTCGATGTAATTTTTAAGTTAGTAAAATCTATTCGTTGATTAACTATGTTTGCGTTAGAGGTGGCTTGATAACAAATTTTTTCCACCTCTAACCTCTAACCCAACATATTGGAATTAAAAGTTGATGTTAATTGTTTTGTAAATGGTGACCATTTGCGGACTGATATGCTTATCTCCACTGACTCGGCTACTATATATATATATATATATATATATATATATATATATATATATATATATATATATATATATATATATATATGTATATATATATATATATAAATATATATATATATATATATATATATATATATCATCGAACTCACTGTTGGGTTTGAAGCTAATATCAATCTAAACGCTGAGAGAAAGAAAGATAAATACATGCAACTTACCCGTGATCTTTCTTCTAAGTACCGTAGTGCCAACGTCATTAATCTCTCCATTAGCTCACTAGGTATTTTTGGGAAATCTTGTAACTCTTTCATTGCCATATGCAATGATCTTAATATCGACAAACAAAACTTAAATTATGCCTTATGGAAAATGACTGCCATCATCATCCGATCCACCTACTACAAATCCTACATGAGAAACAAGTCTTGGACTAACCCTGATCTTCTTACTTACTGAACTATAAAGATGCATGTTATTTCACTTTGTAGTTTGGATTTCTTTCTTCATTGTAATGGCTAAATGTAACCTTGTCAGCCAGATACAAATTGCTTGTATTCAGAGAGAATTGTATTTGTAAATTTTTGTTGGAATATATACATGAGAAGTTTCAAAAAAAAAATTTATTGCGATAGAAAAAAAGCCTTGGGTTTGATGGAAGGGCTTGAATTCCGCTCGAGGGAAGTCATTTGATAGTAGATCTAGCTGGTTTTTGCTGACAATGCTAAATGTACAGCGTTTTTTATGGAACTGTCTAGCTTCAGTAATCATTGATGTAAGATTAAGCGAAGAAGATGGAGTGGAAGGAGGGGGTGGAAGGAGGGGGTGGCAGG